>NC_069416.1:33419194-33444194 GCF_026875155.1 Cherax quadricarinatus | reverse complement strand
ATCAAGTCTCCCGAAAAGCAAAAATCGTCAAGCAAATAAAAAAAAGACAAACACGAATGGAGTAGGTTTTAGTACCCATATATTCCCTTCACCAATTTACAGTATGTACAAAAAACAATAAATCTGCCAAAGTTGGCTTTGCACCTCATGATAGACTAATATTGTAAGTGTATTTAACCAGTCCTAGTAAGCGTTAGTCCCTAGCCAAGTGTGTAAGTATAACGTGAGTTGAGGTGTGTGGTGAAGCTCTCGCTTCGCGTTACAACTGAACATCAGTATAAAACAAGTCTTAATGTGAAAAAGTGGGGAATCTAACCTTGATAAAAAAAATATTTTGAAAAACATTTTCATACATACTCTTAGTCATTATAAATCCAAGTGGATGGGCAGCTAAACTTTCTAAACTCTTCTTGAACTACGGTAAACTCTATTTCATAAAGCTAGTGGATGTGGTGAGATTTTTATTTTTTTTTTTTTTTTGCAAATGCGGTTGATAATAGTGCTTCTGAAATTTAAAAGTACTGAAGGCCTTTCCATGCAATATTCAATTTTTCAAAAGCGTTTATAAAAAATCACTGTATATACCTTTGTTCTATTAATGTATTCAATTTTCCTATAACCAGTTTTCCTACCAATTCCTTATCAAACCTTCGGTCATCTTGCCTTACCTTACCTTATCTTGCCTTACCTTACCTTATCTTGCCTTACCTTGTTTTGGTTAAGTTGTTAGAAACATTGACCAGCGTGCTTTCAGATCATCTTTGAGTGTCGTCTTCCTTGTCAGTTAATGGTGCATTAATCAAATTTATAAAGTGGCTGTAGAAACTGTGGAACAGATATTGTTAAGGTCATATTGGTGTTCAGAAATGCGCTTATGGACCTCTTTGGATTTTTCACCTTCGTAGATGTTGTCTCTCTTGTTCCATGGGACGGTGTACACTCATGCAGAAGATGTACTGTCAGTACACTCATCACTCTCTGAAACATCTTTAACCAAAACAACGGTTATTATAATTTAAGCCAGATAACTTCTGCTGAGACCTGATTATGACGTTTCTTGTTCCTTGCCTCACTGTTGCCGTTTTACAAGCCGTACCTCTCATACCAGGTTTATAAGTTTGTGACTCGATAACACCCACTATGCAGGCGGAACATCGTCAACAAAGAACTAGCACTGTAATACCAACAAGATGTGGTATAAACACTCGTGCACGGTTCAGGACATTTATTAAAGGAAACATTAGTGTATTATTCCACATCGTCAATAATGGTTCCATAAATGACTGCATTAATTATCTCTTAACCATCGCACCAGTATTTTATACCATTCCAACCCAACTTCCTAAGTATATGGCGATGGCCTCTGGTTTTTGCCAGTTGATAATAGTAGGAAATCTTCCTTATAATGTGTCTTTTTACCTTCTTATCAGACACAGATAGCATATCTAATGCTTCTGTTACTAGTTCTAGGGAAGGACAATATGATTAGTGTGTGTCTTGCGCATAACGAACGGAGGGTCGAGCCTCCACGACTCCTTGGGCTGGATAACTCATGTGTGTTTAACGTTTTGTCAATAAACTATTTTTCTCTCTCAACCACACTATTATTGCAGCTTCTACCAAAGTCTGGTTCGATTTTCATTTGTTTTTTTTCCTTCCCCGGAAGAGTAAATGTCACAATACCTGGGCTGGAACAATTCACTAATAACCTGCACCTGACCCAGGAAACTTATTGTCGTAAATTCTACCAACATTAGTACAACTTAGAAGAACGTATCGGTCAACCCTGGACCATTATTGAAACAACCTGATGAAAGTCCCAGGATTGGCCGGATCGTCATCTAGGGTTTTCCCTCCAAAGTTTGGATGGGGAGGCATTCCATAAATGCCTCCCCATCCTCCAACACAAGCCAGTCAGACGGTTGCTACAGCTTCTACAAAAGTCTAGTTCGCCTTTCATCTGGGGAAGCTCCCCTCCCTTCTTCCATCACAACACTTCAAGCCATTCAGGGAGGGAGAGAGAGAGAGAGAGAGAGATAGAGAGAGCTCTTCGTCTCGTCAGTTCACTCTAACTCACTTCAGATCTTGAATCATTAGGCAGCCTCCACAAAGTAACTTCTCTTCTTCTCCCTCTTATCGCTATTTCCCTGGTTCTTGCTCTTCAGAACTTTCGAGTTATGTAAATCTTCACTTATGGCCACAGTTGGATAAACTTCTAAGTAGACTTTAGGCACACTATCCACCCCTCTCTCTCTATACGAAGACAAACACACCCACAAACACGTGTATTATATATATATATATATATATATATATTATATATATATATATATATATATATATATATATATATATATATATATATATATATAATTATACACACACACGAATGGAACATGTTATTCAGTCAGTTCTTGAAGCATTCAACTACTGAACAGTCAGCGTCTTAGACATTTAACAATGAACAGTCAGTAACTTAAACATTCACTGTCAACATTTACTTCTCATCTTTCTCAGCAATACCGAAAACATTCTGCTTCGTAACATCGCTCACGCTGCTTTGAAGTTGACACGAAACCAGTGGAAAGGGACTTCCCATTTTTCTCCCCACTATCCTCCTCTTCCCTACTCTCTCTTCCTCCTCTTATTTTCTCTCCATTCCCCTCGTCCCTCCTTTACCGCCACTTCCCAGGGACTAATTGGGAGGCAACATGTGAGTGTGCTCAGGTGTGGGGCGGCAGAGGGGAGGCGGGTGGACAAAGTGAGAGGAATACGCTTAGAAAGAGAATAACTTGAAAAATAGTAATTGCCCTTGAAAATGGCGGTGAAGAGAATCGGGTTAAACAGACAGGTCAGGTGAAGCTGAGGTGCGCGAGTTGGCAAATTCTGAGAGAACTGAAAGTTACGCAAGAAAAACAAAAAAGAAATCAACTCCTAAAACCACCCTTGCATAGAAATATCACCGGACCGAATCTTGTGACGGAAACCACTGTTGAAGGAGACGCAAAGTTATGTGTACCTTGCTTCTCTTGCAGGGAGAGGTCATACTCAGCCTTGCCATGTGGAAGCTCATCCCTGCCATGTGGAAGCTGAGCCCTGCCATGTGGAAGCTCAGGCCTGCCATGTGGAAGCTCAGCCCTGCCATGTGGAAGCTCAGCCCTGCCATGTGGAAGCTCAGCCCTGCCATGTAGAAGCTCAGCCCTGCCTTGTGGAAGCTCAGCTTCACGCGATTGAACAAGATGAGAACCCACACAATTCTACAAGAACCAGCCCCACCCTTCCCACTCTACCACGGTAACTTAAAATAAACCATTCCTAACCCACATCTTCCCCTACCTGAACCCTCATTACTAGAGACGAACCAGTGAGGTTAGACCTTGTATTCACTGAATATGAAAGGCCCCTCAGTGCAATGACCATGCAGTGATGAGGTTTGAATACCTTGTGGAAGTGAATGCAGAAATAAGCTCAGAAGGGACAAACTTGACTTCGAAAGAGACTATGATGACATGAGGCAAAAGCTAAAGGTGTAGGAAGTGAGCAGAAGAACCAGAAATGAATACTCATAAGAAGAAAAGCTGAACGACAATTTGAAATGACATAGCACTAAAAAAAAAATCTGGAAAATCTGTTGTTTTCAGAAAGAAGAAAACATGAGGATCCAGGTAACTGAAGAATGGAGGAGAGAAGCTCACTGGAAATGACTAGGAAGTCTGGAGCTGAACAAAAGATTTAAGGATACATTCTCAGTGGAAAAGGGAACATTACCGAAGAGTTAAAGAGTAAGAGTGCACCAACAAGTACTGAACACAATACACACTACGGCAGAAGAGGTGAAAAAAATGCTGAGCGAACTAGATACCTCAAAAGCTATACGACCAACCAACATCTCTCTATGGGTTCTGAAAGAATGAGAAAAAAAAACTTGGTGAATCCCTAGGGCGGCTGCTGAAGATGTGAAAAGCAGTAAATGTAGTCTCGATATTTAAGAAAGGTGTCAGCATTCAAGTACCGGCCAGTGACACTGACGTGTATAATATGGAAGGTTATAGAGAAGTTTTACAAGAAAATAATGGCGGAGTAAATGGAAAGGAGCAGGTTCATAAGTACTGCTAGCATGGTTCTAGAGATGGTATTAGAGAGAGAGAGAGAGATGAGTAGACTGTATATTTATGAACTGTAAGAAGGCATTCGATACAGTACTGACAAAAGATTAGCAGGAATAACAGGCAAAAGAACTTCAGTGGATCAAGGAATACCGAACAGGAAGAAAAGAAAAAATCGTTTCCCAAGAGGAAGTGTCAGATTGGGCGAGTATGATGAGTGGGGTCCCACTAGATGTCAGTTCTGGAACTGACATCTGGTCAGATGACACGAAGCTAATGAGAAGTACATGACAGCCCCAATCTTACTTCATCAAAGTTGAGGGACTGATCACCTCGCATCTACCTTTCCACTACTTTGTAATCTCCTGTATTTCTGTCACATCTGTATTTCGACTGAAGAAGCCTGTTCAGTAGGCGAATCTTTATTAATAAAAACACCTAAAGGTTGCAAATATATCTTATTCCTCTACTGGAAGAGAGGAGGACATACCACGACATCCAAGATATTCAAATGATCAGAGAGGCCCATTAAGGACGGGCTATTTGAGATGCAAGTGGCAGCCAGGATTCATAGATGGCAGCAAAGGCCCATGTGAGTCTCAGGGACGTCAGGAACTACTTTCTCAATCTTCAGATGTAACCGAAAGTAGAATGCAACAAATTAAAAGGTAGTGGAGGCGAACACTACACACAGTTTGAAGGGTAAACACAGGCTCTGGAGGCCGGGAATAAGTAAAACCTCTTGACAGCAGTCAGAGAGCCAGGAACAATGAATCAAACACTGTAAACACAAGTTGGTGTGCAAACACAAAAAAATGTATAATTTCATACTGCAATTTGTTCATACAAATAATGATTAAGTTTTCACATTATATTACTTAAGGTCTTCGACCTTTCTTGTTTATTCTTCTTTATTACGAACAGTCCAGTCATCATTATCTGTCGTAAACTACCCATAAGGCAAACTCTTCTAATTAGTTAATAAATATCAGATTTTAATAAGGCTGTATAATATCTCATTTACTCTTGAGTATAATTAGTAGTATATCTAAAGTAATAGTGAACTAATGATAGTCATTATTATGCTGATGGTTACTTAGTGGTTCATTAGTGTTGCAGAGATGTGTATGCTCAAGTAATTGTACTCACCTGTTTGAGGTTGCAGGGGTCGAATCTTTGTTACTGCAAGATTTCAGGTACGTCTTGCTACTTCTACTTACAATTAGGTCACACTACACATACATGTACAAGCATATATATACACACCCCTTTGGGTTTTCTTCTATTTTCTTTCTAGTTCTTGTTCTTGTTTATTTGCTCTTACCTCAAGGAGGCCTGGTCACAGACCGGGCCGCGGGGGCGTTGACCCCCGGAACTCTCTCCAGGTAAACTCTCCAGGTACTGACCCCGCCTCTCTGTTGGCCGCTACTGGGTTTACTCTGTCCTGGCTGTCCTGTCTTACCTGGACTCTGCCTCAACCACTTAGCTGACCACTTCCTAATCACTCTAAGGCTAAAGGAGTACTTCATGACATCCCTGCAATTCATTTGTGTTTTTAGATTCCAGCTGTGCCCATGTGTACCTGAGACCCGCCTCGCAAACAGGCCCGCCCTGTCCACCCTCTCAATTCCTCTCAGCATTTTGTGCGTTATAATCATGTTACTTCTGGTCCTTCTGTCCTCTGGTGTTGTGTTAAAATTACCTCCTTTAGTCTTTCTTCGTAGCTCATATCCCTCAGATCTGAGACTAGTTCCGTAGCGAACCTTAGATCCTTTCCAGCATATTGACATCTTCACACGATACGGGTTCTGTACTAGCGTTACATAGTCTGGGATGGACGTGACCTGTGCCATGTATAGGGTTGTGAATATCTCCTTATTGAGGTTCCTGAAAGCCATTCCTTAAATTTGAATCTCTCATTTGGTGCGCCTGTTGTTCTGTTGAGATGTGCCTCAGACAAAATGATCGAAATTATGCTCACCCCGGAGGACCTGCTCTTTCAAGAAGGTTTACACTCTTTGTGCCTAGAGCTTGTACTCTGTTTCCGGTTTTATCAGTGTTTTTAAACACCGGGACTACATTCACTATTTTGCAGACATCAAGCAGCTGCCCTGTTTCGAGTGGCTTCTGAAGATCGCAGCTTCTGGTTCTTCTGCCCCCTCTCTCAAAACCACCGGAAAGATGTCTGGTACCATTGCCTTCAAGTTATCTAACTCATTATGTGTAGTGTCCGGTACTCGTTGGTGCACTCTCCTTCTTTAACTCTGCATTGTTCCCGAGTCCACTGAGAATTCCTCCCTAATTGTTTTTGTTCAACTCCTTGCAGACTTCCTAGTCAATCTTAGCGAGCTCCTCTCCTTCCTTCCTTCTTTCTTCAGCCTTATTACCTGGCGCTTCGTGGTTGTCGTCTTTCTAAAATGGCTGTAAAGGAAATCTGCTCAGATTCGGCTTTCGATGTCATGTCATTTTCGAACTGTCATTCAACTTCTTCTTCTTACTCCATGTTTATTCATTTCTGTCTTTCTGCTTGCTTTCCTCTTCTCTGGCTTTCTTTCCTTTCTATATTTCTTCCATGCTCTAGCACTTTTAGCTTTTGCCTCTCTCTACCTCTGTGTGAACCATGGACTCTGTTCTTCTCTGTGCTTCTGCTTTTGGGTATGAATCTCTCATCTGCTTCCCTGTACTTTCCAACTTAATACTGCATCTTTTCATTCACTGTCTTTCTATCTAGCTTCTTTTCTCATGGTAATCCAGTTAGAAATTGCCTCATGCCTGAGTCATCTCCTCTTTCAAAGTTAGATATGGTTCTTCATGCTCTGTATTTCTCTCTATGTTCACTTTCATCAGGTCATTAGCACCAAGAACCTCTCATATTCAATGTTCTCTATATCAGGGTCACTTGGGGTGATCACAAAGTCTAACCTTGCCTGGTCGTTGCCTCCTAACTTGCTGACTCATGAAGTTTTCCACTGCCACCTCCAGCAACTTAGTTCTCTATGTCTAGACCTCGATGTGGATCTAGTCTTTTCCAGTCTGTCAATATGGTTGAGGTCTTCCATGATCAGTTTTACATCGTTTATGTGGACTCTTCTAGCTACCTCTGCTATCGTATCCACCATCACCTTGTTGTTTTCATCATGCTCCTGTCTTTGCCTTCTACTGTTTAGTGGTGGGTTGTACATCACTGCCATCAACACCTTGGGTTCCACAGTTCTGAGTGTCCCTAGTATGTATGTAGCCATTCAACCTCTCCGTTTATTCCACTCATTGCCTTAAAAGTCCACTGTTCCTGATTAGCAATGTCACTCTATCTGTGGTTTCTTTCTTTCTCGTTATTTTATATCTTTCCCAAAAGTGCATTTGTGTTATCCCTTTAACAAGCTTGGCACTGTTATTGTTATAGTGTCTGGGATGCCTCCCATGTACTCCCTTTCCATTCATCTCTTTTTATTTGATAACTGATCTGCGTCATGTACAACACTTTCAGTTTCGTCCCTCTTATCGTGCTCTGGCTCTCTGGTTCTCCTGTAAGTAGGAGATAAGGGTAAGTGCTGGTTGTGAAAGTGGATCTTGCACTGTTAAGAGGGTGAGAACATGGGTGTGGATGAGGAAGGGTGGGGAACACAGGGGAGCGGGGGTGTTTGAAGTTGTTATAGGGGTTGGTTGTCAGGTTCTGCATTGTTAATGGTTAGAAATGAGAGCGCAGGTAGAGAGGATAGGGTGTGGAGAATGGTTTGTTTTTTGGGGGGTTGAGGTTTGAGGGATTGTTTGGGTCTGAACTTGGTGATTCCATTGAAGCAAAGGTTCCACATGGTGGGGTTCAGTTTGGTGTTCCTGGAGCCTCCACAAATGATTTGTTCACTGATTTCCCTTCCTGTCTCTTCTCTTCCTTTAGCTGTTCCCTTTTATGTAACTTTCTGCCCCGGCCGACGTACACACATGATGATATATATTCGTCTCAAAATCCGATTTCGTACCATTTCTAATCAAAGGTCGGTCTACATGGATGTATGTTGTCCCTTGTGTATTTCCCAATTCTCGAAAGTTTGCTGCCTCACGCACCTCAGTCTCACCACCTGTCTGTTCACCGATGTCACAGATCACCCTTACGTCTGCTCGCTGCCCAGAGCTCGTGTGTGTGTGTGTGTGTGTGTGTATGTCTGTGTCTGTGTCTGTGTCTGTGTCTGTCTGTTTGAATCTAGCCATATGCAAGCAAGTATCCATACACACTCAGGTTGACACCTATGTAAACATGCTTTTAACTCATGCTTGAAGCATTTAAGCTTATGTGCGCATCTTACGCTGAATTAATTGTCTTGTTAAGTATGGAAATATATAGATATATCGTTTATATTCAACTTAGTGTGTGTGTGTGTGTGTGTGTGTGTGTGTGTGTGTGTGTGTGTGTGTGTGTGTGTGTGTGTGTGTGTGTGTGCAAATTTAATACGCCTTTTGTTTTTTTGTTTTGTTTTTGCCCATCACATCGCTCCGACTTGTGTTGTTTTATTTATGCGTCTACGTAGAGATTCGTGTGTTTATGTAACCCTCTTGTGTTTGTCTAGACGTTCGTGTGTTTGAGAAGACGTTCTTGTGTTTATGAAGACGGATTTGTGTTTGTGTAGGCTTTTTTGTGTTTGTCAAGACTTTTCTGTGTTTGTTAGACATTCTTGTGTTTGTCGAGACGTTCTTGTATTTTTCAAGATGCTTTGTGTTTTTCTAGACGTTCATGTGTTTGTACAGACGTTCTTGTGTTTGTTTTTGTGCAGACGTTCTTGTGTTTGTACAGACGTTCTTATGTTTGTACAGACGTTCTTGTATTTGTGCAGACGTTCTTGTGTTTGTACAGACGTTCTTGTGTTTGTACAGACGTTCTTGTGTTTGTACAGACGTTCTTGTGTTTGTACAGACGTTCTTGTGTTTGTACAGAAGTTCTTGTGTTTGTACAGACGTTCTTGTGTTTGTACAGACGTTCTTGTGTTTGTACAGACGTTCTTGTGTTTGTACAGACGTTCTTGTGTTTGTACAGAAGTTCTTGTGTTTGTACAAAAGTTCTTGTGTTTGTACAGACGTTCTTGTGTTTGTACAGACGTTATGTTTGTACAGACGTTATGTTTGTAAAGACGTTCTTATGTTTGTACAGACGTTCTTGTGTTTGTACAGACGTTCTTGTGTTTGTACAGACGTTCTTGTGTTTGTACAGACGTTCTTGTGTTTGTACAGACGTTCTTGTGTTTGTACAGACGTTCTTGTGTTTGTACAGACGTTCTTGTGTTTGTACAGACGTTCTTGTGTTTGTACAGACGTTCTTGTGTTTGTACAGACGTTCTTGTGTTTGTACAGACGTTATGTTTGTACAGACGTTATGTTTGTACAGACGTTCTTATGTTTGTAAAGACGTTCTTATGTTTGTACAGACGTTCTTGTGTTTGTACAGACGTTCTTGTGTTTGTACAGACGTTCTTGTGTTTGTACAGACGTTATGTTTGTACAGACGTTCTTGTGTTTGTACAGACGTTCTTGTGTTTGTACAGACGTTCTTGTGTTTGTACAGACGTTATGTTTGTACAGACGTTCTTATGTTTGTAAAGACGTTCTTATGTTTGTACAGACGTTCTTGTGTTTGTACAGACGTTCTTGTGTTTGTACAGACGTTCTTGTGTTTGTACAGACGTTCTTGTGTTTGTACAGACGTTATGTTTGTACAGACGTTCTTGTGTTTGTACAGACGTTCTTGTGTTTGTACAGACGTTCTTGTGTTTGTACAGAAGTTCTTGTGTTTGTACAGACGTTCTTGTGTTTGTACAGACGTTCTTATGTTTGTACAGACGTTCTTATGTTTGTAAAGACGTTCTTATGTTTGTACAGACGTTCTTGTGTTTGTACAGACGTTCTTGTGTTTGTACAGACGTTCTTGTGTTTGTACAGACGTTATGTTTGTACAGACGTTCTTGTGTTTGTACAGACGTTCTTGTGTTTGTACAGACGTTCTTGTGTTTGTACAGAAGTTCTTGTGTTTGTACAGACGTTCTTGTGTTTGTACAGACGTTCTTATGTTTGTACAGACGTTCTTATGTTTGTAAAGACGTTCTTATGTTTGTACAGACGTTCTTATGTGTGTAAAGACGTTCTTATGTTTGTACAGACGTTCTTATGTTTGTATAGACGTTCTTGTGTTTGTACAGACGTTCTTGTGTTTGTACAGAAGTTCTTGTGTTTGTACAGACGTTCTTGTGTTTGTACAGAAGTTCTTGTGTTTGTACAGAAGTTCTTGTGTTTGTACAGAAGTTCTTGTGTTTGTACAGAAGTTTCTTGTGTTTGTACAGAAGTTCTTGTGTGTATGTTACAGAAGTTCTTGTGTTTGTACAGAAGTTCTTGTGTTTGTATAGAAGTTCTTGTGTTTGTACAGAAGTTCTTGTGTTTGTACAGAAGTTCTTGTGTTTGTACAGAAGTTCTTGTGTTTGTACAGAAGTTCTTGTGTTTGTACAGAAGTTCTTGTGTTTGTACAGAAGTTCTTGTGTTTGTACAGATGTTCTTGTGTTTGTACAGAAGTTCTTGTTTTGGTACAGACGTTCTTATGTTATGTAAAGACGTTCTTATGTTTGTACAGACGTTCTTGTGTTTGTATAGACGTTCTTGTGTTTGTACAGACGTTATGTTTGTACAGACGTTATGTTTGTAAAGACGTTCTTATGTTTGTACAGACGTTCTTGTGTTTGTACAGACGTTCTGTGTTTGTACAGACGTTCTTGTGTTTGTACAGACGTTCTTGTGTTTGTACAGACGTTCTTGTGTTTGTACAGACGTTCTTGTGTTTGTACAGACGTTCTTGTGTTTTTTGTACAGACGTTCTTGTGTTTGTAACAGACGTTCTTGTGTTTGTACAGACGTTCTTGTGTTTGTACAGACGTTCTTGTGTTTGTACAGACGTTCTTGTGTTTGTACAGACGTTATGTTTGTACAGACGTTCTATGTTTGTAAAGACGTTCTTATGTTTGTACAGACGTTCTTGTGTTTGTACAGACGTTCTTGTGTTTGTACAGACGTTCTTGTGTTTGTACAGACGTTCTTGTGTTTGTACAGACGTTATGTTTTGTACAGACGTTCTTGTGTTTGTACGAACAGACGTTCTTTGTTTGTACAGACGTTCTTGTGTTTGTACAGACGTTCTTGTGTTTGTACAGACGTTCTTGTGTTTGTACAGACGTTCTTGTGTTTGTACAGACGTTCTTGTGTTTGTACAGACGTTATGTTTGTACAGACGTTCTTATGTTTGTAAAGACGTTCTTATGTTTGTACAGACGTTCTTGTGTTTGTACAGACGTTCTTGTGTTTGTACAGACGTTCTTGTGTTTGTACAGACGTTCTTGTGTTTGTACAGACGTTATGTTTGTACAGACGTTCTTGTTTGTACAGACGTTCTTGTGTTTGTACAGACGTTCTTGTGTTTGTACAGAAGTTCTTGTTTTTTTGTACAGACGTTCTTGTGTTTGTACAGACGTTCTTATGTTTGTACAGACGTTCTTATGTTTGTAAAGACGTTCTTATGTTTGTACAGACGTTCTTGTGTTTGTACAGACGTTCTTGTGTTTGTACAGACGTTCTTGTGTTTTGTACAGACGTTATGTTTGTACAGACGTTCTTGTGTTTGTACAGACGTTCTTGTGTTTGTACAGACGTTCTTGTGTTTGTACAGAAGTTCTTGTGTTTGTACAGACGTTCTTGTGTTTGTACAGACGTTCTTATGTTTGTACAGACGTTCTTATGTTTGTAAAGACGTTCTTATGTTTGTACAGACGTTCTTATGTTGTAAAGCTTCTTTGTTTGTACAGACGTTCTTATGTTTGTATAGACGTTCTTGTGTTTGTACAGAAAGTTCTTGTGTTTGTACAGAAGTTCTTGTGTTTGTACAGACGTTCTTGTGTTTGTACAGAAGTTCTTGTGTTTGTACAGAAGTTCTTGTGTTTGTACAGAAGTTCTTGTGTTTGTACAGAAGTTCTTGTGTTTGTACAGAAGTTCTTGTGTTTGTACAGAAGTTCTTGTGTTTGTACAGAAGTTCTTGTGTTTGTACAGAAGTTCTTGTGTTTGTACAGAAGTTCTTGTGTTGTACAGAAGTTCTTGTGTTTGTACAGACGTTCTTGTGTTTTTGTGTACAGAAGTTCTTGTGTTTGTAAAAGAAGTTCTTGTGTTTGTACAGAAGTTCTTGTGTTTGTACAGAAGTTCTTGTGTTTGTACAGAAGTTCTTGTGTTTGTACAGAAGTTCTTGTGTTTGTACAGATGTTCTTGTGTTTGTACAGACGTTCTTATGTTTGTAAAGACGTTCTTATGTTTGTACAGACGTTCTTGTGTTTGTATAGACGTTCTTGTGTTTGTACAGACGTTCTTGTGTTTGTACAGAAGTTCTTGTGTTTGTACAGAAAGTTCTTGTGTTTGTACAGAAGTTCTTGTGTTTGTACAGAAGTTCTTGTGTTTGTACAGAAGTTCTTGTGTTTGTACAGAAGTTCTTGTGTTTGTACAGACGTTCTTGTGTTTGTACAGAAGTTCTTGTGTTTGTACAGACGTTCTTGTGTTTGTACAGAAGTTCTTGTGTTTGTACAGAAGTTCTTGTGTTTGTACAGAAGTTCTTGTGTTTGTACAGAAGTTCTTGTGTTTGTACAGAAGTTCTTGTGTTTGTACAGAAGTTCTTGTGTTTGTACAGAAAGTTCTTGTGTTTGTACAGAAGTTCTTGTGTTTGTACAGAAGTTCTTGTGTTTGTACAGAAGTTCTTGTGTTTGTACAGAAGTTCTTGTGTTTGTACAGAAGTTCTTGTGTTTGTACAGAAGTTCTTGTGTTTGTACAGAAGTTCTTGTGTTTGTACAGAAGTTCTTGTGTTTGTACAGAAGTTCTTGTGTTTGTACAGAAGTTCTTGTGTTTGTACAGAAGTTCTTGTGTTTGTACAGAAGTTCTTGTGTTTGTACAGACGTTCTTGTGTTTGTACAGAAGTTCTTGTGTTTGTACAGAAGTTCTTGTGTTTGTACAGAAGTTCTTGTGTTTGTAACAGAATTCTTGTGTTTGTACAGAAGTTCTTGTGTTTGTACAGACGTTCTTGTGTTTGTACAGAAGTTCTTGTGTTTGTACAGAAGTTCTTGTGTTTGTACAGAAGTTCTTGTGTTTGTACAGAAGTTCTTGTGTTTGTACAGAAGTTCTTGTGTTTTACAGAATTCTTGTGTTTGTAAAAGTTCTTGTGTTTGTTACTAAGTTCTTGTGTTTGTACATAAGTTCTTGTGTTTGTACAGAAGTTCTTGTGTTTGTACAGAATCTTGTTTTGTACAGACGTTTTGTGTTTGTACAGACGTTCTTGTGTTTGTACAGACGTTCTTATGTTTGTGTAAAAGTTCTTATGTTTACATAGACATTTCTTTCTTTGTTTAAAACTCCGGATGGTTCTTTATACTTCCTCGTGTTACTTTACAGTGTTTACTGTGTTACTTTACTGTGTTACTTTACTGTGTTACTTTACTGTGTTACTTTACTGTGTTACTTTACTGTGTTACTTTACTGTGTTACTTTACTGTGTTACTTTACTGTGTTACTTTACTGTGTTACTTTACTGTGTTGCTTTACTGTGTTGCTTTACTGTGTTGCTTTACTGTGTTGCTTTACTGTGTTACTTTACTGTGTTACTTTACTGTGTTACTTTACTGTGTTACTTTACTGTGTTACTTTACTGTGTTACTTTACTGTGTTACTTTACTGTGTTACTTTACTGTGTTACTTTACTGTGTTACTTTACTGTGTTGCTTTACTGTGTTACTTTACTGTGTTACTTTACTGTGTTACTTTACTGTGTTACTTTACTGTGTTACTTTACTGTGTTACTTTACTGTGTTACTTTACTGTGTTACTTTACTGTGTTTACTTTACTGTGTTACTTTACTGTGTTACTTTACTGTGTTACTTTACTGTGTTATTTTACGTGTTATTTTTCTGTGCTACTTGACTGTGTTATTTTACGTGTTATTTTTCTGTGCTACTTGACTGTGTTTACTGTGTTATTTTACTGTGTTACTTTGTGTTCTACTTTACTGTGTTACTTTGTGTTCTACTTTACTGTGTTACTTTACTGTGTTACTTTAGTGTTACTTTATTATGTTACTTTACTAGGATTCGTAGATTTTGTCCTTCAAGATATTGTTTCTTTTTATGTTACTGTGAAGGTGAACAGTGACGAGTGACCGCTGAAGCGTTGTTCCTCTGCTTCCTCGGATCAAACCTGATTACTTCCCATTGCCCAGGTATTGTCTGTTAGTTCTAACTCTTCAATGAATAATAATAATTTATTATTATTATTATTATTATTATTATTATTGTCTTGTTTCCTTATATGTTCCTTCTTGCTAAGTAGAGGATCAATACCCTCTGTTTTTTATTTAATCTCTAAGTACTATAAAAACGCTTATCTTTTATTTCTTAGTTTTTTCCATTTTGTATTGTTTCCGTGTGTTAATGAACTATATACAAGTTAATGATCTGGTATAAACCGTAATGAGTGGTTACCTGCGGGTTACCCACTTATCACCTGGACGAGAAATTCACGTATAAGAAATACGTTAATCAGTTATTTTCTCCTAAGAACAACCTGGAAGTGGCTGCCTGATTTTTTTCTCCTCCTTTCCGATTTTATTTCGCTCATAACTTGAGAACCCCTCATTCAATCGGGTTCAAATTTTGAACACTTTCGAGCCGTAACGAGGAACAGTTTCTGGGAACAGCTGTCGTGTGCAGGGTCCCTAAGTCCAAAGTTATTGAAACCATTTCCGGGATAACTTCCAAAATCCTCAGTGGTGTAACTTTATACGTTCAAAAAAGTTGCCTCTTAATACGAGGAAGGTGAAGAGTGAAATTCGAGCAGGTAGCTGCAGATTAGACCATTTTATGTGTGTAATTGTGTGAAATTATGGTGTCTGTGTCTGTGTTTGGTGAGTATGTGTGTGTGTGTGGTTTTAGGTAAATATAAGATAAACTAAAAAGTTCTGCAGCGCGAATAGAAAACGGGAAGCCACTGAACGCCGTAGACGTAACTATGTCAGATTTTCACTGTTTAAGGTAGCTTCACTCGCTCTCCATTTTGCCATCTTCACAGCACCGAAACTATGTCCGTAATTCAGAGGACGAAGTTTTAAGTGAATCCAGGTAAGAAACTCGCACAAAAAATAATCATTTTTGTAGACATACTGTCGACAAACCTTATCTAACCTAACCTAACTTAATCCAGCCCAACCTAATATTTTTTTTCGTTGACTTTTTTCCAGTGACTGTACTTCCGTTCACAGGTGGTGTATGTGGGGAAATGATACATGTGTGGGTGAGAGTTCGTGTGATTGAGTGTGTCTGGGCGTGGGTGCGTGTGTTGAATTGCTGTGTGCAAAAGTAAGGAGTAAACTGTGCAATTATCTCATTATCCCAAATTAGAATGTCATTCTCGGGACGCTGAAACTCACTGTGATAATGAGAGGCTGGCAACCCTCACCTCCCGAGCCTCTGGCAACACCGCCGCCGCCAGATTTACCGAGATTCGTAATTATTATTTAATATATCTACCAGCATGGCCATTTTTTTTTTTTACATTTTGTCACATAGTTTCTTTGTGTGCTCTCATTTCTCATATTGTGTTCACTTTCATTCGTTATAGATCTATTCTGGTGTAACGTAAAACCTTATCTCTGCACACCGGACACCTTTATCAGCTGTGTTGTTGTTGTTGGTAAACTTTACAACGTGTATTGCCGCCTCTTCATATCCTTTAATATTACCTTGTGTATTCCTGTAAAACAACTTCCTCTTCATATCTCTTAATATTACCTTATTTATCCCTGTAAAAGTACCTCCCCTTCATATTCCTTCCTCCCACAATATTTATGACAGTAAACAAATGAGCATTTATAGCTTGGCTTTCTCTTTATCTTTTGATGATGAGAAATTGAGGTAAACTATGAGAGATGCTAAGAATATCTAGCGTTTATGAGCTGACAGCCGTAAAATGATAAGCCCAGGTTGACCCTGTGTGTGTATTTACCTAATTATGAACCTGGGGAATATATAATAGCTAAATTCAAATCCAAATACCTACAAAAACCTCTCACAGTGATAAACATCTACAGAGTTCCACAATCAAACATTAGCCAATTTAGTCAAAACCTAGGAAGTATGATAACTGATGCACGCATGAACAAAGATCACTTACTACTCTCAGGTGACTTCAATATAAATCTCCTGCAAGACCAGGACCCACACGTTACTGAATTCACAAACACAATGAGTAACTGCATGTTGGTACCAACAGTAACAAAACCTACAAGAGTTACAGAGACTAGTGTTTCCCTACTTGACCACATCTGGACCAACACCATATCCCCTTTAAAATCAGCATAATTACAGATAATACCACAGACCACTACCCTACTTTCCTCATAACAACTCTTGGTAAAATACCCCAAGACACTACTAAAGTCACCTTCAGACTTCACAATGAGGCAGCCATTAATAACTTCACAACAGCAGTAACAAACATTGACTGGCACACTGAGCTAGAAATCTATACAGATATTGACGAATGTTTTAATAATTTTTCTAAAAAAGACCCAATACCTTTATAACAAGCACTGCCCTAAAAAAACTAAACAGATGACAGCTAAGAGACTGAACAGTCCCTGGCTAACACCCAGCATTCTCAAATCCATAAATACAAAACACCGATATGAAAAACAGTACAGAATGGGTCACATAACCAGAGACCAAACAAAACGTTACTCGTCAATCCTAACCAGCCTGATAAGAAGGGCAAAAATATTGTATTATGAGAACAGATTATCCAACTTAGGAGGTGATATAAAAAAAGACCTGGAAACCCTATCAGAAATTCTGGAACAAAAAAGATATCACGACATAGCGAAATAAAATTAGCAAAACCAGATGAACCCCAACTCCCACCAACAGAAACAGCAAACAGACTCAATGATTTCTTCTCCACTATAGGACAAAACCTTGCCAATAAAATCCCAAGCTCAGATACCCCACCAAATGACTACCTCACTGGCAACTACCCGAACACACTGTTCCTAGCTCCGACTAACCCATACGAAGTCTCCCTTATTATCAACGCACTGAAAAACAAGGCAGGAGATTTAAATACCTTACTGAACACCACAAATGAGGTAGTTGAAGTTCTATCAATAAAGATCGAGAACCAAAACCTAGTCATTGTGGTTGTATACAAGCCACCAGATGCAACCTCCCAACAGTTCAAGGAACAGCTAATGAAAATCGATTACTGTTTGGAAAACCTTCCAGCTCCATCCCCAAACATCTTACTGCTTGGTGATTTCAACCTAAGGCATACAAAATGGAAGAATGTAGCAAATAATGTTATAGCTGAAACAATCCCCGGAGGTAGAGCAGATGAAAGGTCACACACACATGAGCTACTAAGTCTCTGCGAAAAACACACCTTAAGCCAGCAGATAGTGGAGCCAACAAGACTAGAAAACACACTTGACCTTATCTTCACAAATAATGAGGACCTGATAAGAGACATAAGAATATCAAAAACAACTAATTCCGATCACAATCTAATCGAAGTCCAGACTACATGCATAGGGGTCCTGAACAACAGAATGCATGTACCTGTGAAGGTGTCTTCACAAAATACAATTTCAACAACAAGAACATCAACTGGGACCAGGTAAACCATGTCCTAAACGAAACATGTTGGGAAGATGTCTTAAAATGACATGGACCCAAACCAGTGCCTTGAAAGGATCAACTGCCTGGTAGCCGAACCATGTTCTAGGCATATTCCCCTAAGAAAGAAGAAGAGCAGGAGTAAACTGGAGAGAAAAAGACGCTCCCTCTACAGAAGACGACGAAGAGTCACTGAGCTCCTCAGGGAGTGCTAGAATATCTGATACACGAAGGGAGGCGCTGACCAGGGAAGTGGAAACTATCGAACTTAAGCTAAATGACTCTTACAGGAACCAGGAGAGGCAGGAGGAGCTTAAAGCTATTAGTGAAATTGAAAGAAATTCAAAATATTTCTTTTCATATGCCAAAAACAAGGCAAATACCACATCTAGTATCGGGCCCGTACTCAGACAGGATGGGACTTACACAGACGACAACAAGGAAATGAGTGAAATATTGAAATCCCAGTACGACTCTGTGTTTAGTGAACCACTAATCGGTCTGAGGATCGACGAACCAAATGATTTCTTCATGAATGAGCCTCAAAACTCCATAAATGTATGCCAGATTTCCGACATTACCCTAACTCCGATAGATTTCGAAAAAACCATTGACAACATGCCTATGCACTCAGCCCCCGGGCCCAGACTCGTGGAACTCTGTTTTCATTAAGAACTGCAAAAAACCCCTCTCGCGTGCCCTAAGTACACTATGGAGGAGGAGCTTGGACATGGGTGAAATTCCACAGTCACTTAAAACAACGGATATAGCCCCACTCCATAAAGGTGGCAGCAAAGCATTAGCTAAGAACTATAGACCAATAGCTCTGACATCCCACATCATAAAAATCTTTGAAAGAGTGCTAAGAAGCAGGATTGCAAATCACCTGGATTCCCAAAATCTGCACAATCCAGGGCAACATGGGTTCAGGGCAGGTCGCTCCTGCCTCTCACAACTACTGGATCACTATGACATGGCCTTGGATGCACTGGAAGAAAATCAGAATGCAGATGTAATATACACAGACTTTGCAAAAGCATTTGACAAATGCGATCATGGCGTAATAGCCCATAAAATACGTGCTAAAGGAATAACTGGGAAAGTGGGGAGATGGATCTTCAACTTCCTAACAAATCGAACACAAAGAGTAGTGGTCAACAGAGTTAAATCGGAGGCTGCCATAGTGAAGAGCTCTGTTCCACAAGGCACAGTACTCGCCCCCATCTTATTCCTTATCCTCATATCAGACATAAACAAAGATATACACCACAGCACCGTATCATCCTTTCCGGATGATACTAGGATCTCCATGAGGCTGTCATCTGCTGAGGACGCGGTTAACCTCCAAGAAGATATAAACAAAGTTTTCCAGTGGGCAACGGTAAACAATATGATGTTCAATGAGGACAAATTCCAACTACTCCGTTATGGAAAACTGGAGGAGATAATAACTAGAACAGAGTATACTACTGACTCCGGCCATACAATAGAGCGGAAAAATAATGTAAGGGACCTGGGAGTAGTAATGTCTGAGGATCTCACTTTCAAGGATCACAACAGTGCCACGATCGCACGTGCAAAGAAAATGATAGGATGGATAATGAGAACTTTCAAACGAGAGATGCCAAGCCCATGATGATCCTTTTCAAATCACTTGTTCTCTCTAGCTGGAATACTGCTGTACATTAACATCTCCATACAAAGCAGGTGAAATCGCAGATCTAGAGAGTGTACAGAGATCCTTTACTGCACGTATAAGTTCTGTCAAGCACCTTAACTACTGGGAACGCTTGGAAGCACTTGACTTGTACTCGTTGGAACGCAGGAGGGAGAGATATATCATAATCTACACTTGGAAAATCTTGGAAGGAATGGTCCCAAATCTGCACACAGAAATCACTCCCTACGAAAGTAAAAGACTGGGCAGGCGATGCAAAATGCCGCCAATAAAAAGTAGGGGCGCCATTGGTACACTAAGAGAAAACACCCATAAGTGTCCGGGGCCCAAAACTGTTCAACAGCCTCCCATCAAGCATTAGGGGAATTGCCAATAAACCCCTGGCTGCCTTCAAGAGAGAGCTGGACAGATACCTAAAGTCGGTGCCGGATCAGCCGGGCTGTGGCTCGTACGTCGGACTGCGTGCGGCCAGCAGTAACAGCCTAGTTGATCAGGCCCTGATCCATCGGGAGGCCTGGTCGTGGACCGGGCCGCGGGGGCGTTGATCCCCGGAATAACCTCCAGGTAACCACCCTTTATATACAAAAAAGCGTCACAAGTACTATCACCAATCATTGCAACACTCTTTAACAAATCCATTGAATCCTCCACCTTCCCTACAGTTCTCAAAATTTCAAGGGTCACCCGATCCATAAAGGAGGAGACCAAACAGAGTTGAATAACTATAGGCCAATATCCAATTTACACCCTCTCTCAAAAATCTTCGAAAAATTAATTCATAAACGAATCTACTCCTACCTCATCTCCCATAACATTCTCAACCCCTGCCAATTTGGATTCAGGCCTAATAAAAATACTAATGATGCTATTATACACATGCTAGAACATATATACACTGCAATAGAGAAAAAAGAAGTCCCACTGGGGATCTTCATTGACTTACGTAAAACTTTTGATACAGTTGACCAATGACTTGCTCCACGTAAAATTGTCACACTATGGTATTAGAGGGCACTCCCTCAACTACCTCAAGTCTTACCTCAGCAACAGAAGCCAATATGTGTACGCAAATGGGGCAAACTCTTCCGCACAACCAATTACAGTTGGTGTCCCACAGGGAAGTATCCTTGGCCCTCTTCTCTTTCTCCTATACATAAATGACCTACCAAATGCTTCGCAATTACTCAAACCCACACTTTTTGCAGATGACACTACATACGTCTTCTCTCACCCGAGCCCAGTCACGCTAGCCAATACTGTAAACACCGAATTACAGAAAATATCTACCTGGATGAGGACTAACAAACTTACACTAAACATTGACAAAACCTACTTCATTCAGTTTGGTAACAGAGCTACAGATGTACCTCTTAACTTAACGATAAACGGATCACCTATCACAAAGCTAACAGAGGGAAAATTCCTAGGAATCCACCTCGATAATAGACTCAAATTTCATACACATATACAACAAATTTCTAAGAAAATCTCCAAGACTGTAGGCATACTATCGAAGATACGGTACTATGTTCCACAGTCAGCCCTCCTGGCCCTTTATCACTCTCTTATTTACCCCTAATCTCACCTATGGAATTTGTGCATGGGGCTCAACAACAATTAACCATCTCAGACCACTAATTACCCAACAAAAGGCTGCAGTTAGAATGATAACAAATTCTCACTACAGGCAACACACTCCACCAATATTCAAAACACTCAACCTACTCACCATACAAAACATCCATACTTATTATTGCACCTATTGCATACATAGAACACTTAACTCTGATATTAACCCTCCCCTCAAACATCTCCTTGCCAACCTCAACAGAACACATGACCATAACACAAGGCACAGATCACTCTTTGATGTTCCTCGTGTCCATCTCACGCTATGCAAAAACTCAATGCACATAAAAGGCCTTAAAATCTGGAATTCATTACCTGTAAATATAAAAGAAACACTACCTGTTTATAAATTCAAGTCTCTTCTCAAAGATCACTTACTCACTCAAAACCAAATAAATACTGAATAACTGAACCTTATAAATTGTATATCCTATATGTTGATAAATTAGACACATGTGCAAGTGAACAATAAAATGGTATAAAATACCGACAGGTTGTTAGGTAAGACACATGTGCAACAGTTAGGTATCTTTATTATGAAACGTTTCGCCTACACAGTAGGCTTCTTCAGTCAAGTACAGAAAAGTTGATAGAAGCAGAAGATACTTGAAGACGATGTAATCAGTCCATCACCCTTAAAGTTTTGAGGTGGTCAGTCCCTCAGTCTGGAGAAGAGCATTGTTCCATAGTATGAAACAATATTGTTTCATACTATGGAACAATGCTCTTCTCCAGACTGAGGGACTGACCACCTCAAAACTTTAAGGGTGATGGACTGATTACATCGTCTTCAAGTATCTTCTGCTTCTATCAACTTTTCTGTACTTGACTGAAGAAGCCTACTGTGTAGGCGAAACGTTTCATAATAAAGATACCTAACTGTTGCACATGTGTCTTACCTAACACATGTGCAAGTCTTGGGTATCTTTATTGAGGAAACGTTTCGCCACACAGTGGCTTCATCAGTCCATACAAAGGAGAATCTTGAAGAATAGGAGGATGAGGTAATCAGTCCCTCAACCTTGAGTCGATGTGGTCAGTCCATCAATCTTGAATAGAATACGGCATACGTGCTGAGAAGGAGCTTATAAACCGTTGGCAGGAGAGGTGAAGCAGTCAGAGGCAGTGTAACACTTATTCAATGTTGAAGTAGGTCGTGCCCAAGAATTAGGCAAGCGAAGAATTCCCAAGTATTAAGATACCAAGAAGATGCAGTGTCTGACAGGTTTGTAGATGAATGGTTCAGAGAACCGACATGTTGATAAATTAGACACATGTGCAAGTCTTGGGTATCTTTATTGAGGAAACGTTTCGCCACACAGTGGCTTCATCAGTCCATACAAAGGAGAATCTTGAAGAATAGGAGGAGAATGAGGTAATCAGTCCCTCAACCTTGAGTCGATGTGGTCAGTCCATCAATCTTGAATAGAATACGGCATACGTGCTGAGAAGGAGCTTATAAACCGTTGGCAGGAGAGGTGAAGCAGTCAGAGGCAGTGTAACACTTATTCAATGTTGAAGTAGGTCGTGCCCAAGAATTAGGCAAGCGAAGAATTCCCAAGTATTAAGATACCAAGAAGATGCAGTGTCTGACAGGTTTGTAGATGAATGGTTCAGAGAACCGACATGTTGATAAATTAGACACATGTGCAAGTCTTGGGTATCTTTATTGAGGAACGTTTCGCCACACAGTGGCTTCATCAGTCCATACAAAGGAGAATCTTGAAGAATAGGAGGAGAATGAGGTAATCAGTCCCTCAACCTTGAGTCGATGTGGTCAGTCCATCAATCTTGAATAGAATACGGCATACGTGCTGAGAAGGAGCTTATAAACCGTTGGCAGGAGAGGTGAAGCAGTCAGAGCAGTGTAACACTTATTCAATGTTGAAGTAGGTCGTGCCCAAGAATTAGGCAAGCGAAGAATTCCCAAGTATTAAGATACCAAGAAGATGCAGTGTCTGACAGGTTTGTAGATGAATGGTTCAGAGAACCGACATGTTGATAAATTAGACACATGTGCAAGTCTTGGGTATCTTTATTGAGGAAACGTTTCGCCACACAGTGGCTTCATCAGTCCATACAAAGGAGAATCTTGAAGAATAGGAGGAGAATGAGGTAATCAGTCCCTCAACCTTGAGTCGATGTGGTCAGTCCATCAATCTTGAATAGAATACGGCATACGTGCTGAGAAGGAGCTTATAAACCGTTGGCAGGAGAGGTGAAGCAGTCAGAGGCAGTGTAACACTTATTCAATGTTGAAGTAGGGTCGTGCCCAAGAATTAGGCAAGCGAAGAATTCCCAAGTATTAAGATACCAAGAAGATGCAGTGTCTGACAGGTTTGTAGATGAATGGTTCAGAGAACCGACATGTTGATAAATTAGACACATGTGCAAGTCTTGGGGTATCTTTATTGAGGAAACGTTTCGCCACACAGTGGCTTCATCAGTCCATACAAAGGAGAATCTTGAAGAATAGGAGGAGAATGAGGTAATCAGTCCCTCAACCTTGAGTCGATGTGGTCAGTCCATCAATCTTGAATAGAATACGGCATACGTGCTGAGAAGGAGCTTATAAACCGTTGGCAGGAGAGGTGAAGCAGTCAGAGGCAGTGTAACACTTATTCAATGTTGAAGTAGGTCGTGCCCAAGAATTAGGCAAGCGAAGAATTCCCAAGTATTAAGATACCAAGAAGATGCAGTGTCTGACAGGTTTGTAGATGAATGGTTCAGAGAACCGACATGTTGATAAATTAGACACATGTGCAAGTCTTGGGTATCTTTATTGAGGAAACGTTTCGCCACACAGTGGCTTCATCAGTCCATACAAAGGAGAATCTTGAAGAATAGACTGAATGGACTGATGAAGCCACTGTGTGGCGAAACGTTTCCTCAATAAAGATACCCAAGACTTGCACATGTGTCTAATTTATCAACATGTCGGTTCTCTGAACCAATCATCTACAAACCTGTCAGACACTGCATCTTCTTGGTATCTTAATACTTGGGAATTCTTCGCTTGCCTAATTCTTGGGCACGACCTACTTCAACATTGAATAAGTGTTACACTGCCTCTGACTGCTTCACCTCTCCTGCCAACGGTTTATAAGCTCCTTCTCAGCACGTATGCCGTATTCTATTCAAGATTGATGGACTGACCACATCGACTCAAGGTTGAGGGACTGATTACCTCATTCTCCTCCTATTCTTCAAGATTCTCCTTTGTATGGACTGATGAAGCCACTGTGTGGCGAAACGTTTCCTCAATAAAGATACCCAAGACTTGCACATGTGTCTAATTTATCAACATGTCGGTTCTCTGAACCATTCATCTACAAACCTGTCAGACACTGCATCTTCTTGGTATCTTAATACTTGGAATTCTTCGCTTGCCTAATTCTTGGGCACGACCTACTTCAACATTGAATAAGTGTTACACTGCCTCTGACTGCTTCACCTCTCCTGCCAACGGTTTATAAGCTCCTTCTCAGCACGTATGCCGTATTCTATTCAAGATTGATGGACTGACCACATCGACTCAAGGCTGAGGGACTGATTACCTCATTCTCCTCCTATTCTTCAAGATTCTCCTTTGTATGGACTGATGAAGCCACTGTGTGGCGAAACGTTTCCTCAATAAAGATACCCAAGACTTGCACATGTGTCTAATTTATCAACATGTCGGTTCTCTGAACCATTCATCTACAAACCTGTCAGACACTGCATCTTCTTGGTATCTTAATACTTGGGAATTCTTCGCTTGCCTAATTCTTGGGCACGACCTACTTCAACATTGAATAAGTGTTACACTGCCTCTGACTGCTTCACCTCTCCTGCCAACGGTTTATTAGCTCCTTCTCAGCACGTATGCCGT
>NC_069416.1:33274194-33414194 GCF_026875155.1 Cherax quadricarinatus | reverse complement strand
AGCACTTGCAGACTCGATTGAGAAGGCCATTGGTGAAATGCCTATGATTTTAAACTGATGGAAGATAGAGGTATGGGTGAGTGTGGGAAACAAGCAGGTTGCAACACTTGGGTTGGAAACAGTAAATGTATAAAAGGCATTCAGCATGAAGTTATAAATAAAGACAATAGATCAGGTCAGCAAACAAAGGGGGACAGCAGAGGGCAGCAAGGGACTAGCTCCCTTAAGGTTTACTATACTAATAGCAGGAGTGTAAGAAATAAGATAGATGAGCTAAGATTAATTGCAAGTGCAGGAAACATAGATATTATTGCTATAACAGAGACCTGGCTCAATCTGAAAGATAGAGAGATGCCCTCTGAATGTCACATACAAGGCTATAAATTATTCCACACTGACAGGTCAACAGGAAAGGTGGTGGAGTAGCGATGTATGTCAGAGACAATTTAAATTGTTGTGTTAGACAAGATATTAAATTAGAAGCGTCAGCCACTGAATCTGTTTGGTTACAGCTTCTCGAGGGCCGAGAAAAACTAATTTTGGGTGTGATTTACAGGGCCCCAAATCTTGATAGGGAGTGCAGTAAACTTCTATGGACGAAATTCGTAAGGCATCTACACACGAAAATGTTGTGCTAATGGGAGATTTCAATTATAGACAGATTGACTGGAGCAATTTGACAGGAAATTTAGAGTCAGTGACTTTCTTGATACGATCCAGGATTGTTTTTTAAAACAGTTTGTGACAGAGCCAACTAGGGGAAATAACCTCCTTGACTTGGTTCTTGCCAGTAGGGAAACACTAATTAATAATCTTGAGGTTAATGATGAGCTTGGGGAAAGTGATCACAAATCACTCAGTTTTAATATATCATGGAATTCCCCTAATAATGGCAATCAAGTCTCCGTCCCTGACTTTCGCTTGGCTGATTTCATAGGACTGAAAAATTACTTAGGTGGGCTGAACTGGAATGACCTGACTAAGGGTCAGGTAGGTGGTGATGGTTGCCGATATGATGCTTTCCAGGGCATAGTTCTAGCTGCTCAGTCAAATTATGTTCCAAATAGGGAAATCAGATCAAACAAAAATGATCCTAAATGGATGAACAATAGATTAAAATATCTGATTGGTCAAAAGAGAGGCATATATAGGCAAATCAAAAGAGGAGAGGGGCAATTGAGAAATCGATATAGTCAGTTAAAGAGAGAAATAAAAAAGGGAATTAGAAAAGCAAAGAGATTATGAGGTTAAAGTTGCAAGAGAATCGAAGACTAACCCAAAAGGATTCTTTCAGGTAACAGAAGTAAGATCAGGGACAAGATAGGCCCACTCAAAAGTTCCTCGGGTCAGCTCACTGACAGTGATAAGGAAATGTGTAGAATTTTTAACACATACTTCCTCTCAGTTTTTACACAGGAGGATACCAGCGATATTCCAGTAATGATAAATTATGTAGAACAGGACGATAATAAACTGTGCACTATTAGGGTCACAAGTGACATGGTCCTTAGGCAAATAGATAAATTAAAACCTAACAAATCCCCAGGCCCTGATGAACTGTATGCAAGGGTTCTAAAGGAATGTAAAGAGGAGCTTAGCACACCTTTGGCTAATCTTTTCAACATATCACTACAAACTGGCATGGTGCCAGATAAGTGGAAAATGGCAAATGTGATACCTATTTTCAAAACAGGTGACAGGTCCTTAGCTTCGAACTATAGACCAATAAGCCTAACCTCCATAGTGGGAAAATTTATGGAATCATTAATTGCCGAGGCAGTTCGTAGCCACCTTGAAAAGCAAAAATTAATCAACGAATCTCAGCATGGTTTTACAAAGGGGCGTTCCTGCCTTACAAATTTTTATTAACTTTTTTCACTAAGGTATTTGAGGAGGTAGATCATGGTAATAAAATATATTGTGTATATGGACTTCAGTAAGGCTTTTGACAGGGTCCCACATCAGAGACTATTGAGGAAAATTAAAGCACATGGAATAGGGGGAGAAATTTTTTCCTGGATAGAGGCATGGTTGACAAATAGGCAGCAGAGAGTTTGCATAAATGGGGAGAAATCAGAGTGGGGAAGTGTCACGAGCGGTGTTCCACAGGGGTCAGTGTTGGGCCCCTGCTGTTCACAATCTACATAAACGACATAGATGAGGGCATAAAGAGCGACATCGGCAAGTTTGCCGATGACACCAAAATAGGCCGTCGAATTCATTCTGACGAGGACATTCGAGCACTCCAGGAAGATTTGAATAGACTGATGCAGTGGTCGGAGAAGTGGCAGATGCAGTTTAATATAGACAAATGCAAAGTTCTAAATGTTGGACAGGACAATAACCATGCCACATATAAACTAAATAATGTAGATCTTAATATTACGGATTGCAAAAAGATTTAGGAGTTCTGGTTAGCAGTAATCTGAAACCAAGACAACAGTGCATAAGTGTTCGCAATAAAGCTAATAGAATCCTTGGCTTCATATCAAGAAGCATAAATAATAGGAGTCCTCCCGGTTGTTCTTCAACTCTATACATCCTTGGTTAGGCCTCATTTAGATTATGCTGCACAGTTTTGGTCACCGTATTACAGAATGGATATAAATTCTCTGGAAAATGTACAAAGGAGGATGACTAAGTTGATCCCATGTATCAGAAACCTTCCCTATGAGGATAGACTAAGGGCCCTGAAACTGCACTCTCTAGAAAGACGTAGAATTAGGGGGGATATGATTGAGGTGTATAAATGGAAGACAGGAATAAATAAAGGGGATGTAAATAGTGTGCTGAAAATATCTAGCCTAGACAGGACTCGCAGCAATGGTTTTAAGTTGGAAAAATTCAGATTCAGGAAGGATATAGGAAAGTACTGGTTTGGTAATAGAGTTGTGGATGAGTGGAACAAACTCCCAAGTACCGTATAGAGGCCAGAACGTTGTGTAGCTTTAAAAATAGGTTGGATAAATACATGAGTAGATGTGGGTGGGTGTGAGTTAGACCTGATAGCTTGTGCTACCAGGTCGGTTGCCGTGTTCCTCCCTTAAGTCAATGTGACCTGACCTGACTAGGTTGGGTGCATTGGCTTAAGCCGGTAGGAGACTTGGACCTGCCTCGCATGGGCCAGTAGGCCTTCTGCAGTGTTCCTTCGTTCTTATGTTCTTATGTTCTTATGTAGTAGTTGCGGTAGTAGTAGTTGCAGCAGTAGTGGTGGTAGTAGTGGTGAGGTAGTTGCGGTAGTAGTGGTGACAGTTGCGGCAGTAGTGGTAGTAGTGGTGGTAGTAGTTGTGGCAGTAGTTGCGGTAGTGGTGGTTGTGGCGGCGGCGGCCATGGCGGCGGCGGTGGTCACGGCTGGGTGGGAAGGATCATGGCGGACAATTACGGTAGTGTTGAGGGATGGAGATAGAATGGGCTGGCAGATATTTATTTTTGGACGTCACGGAGATTAAGAAAGAGGAAAGAGCTGCCAATTGAGCGAGTGACTGGGAGAGACAGAGACAGACAGAGACACACACACACACACACACACACACACACACACACACACACACACACACACACACACACACACACACACACACACAGCATGGTATATTTAGATTTTACCACCAAAGCGGCTAGTTTATTATGCACCACATATCTGTCCTGTGGACGGTAGCGCAAGAGCATATGGATTCTCACAAGGCCTATGAACTAGGCCCCTTTCATATACAAAAGTGTTTGTCCAGCTGGTTCTAAATGACTTACAGATTCAGCCTGTAACTTGTTCCACTTTGCTATTGTACTTTTTGCAAAAAAAAAAAAATAATATAGATGCAGATCTGAGGCGACTTCCTGGGTGACTGGTCAACCAGGCGGCCAGCATAAACATAGCCATCACAGCCTGGCTGATCTGACACTTTCTGTAAGGCTGCAGTTTCTTTTTAAAAACTTGGTTCGAGCAATATTTCATATCTTTACTAGAAGCAAGTTGAAGAGTACTTGAAACATGGGTGTTAATACAGTGTTCTGTGTACCTGTGGCGCTCCTACTGTTCAAGGGTACCTGGTTACCTGGGTATATTTTACATTTGATCTTATAAAGTGTAGATTGGTGACCAGATGTAAAGTATAGGTTTTTGTTTTTCATGCATATATCAGAAATCTCTCTTCTACTCCAAAGAGAAAATTTCAAAGTTAAGTTGACCACCTTAGCCATGAATTTTAATCCAGCATTTTAAATCTTTTATTGACTCTTGTGGGTAGTAAATGGCATCTGTACGTTTTCCAACTGTGATATCTTGTCTGCCTTGACAAAGGCTCTTGGCACAGAACAATATTCTAGACGCGAAAGCACAAGTGAGTATGAATTCAACGTGTTTTGAAAGTTATCATTATGTAACCTGTCATTTTACTGGCCTGTGATACATTTGCCTTGTTTTATTCTCTTAACAAATGATCATGACATAATTACTCCAATATCTTTAACAGTTCCTTTTGCTCTGTGAGATGGGTTGTCTCTGCTCGTTTTGTGATCCTTTGTTAGAATTCCGTATATCCATCCCTCTATTTTTTCCTGTTATACCTCTTGACCTCTTTTTATAGGCTAACACTCCATGGTTACATAAATTTTGTCAAATGCCTTTGCGGAAGCTGTGTACATATTGTCCAAATATATCTATCTTTCAATGTGTCTGTTCTGTTGCTGTAGTCTACTCACAGTGATAGGCAGGATCTTACTCTTCTAAAACCATGTTGTCCTTTGTTGTGGTGTTGGTAGCTTTCCATAAAATTCGTAATGTGTTTTCTTAGCAATTCTCTGAGTATTATTGTACTCACCCCCCACCCGCTTCCTCATCCTTATATCTGACATAGACACAGACGCAAACCATAGCACCATATCTTCTTTTAGCAGACGATAGTAGAATTTGCATGAGTGTCATCCAGTGAAGACACTGTAAATCTCCAAGTGGATATAACACAAGTCTTCCAATGGGATGCAGAAAATAACATGATGTTCTTTGAGGAGAAATTTCAGTACTTGTGGAAAACTTGAGTACATAAAAGCTAGAACGAAGTATAAAACCAATATTAACCATACAATTGAGCGAAAAGCTTATGTGAGGGATTTAAGGGTGATAATGCCAGAGGATCTCACCTTAAAGAATCACAACAGTGTCACTATCATAACTGTGAGGAAAATTATTGGATGGACAGTGATAACCTTCAAACCAAGGGATGTCAACCCAATGATGATCCTCTTATAGTTACTCGTTTCTTTAGACTGGAATACTGCTGTACACTAACAGCCTTGTTTAAGAAAGGCGAAATTGCAGATCTGGAGAATGTACGGAGAACTTTCACGGCACATATAAGCTCAGTCAAGAGCCTTAATTATTGAGAACGTTTGAAGTCCCTCGACCTGTACTCCTTGGAATGCGGGTGAAAAAGATACATAATTTATACCTGGAAAATCCTAGAGGGACTGATTCCAATTCCCCCCACAGAAATTTCTCCCTACAAAAGCAAAGACTCTTCAGATGGTGCAACATCCCTTTAATGAAAAGTAGAGGGGGTACAGTGAGTACACTGAGAGAAAATATAATAAGGGTCAGGGACCCAGGACTGTTCGACAGCCTCTCATCAATAGACCCACAGCTCGCTTCAAGACGGAACTGGATAGAATCCTAAAGTACCTGATAATTCTGGCTGGGTTGGTACGTTGAGCTGCGTGCGGCCAGCAGTATCAGCCTGGCTAATCAGGCTGAAAATCTACCGGGAGGCCTGGTCATGGACCGGGCCGCAGGGCTGTTGACCCCCGCAACACCCTTCAGCTCCAGGTAGTCCAGGTCGGTAGGGAGGGGGAGCGGATATGAACAAACGACAACCTTCATGTGCGTGTCTTGTATATGTAAATTCAATACGTGTTTTGCAAATTATTAAGTCTGTCTCAGAATATTATATTTCATTTTTATTTAAATTTTGAGAGACAAAGAGAGACAGAGACAGACAAAGAAAGAGCGAGAGAGACAAAGAGACAGAAAGAGAAAGAGACAGAGACAGAGACAAAGAGAGAGAGGCAGAGACAAAAAGAGACAAAAGAGAGACAGACAAAGAAAGACAGACAAAGAACGAACCCCAATGGAAATAAGTCACTCTGTCCGTCTTATTTGGGTTATTCTAGGTTTTCTACACATACGTTGCTATGTATGATAATCTATGTAACTGCATTTGTGTATACCTAAATAAACTTACTAGAGAAGGAGGGAGGGAATGGAAAAGAGAGGGACGCAGGTAGGTAGGTAGGGAAGGAGGAAGGGAAGGTGATAGGTGGTATGGATAGATAGGTAGGTAGGTATGCGTGTTCATCCGTGTGTATGTGTGCGCCCCGTGTTAACAAACTTGTTGAGGATTGTTGCTAGTGGTACACACAGTACCTCTGCTCCCTCTCATGTTGTTGTTTGTCCGTCGATTCGACGAGGACCATCTAGTCATCCTGGGGTCGTAGTTGGTGGGTACGCAGATGACTTGTCAGGCCAATCCGCGCATAGGACCCACGAAGATACATTATCTGGTCCCACCACCTACGAGGTATCTGGCTCACACAGTATCTTCGCCTTGCCCATCGATGTATTTATTTTTTGCAGAGTTTTCCAAGATTAGGTTAAGGGATACTAACTTGATTTACAAAGTAAGAGCTATTACTACATTAGCTCATTTGAGAGAGTTTATAATGTTAGGAGATTTACAAATAATGAACAGGATGAAGCTGGAGCCATCTGTGGGCCAGCAATTTCATTTGATCAACTGATTTTATTTCGTTGATGTCGTTATGCTGTTCGAATGTGTTCCAGACTCGAGTCATCCTAAGAATAAATGATATCAGAGGAAGTGATGTTCTGGGGAAGGGTACAGCCAGAGTGAAGTTGCTATTGATGGTCGTCTTGATGTGCTGTAAACAAGTTCCTGAACTGCCGCAATGTATATATGGAGGCAGTGGAGATGTCATGTCTGAGGGCAATGTGTGGTGTGAATATAATGCAGAGAATTCGTAGTTTGAAAATTAGGAGGAGGTGCGGGATTACCAAAACTGTTGTCCAGAGGGCTGAGGAAGGGTTGTTGAGGTGGTTCGGACATGTAGAGAGAATGGAGCGAAACAGAATGACTTCAAGAGTGTATCAGTCTGTAGTGGAAGGAAGACGGGGTAGGGGTCGGCCTAGGAAAGGTTGGAGGGAGGGGGTAAAGGAGGTTTTGTGTGCGAGGGGCTTGGACTTCCAGCAGGCATGCGTGAGCGTGTTTGATAGGAGTGAATGGAGACAAATGGTTTTTAATACTTGACGTGCTGTTGGAGTGTGAGCAAAGTAACATTTATGAAGGGATTCAGGGAAACCGGCAGGCCGGACTTGAGTCCTGGAGATGGGAAGTACAGTGCCTGCACTCTGAAGGAGGGGTGTTAATGTTGCAGTTTAAAAACTGTAGTGTAAAGCACCCTTCTCCTCGCTGCAACATTCATCACCCATGCTTACATAAGAACATAAGAATGTAGGAACACTGCAGAAGGCCTACTGGCCCATACGAGGCAGGTCCTTATCAAAACGACATCTACCTAAAGCTACTCAAGAAACAACTCCTGCACCCCCCAACACCAATCAAACCCAGCCCCTCCCGCTCATATATTTGTCCAGTCTCTTCTTAAAGCTACCTAAGGTCCTAGCCTCTATCACCCCACTGGGAAGACTGTTCCACGCATCTACAACTCTGTTAGAAAACCAGTACTTACCTATGTCCTTTCTAAATCTAAATTTATCCAACTTAAATCCATTATTCCTGGTTCTTACCTTATTCGACACCCTAAGTACTTTATTAATGTCTCCCTTGTTTATGCCCGTCATCCACTTATACACTTCAATGATATCTCCCCTCATTCTACGCCTCTCCAGAGAGTGGAGATTTAAGGCTTTAAGTCTATCTTCATACGGGAGGTTCCTTACACAGTAAATCATTTTAGTCATTCTTCTCTGTATGTTCTCTAATGAGTCTATGTCCATCCTGTAGTAAGGGGACCAAAACTGAGCAGCATAATCTAAATGAGGCCTCACTAGTGATGTATAGAGCTGTAAAATAACTTTTGGACTTCTGTTACTTATACTTCTTGAGATAAATCCAAGTAATCTGTTGGCCTTGTTGCGCACACTGAGGCACTGCTGTCTTGGCTTTAGATTTCTGCTTACCATGACTCCCAAGTCTTTTTCACATTCTGTATGACCAAGCTCTACTTCACCTAGATTATAGCTTCGAGGGTTATTTTCATTACCAAGGGCAAGTACCTTACACTTATCCACATTAAACTTCATCTGCCATTTCTCTGACCAAGACATTAATTTGTTCAAATCGTCCTGGAGTTCATTGATATCCTCCTCAGAGTGAATTATACGGCCTATCTTTGTATCATCAGCAAACTTACTCATGTCACTAGTAATCCCTTCATCAAGGTCATTAATGTAAATTATGAACAAGAGAGGCCCTAAAACTGATCCTTGTGGAACGCCACTAGTGACTAATCCCCATTCAGATTTCACTCCATTAATGGTAACTCTCTGCTTTCTATTGGTAAGCCATGCCTCAATCCATGCTAGAACTTTACCTCCTATACCATGAGCTGCCACTTTTCTTAAGAGTCTCTTGTGAGGTACTCTGTCGAAGGCTTTACTAAAATCCAAATAAACAATATTCATATTCCTTATCACTGTCAACTGCCTCAAATGCTCTATTGAAGAACGTCAGTAAGTTTGTCAGGCAGGAACGACCTCTCGTGAATCCATGCTGAGATTCATTTATCAAGTTATGCTCTTCAAGGTGACTTCTGATAATGTCAGCTATAATTGATTCTAATAACTTGCCCACTATAGATGTCAGGCTTATTGGACGGTAATTTGAAGAAGTGGACTTATCCCCTGATTTGAATATAGGAACCACATTAGCCATCTTCCACATCTCTGGCACAACACTGGTAAGGATGGACGCATTGAATACACTCGTTAATGGCTGACTAAGCTCCATCTTGCATTCCTTAAGTACCCTTGAAAACAACTCATCGGGTCCCGGGGACTTATTTTGTTTCAGTTTGTCTATCTGTTTAATAACCATGTCCCTCGTGACAGTAATATTAGTTAACTTAAATTCATCAGGAACTAAATAATTGTTAATTATTGGAATCTCATTTACATCTTCCTGTGTAAAAACTGACAAAAAATAAGAGCGTTGGTAAAACTATACTCTCATACATTCCCCTCTTTGCCTCCAAGGACAAAGTTCTTTGTCTCCACAGACTCCTAAGTGCACCACTCACTCTTTTTCCCTCATCAATTCTATGATTCACCTCATCTTTCATAGACCCATCCGCTGACACGTCCACTCCCAAATATCTGAATACGTTCACCTCCTCCATACTCTCTCCCTCCAATCTGATATTCAATCTTTCATCACCTAATCTTTTTGTTATCCTCATAACCTTACTCTTTCCTGTATTCACCTTTAATTTTCTTCTTTTGCACACCCTACCAAATTCATCCACCAATCTCTGCAGCTTCTCTTCAGAATCTCCCAAGAGCACAGTGTCATCAGCAAAGAGCAGCTGTGACAACTCCCACTTTATGTGTGATTCTTTATCTTTTAACTCCACGCCTCTTGCCAAGACCCTCGCATTTACTTCTCTTACAACCCCATCTATAAATATATTAAACAACCACGGTGATATCACACATCCTTGTCTAAGGCCTACTTTTACTGGGAAAAAATTTCCCTCTTTCCTACATACTCTAACTTGAGCCTCACTATCCTCGTAAAAACTCTTCACTGCTTTCAGTAACCTACCTCCTACACCATACACTTGCAACATCTGCCATATTGCCCCCCTATCCACCCTGTCATACGCCTTTTCCAAATCCATAAATGCCACAAAGACCTCTTTTAGCCTTATCTAAATACTGTTCACTTATATGTTTCACTGTAAACACCTGGTCCACCACCCCCTACCTTTCCTAAAGCCTCCTTGTTCATCTGCTATCCTATTCTCCGTCTTCCTCTTAATTCTTTCAATTATAACTCTACCATACACTTTACCAGGTACAACTCAACAAGACTTATCCCCCTATAATTTTTGCACTCTCTTTTATCACCTTTGCCTTTATACAAAGGAACTATGCATGCTCTCTGCCAATCCCTAGGTACCTTACCCTCTTCCATACATTTATTAAATAATTGCACCAACCACTCCAAAACTATATCCCCACCTGCTTTTAACATTTCTATCTTTATCCATCAATCCCGGCTGCCTTACCCCCTTTCATTTTACCTACTGCCTCACGAACTTCCCCCCCACTCACAACTGGCTCTTCCTCACTCCTACAAGATGTTATTCCTCCTTGCCCTATACACGAAATCACAGCTTCCCTATCTTCATCAACATTTAAACAATTCCTCAAAATATTCCCTCCATCTTCCCAATACCTCTAACTCTCCATTTAATAACTCTCCTCTCCTATTTTTAACTGACGAATCCATTTGTTCTCTAGGCTTCATTAACTTGTTTAATCTCACTCCAAAACTTTTTCTTATTTTCAACAAAATTTGTTGATAACATCTCACCCACTCTCTCATTTGCTCTCTTTTTACATTGCTTCACACTCTCTTAACCTCTCTCTTTTTCTCCATATACTCTTCCCTCCTTGCATCACTTCTACTTTGTAAAAAATTCTCATATGCTAACTTTTTCTCCCTTACTACTCTCTTTACATCATCATTCCACCAATCGCTCCTCTTCCCTCCTGCACCCACTTTCCTGTAACCACAAACTTCTGCTGAACACTCTAACACTACATTTTTAAACCTACCCCATTCCTCTTCGACCCCATTGCCTATGCTCTCATTAGCCCATCTATCCTCCAATAGCTGTTTATATCTTACCCTAACTGCCTCCTCTTTTAGTTTATAAACCTTCACCTCTCTCTTCCCTGATGCTTCTATTCTCCTTGTATCCCATCTACCTTTTACTCTCAGTGTAGCTACAACTAGAAAGTGATCTGATATATCTGTGGCCCCTCTATAAACATGTACATCCTGAAGTCTACTCAACAGTCTTTTATCTACCAATACATAATCCAACAAACTACTGTCATTTCGCCCTACATCATATCGTGTATACTTATTTATCCTCTTTTTCTTAAAATATGTATTACCTATAACTAAACCCCTTTCTTTTACAAAGTTCAATCAAAGGGCTCCCATTATCATTTACACCTGGCACCCCAAACTTACCTACCACACCCTCTCTAAAAGTTTCTCCTACTTTAGCATTCAGGTCCCCTACCACAATTACTCTCTCACTTGGTTCAAAGGCTCCTATACATTCACTTAACATCTCCCAAAATCTCTCTCTCTCCTCTGCATTCCTCTCTTCTCCAGGTGCATACACGCTTATTATGACCCACTTCTCGCATCCAACCTTTACTTTAATCCACATAATTCTCGAATTTACACATTCATATTCTCTTTTCTCCTTCCATAACTGATCATTTAACATTACTGCTACCCTTCCTTTGCTCTAACTCTCTCAGATACTCCAGATTTAATCCCATTTATTTCCCCCCACTGAAACTCTCCTACCCCCTTCAGCTTTGTTTCGCTTAGAGCCAGGACATCCAACTTCTTTTCATTCATAAACATCAGCAATCATCTGTTTCTTGTCATCCGCACTACATCCACGCACATTTAAACAACCCAGTTTCATAAAGTTTTTCTTCTTCTCTTTTTTAGTAAATGTATACAGGAGAAGGGGTTACTAGCCCATTGCTCCCGGCATTTTAGTCGCCTCATACGACACGCATGGCTTACGGAGGAAAGATTCTTTTCCACTTCCCCATGGACAATAGAAGAAATAAAAAGAACAAGAGCTATTTAGAAAAAGGAGAAAAACCTAGATGTATGTATATATATATATGCATGTGCGTGTCTGTGAAGTGTGACCAAAGTGTAAGTAGGAGTAGCAAGATATCCCTGTTATCTAGCGTGTTTATGAGACAGAAAAAGAAAAACCAGCAATCCTACCATCATGCAAAACAGTTACAGGTTTTTGTTTCACAGACATCTGGCAGGACGGTAGTACTTCCCTGGGTGGTTGCTGTCTACCAACCTACTACCTATATATATATATATATATATATAATGTCGTGCCGAACATGTAAAACTGGTCAATTAGCAAGAACTCATTTAAAATTAAGTCCTTTTCGAAATTTTCTTTTATACGTTTAAAGATAGATTTTTTTCATTAATGTAAATGTAAATTTTTTTAATTTTGCACCAAAAGAATCTTAGAAAACTTAGCTAACCTTATTATAACAAGAACAATTTATTTTAGCCTAACCCAACTAAATATATTTTAGATTTGCTTACTATAATTTAATACTAAATAAACACAGTGAAATATATTTTTTTCGTTAGGTTCAGAATGATTTTGCCGAAATTATTGCATACACAAATTTTCGCTTGTCTTATATGGCAAGATGAGCGTTGCTATTTAAGCCAAGATCGCAAGTTCCCTGCCTATTCGGCACGACATATATATATATATTATATATATATATATATATATATATATTATATATATATATATATAATATATATATATATATATATATGCTTAATCACCTAGTTGAATTGCCTTCCTCAACGTACTCTCCTAGGGGGGGGGGGGGGGGCTATACAGTGATCATTGTGCCTCTGCCACTTCTCGAAATATTTCTGGAACTCTTTTTTCCTAATAGTATCTATCACAGCCTGTATTTCTGTTTGAGTCTCCACCTTGTTAAAATGCTGCCCCTTGAGTGTCATTTTTATTTTGGGGAAAAGAAGTTATCCTGTCTCTTCTGAGAATACTTCCCTATATCTCTAGCTGACCTCCTCTCACATTTCCTGGTCATTCCTTGTGAGCTCCGCTCCATCTTTTATCAGCCTGATTTCCTGGTCTTTTACTGTTGTCTTCCTCCTGATGTGGCTATATGACAACTTTGCGTCGAATTCGGTTTTCGATGCCATGTAATTCTCAAATTGCCATTCTTACCCATGCATAATCGTTTCTGGTTCTTTGGCTCAATTCCTTGTTTTCTTGAGTTCTTGACCTACGCCTCTGGATAAATCATGGACTAACTCTGCTCTTCCTATTGTTTGTTTTCTTCCTGATTACAAATTTCTCCTCTGCCTCCATGTTCTTTCTGGCCACATACGCCATCATCTCAGTCAATGTCTTTCTCTCTAGTTCTCTTTTCCACTGCACCTCAAGCAATAATTGCCTTTAGCCTGTGTGGTCCTTCTTTTGAAATTTGACTTCTCACAGCCTTCCTGTGTTACTTCTGTCCCCATTGTTACTTCCACAAGATATTCGAAACTTAGGATCATGTGGTCACTAGCAATGAGAGGTCTTTCACATGCAATATTCCCTGTGTCAAAAACAAACAGGGTGAATTAGCCTAGCTAATTTATCTTTCTCTCTAGTTGTGTCCTTATCATGTTAGTACATGAGATTCTCCATTACCGCCTACCTGTTTCTGGTCCCCCATGTGACTCTAGTCAAACTCCTTGTGGTTAAAATTACTCGTGATCAATAGCTTTGCCCTGTTCATGTGTCATGTGGGGGTTCGATAGCGTGGATTGGGTAATAACACTCACGTTGGATGTTCTAGTATATTGGGTGGAATATCTGTGGAGCACCAATACTGGCCTGCCATCTGTCCTAACGTCTCTACTTCAACGGGGTTGCTGAGTGCCTCGGAGGTTAGCGGCATTCAAAACATGCTAGGTCAGCTGAACAGTGAATAACAAGTGATTCAAACAGACGGTTGGTAGTGAGTCATACTACTGGTAACTGGTTACTGGCAACTGGTTACTATGAACTGATACTACTGAGACATGTAGGCCCTTCTGGCCACCTCATTTAAAGTATCCAACGTCGCTTCGTTGCTTTCATCCCAATCTTGTCTCGGTCTCTTGTTGCTGAGTGCCGAGTTGTATATTACTGCTAGCATCACCGTGGGATACCCGGTCTTCAATGTAGTCATCGGCTTCCCGTCTGTACATTCTTCCCAAATCCTTAACTTCAAGTGTGTGTGTGTGTGTGTGTGTGTGTGTGTGTGTGTGTGTGTGTGTGTGTGTGTGTGTGTGTGTGTGTGTGTGCGTGTGTGTGTGTGTGTTTAAGTTTGAAAGAGTGTGAATAAGTGAGAGCGAGAGCTCGTCGGCAAATAAATCTAACTCAAAGAATAACAATATAAAATCAAAGGCCTCTACCTTGAAAAATTATTAATCTCTGCCCAGTATTCGCCCCCATACTGTATCTCGCTCTCATATTTCACATAGAAACGTTAATCGTAGTGCTACTGTATCAGTCAGTACAGATGGTACTAAATTTGTGTAACATCTATCGAGTCACATCTGACCTACAAGCTGGTGTAAACCTAAGCTTCCGGTGGGCTACAGAAAAATATGATGTTCAGCGAGGTTAAGTTTCGGCTGACTGTAGAAACAGAAGCCACAACAACAGAAACAGGGGAACAAAAGTAACAGTAGAAGGCTGAGTGACAGCAACAACCGAAGCGTTGCCAACAGCAGCTGCAACATGAACAACAATAACAACAGCAGGAGACGGACTAGTAGCAGCAACAAAAACAGCGGCAACATCAGGTAACATCCTTAGCAGCAGCAGCAGCAGCAGCAGCAGCAGCAGCAGCGGTAGGAGCAGCCACACTTGTAACAGCAGGAGCAACAGCAGCAGTAGCAACAGCATGAGCAACTTAACACCAGGAGCCCCAGGGATAATAGCTGGACGAGGGAGGGGGGGAGGAAGGATGGGAGATGAGGCTGGTGAACCTGAAGGGCCGGTAGCTGGTGCATCATCTGTGTGGAACAAGTGCTTAACCAACACCCATCTACATCTGGTCTCCACAACACGTACTTCATCCCATTGCTTCCCATCAAAAATCTTACTAACATAATCTCCGTTCTCAAAATATTTCGGTGTACACAAATCTCCAAGCTTGGATGTCGCATCCCAGTGCGAATGCTTCCTCATCGTTGCCCTGAACTTTCCCACACAGCTCTTTCAGAAGCTTGAATTTTGTAATTCAAAACGTTACGCCTCAGCTCTTCCACTAAGTTGAATTTTGTACTCCTAAGCGAGAATCCCCGGCCAGGTCACTCGTATTCTCGCGTTGATTGGTCGTGCTTGGAGCTTCGCCCACAACACATCCACAGCCTCCGTATCGAATCTCCAGTCAGCCTCAGCGCTACACAACGTACGCTCACTAGGCTATACACACGTACGGGATTAGCGAAGTGCTAAGCTGTGGTAACGAGCGGGTTCTGTACATTCGTTTGGAGATGGTGTGAAACTGCTGGCTGGGATTACCCTCGAGGATTATACTGGTTTCGATTCTACCTTCTGCGGAGAAGAGAGAGAGAGAGAGCTAGCAAGCGTCTTCAGCTCTCAAAGGATCACTGAGAGAGGCAGTGACAGGCGTGGCCAGCGTGCACTTGTACATCCTCCGTGCACATCCCATGGCCGAGCACTCTCCAACACCTTGCAGAACAGCGAGAGAAAATTTTCCCAGTTATCGTGCCATTGCATGTCATAACGGGATGCGCTAAAACCGTGTGGATCATTCTGTAGAAGTAAGGGTGAGTTTCGTGGAGAACACTCACTTATGTGTCTTGATTCATTACACTGGGAAACGACTGATAAATCATGGGTCATGAGTTATCAGCCATGAGCAACACACCACACACCAGCAACACAACACACACCAGCCACACACCAGCAACAACACACACACCAGCACACACACAACACACAGCAACCCCACCAGCAACACACCACACACCAGCAACACACCACACCCAGCAACCCCCACAACAGCAACACACCACACACTAGCACACAACATACACCAGCAACAAAACATAACCAGCAACAACACAAACCAGCAACACACACACCAGCAACACACCACACACCAGCACACACCACACAACCAGCAACACACCAACACCAGCAACACAACACACAACCAGCAACACAACACAAAACCAGCAACCACACACCAGCAACACACACACCAGCAACACACACACCAGCAACACACCACACACCAAAAACACACCCCACACCAGCAACAACACACACTAACAACACACCACAACACACCAACAACACACTAACAAAAACCACCAACTAAATCACACACCAACAACAAACCACACACCAGTAACAACCACACACCACAAACCCACCACACACCAGCAACCCACCACCACTAACAAAACACACCAGCAACCACATAACAACACAACCACACACACAGCAACACACGAGATCCACCACTGAAAAGAAACATTTAAAAGCACTACGATAGGAGTCATTGTGCCGCCTGAACAATAAGATGGCACTCATAAAACTTGACACCGCGGGAGGCACCAAGGAGAGTGCCACCCAGCTGAAGACAAGCACTGGCCTAAGATGTTTTAACATAGCAAACACTCATTTTAAATAGTACTCATCTAATTGTGGTTGCATTGGTCAAGTCATAGCTCCTGGCCCCGCCTCTTCACTGGTCGCTTCTGGGTGACTCCGTACTCTGTGAGCTTTATCATACCTCTTTTTAAAGTTATTTATGGATCCTTCCTCCAATACCTCTCTTTCCAGACTATTCCACTGCCTGACAACTCTGTGACTGTAGAAATATTTCCTAACATCTCTGTGACTCTTCTGAGTCTTCAGCTTCCGAATGTGACAACTTGTCGTTGTGTCCCATCTCTTGAACATCTTATCTATGACCACCTTGTCGAGGCGAGAGGCGGGGGCTAGGAGCTGAGAATCAACCCCCTGCAACCACAGTTAGGCGAGTACAATTGAGAATGTGTGAATACTGTGTTTGTGTGTGTTTGTGATGTGTGTATGTGTGTGTGTTGAGCATATTGTGTATGGAGTGTGTTGTGTGTGGAATATATGTGTGTGTGCGCGCGCGCGCACAAAGAGTGAAAGTGAAAGTGCTCACCTAACTGTACTCGCCTAATTGTGGTCGCAGGGGTCGATTCATGCCTCCTGGCCTCCACCTCTTCAATGGTCTCTACTAGGTCCACTCTCTCTCCCTGCTCCCCTGAGACTTATCGTACCTCTTCTTAAAGCTATGTATGGAACATGCCTCCACTACACTCTCCAGACTATTCCATTTCCTGATAACTCTTTAACTGAAGAAATACTTCCTAAAATCCCTGAGACTCATCTGAGTCTTCAACATCCAACTGTGCCCACCTTGTAGCTGTTTCCATCTCTGGAACATCCTGTCTCTGCCCACCTTGTCGATTCCTCATAGTATTTTATATGATGTTATCATTCTCCCCCCCTTCCGTAGCTCAACTTTCCTCGAGTGTCGTCAGGTCGATTTCCATTAACGTTCCCTCCTAGGACATACCCCTTAGCTCTGGCACTAGTCTCGCTGCAAATCTTTGCACTTCCTCTTGACGTGCTTGACCTGGTCTGGGTTTCAGACTGGTGCTGCATACTCCAGTATAGGCCTGACATACTCGGTGTACAGAGTCCTGCACGAATCCTTACTGAGGTGTCGGAAAGCTAATCGTAGATTTGCTACTTGCCCAAATGCTGCAGCAGTTATTTGGTTGATATGCGCTTCAGGAGATGTGCTCGGTATTATACTCACCCCAAGATCCTTTTCTTTGAGTGAGGTTTGCAGTCTTTGGCCTCCTAGACTGTACTCTGCAGTCTTTGTGCTTTCCCGATCTTCATGACAATGCACTTGGTGGGGTTAAACACTAGGAGCCAGTTGCCGGACAAAACTTGCAGCCTGTCCACATCCCTTTGTAGTAATGCTTGAATTAATCTGACTAAATTCTCCTCCTCAGCTTCACATCGTCTGCAAACAGGGACACTTCTGAGTCTATCCTTTCCAGAAACTGCACCGGTCTATGAACTGACTCCTCTGGAACCCCGCTCTTCAGAGGCGCCCACTCTTGACACCTTGTCATGTACCGTGACTCGCTGTTGCCTCCCTGTCAGGTAATTTCTGATCCATTGCAGTGCCTTCCCTGTTATATCAGCCTTGTCCTCCAGGTTTTGCACTAATCTCTTGTGTGGAACTGTCAAAATGCAGTCTGCCCACCCGTCTTTCTCTTGCCTTACTGCCGTCACCTTGTGTTACCATTTTGATGTCGCAACTTAAATGAAATATTCTTGGCTCCTAAAGGCTGCTTACACTGCTGTCTAGGGGTTATAAAATTACTTTGAAAACACAGTGAACCTTGGGCCAGCATGTACTCATACAAATTAAGCATGATTGCAAATAATTAACGTTGTATAAGGAAGGACACAAGAACTCGCCTATATATATATATATATATAAATATTTTTATATATATATATATATATATATATATATATATATATATATATATATATATATATATATTTCTTATTCTTTTTAGTAATCTTTACAGGAAAAGGGGTTACTAGCCCATTGTTCCCGGCATTTTAGTTGACTTTTACAACACGCATGGCTTATGGAGGAAAGATTCTTATTCCACTTCCCCATGGATATAAAAGGAAAAGTAATAAGACCAAGAACTATTAAGATAAAATCAAAGAAAACTCAGATGAGTGTGTATAAATAAACGTGTACATGTATGTGTAGTGTGACCTAAGTGTAAGTAGAAGTAGCAAGACGTACCTGAAATCTTGCATATTTATGAGACAGACAAAAGACACCAGCAATCCTACCATCATGTAAAACAATTACAGGCTTTCGTTTTACACTCACTTGGCAGGACGGTAGTACCTCCCTGGGTGGTTGCTGTCTACCAACCTACTTGGAGGGATATGTTGTGTATCTTTATACGTATATGCTTCTAAACTGTTGTATTCTGAGCACCTCTGCAAAAGCAGTGATAATGTGTGAGTGTGGTGAAAGTGTTGAATGATGAAAGTATTTGCTTTTTGGGGATTTTCTTTCTTTTTTGGGTCACCCTGCCTCGGTGGGAGACGACCGACTTGTTGAAAATATATATATATATATATATATATATATATATATATATATATATATATTATATATATATATATATATATATATATCGTAGGGGTTCTTAAATGGAGATATCGAGGGATGAAGGTAGACACACTTGTTGGATGGTAACGATATATTGTCAGACTCTGGTAAAGGGAGGTGGAGCCCAGCCTTCTGCCTTGTCCTAGCCTATGTCAAACGCCGACTGAGACCGAGGTAGCTCGCCTCACACTCACGCTGCATCCCGTGACGTCATACAGTCACAGGCCTAAGGGGTCTTCTATATAAACACATGGATGATACTAATATGCTATACAACACAGGGATCAGCAACTATGCTGACAGCTCGGTCATGTTACGTATGTCATCTCGACATACACTACTATCTATAGACTGAACAGGCAGGTGGTTCTGGGCTGATTCTATACAATAACAAATTCATACATAACTTAGAACTAATGGATGGTATCATAATGGATGTTAACAAAATGAGTTTTACGTAATGGGTTTTAATGTAATCACTTTTAACGTAATGCATTACAAACTATGAGAACAAATCATTGTACAATATGGATGGAAATGATCGATCGATCTGTATTCATGCACTCTATGGATTCTGAGGAAGAATAAATTTATATATATATATATATATATATATATATATATATAATATATATATATATATATTATATATATATACAAGGTGAAATTAACAGCAAGGGTATCTGGTGCACTCAGACTATTACTGTCAAATTCTCAGAATACGGAGGGAACGTGAATACGGAAAAAAAAAAAAATTCTGAAAAACTAATCAGTTAATAACAAACAGTTGACAATTTACTTCATCTCGGACATCTAGTTATACAGACTGTACATTTAAACCCAATTCTGCGAGGGTGAGGTTTACATATGCAGAATGGTTATCATCTCTTGGAGGATCGAATTCCTCTGCAATGGTTAACACATGCCTTGACTGAGGGAGATCTGAACGAGTTTCTACAAAAGATACTTATGGGTTTCTCATTACTTGTCGAGTAAGCAAGGAGTAATGACATTCAGGTTGGTTATCTGACTATTTGAGGTAGAGGGTACAGAGTCAAGAGGATTTTCAGCATCTGTCACATTAGTCTGGGTAGCAATATCATCAACATCGCATACTAATTTCATATGATCTCAATGCGATTCTTTGTACTTACCAGTACTAATTTCTCTAACCTTATACTTATTACCAGAGATATGTTCTACAACTCGATAAGGTCCGACAAACTTTTGATCGAGCTTAGGCATTGCGGATGTTTTGTTGAAATTTGTCAGCATTACTCTCGAACCTACTTTGACTTTTGATGGCTTAGCACGGCTATTAGTTACTCTAGTAAATTCTGCTGTTGATTAATTGAAGTGTTTCACGGATTCTTCTAAAAACACTTTGAGCCATGCTGGTACTAGTTGCTAGGAAATCATCAGGGTTGTAATTAGGTTTCGGAGTGGAATATAACAACTCATAGGGTAAATGCTTGTCTACACCATACAATGCATAATGTGGAGTATCACCTATGGAAGCATTGTAAGCAGAATTTATGGCACATTGAACATCTGGTATGACTTCATCCCAAGTTTCACTATTGGGGTTAATAGTGGCTCTCAGGACATCAAGTACTTTCTTATTGGTTCATTCGGCTAACCCATTGCTGGCAGGATGATGAGGAACAATGGTGGATTTAGAGATCTTGTACAAAGTACACAAATTTTCAAGAATCTCATTACAGAATTCACCTCCATTATCTGTTACTAAGGACTTTGGGGTGGTATGCCTGCAGATAAGCATTCTTTAAATGCTTTAGCTACTGTCTCAGCAGTCTTGCCTGCAATAGGAACTAACTCACAATATCTGGTGAAATGGTCTACCATAACACACAGATGTTTGTTGCCTTGGAGGGAACATTTAAAATTGGTTAATAAATCAAGGGCAACTCTTTCCCACGGTTCGCTAGTGGTTGGGTACACTTGGATTGGATTAGGACCATTGACATTCCCTTTATGTTGCATACAGACACTACATTTCTTAACATACTCAGAAATGTCAGTTGCCATACGTGGCCAAAAGTATTTCATTCTGGCTTGTTTCACAGAACGATCCATACCAGGGTGTGCAACACCTGGTGCATCGTGAACTAGCTGTAGAGCTACGTTCACTAGTGACTGTGGAATTACTAACTGGTAAACTCTCCTGCTTGGAGTACCCAACTCAGCTGTTCGATACAGTAATTCCTGGCTCATTACAAAGTCACTAATGGGTGCTGGTGGCTTCACAGTAAGAATAAGATCTTCCTGGAGCAGGAATCGAATCACACCAGACCACATGGGATCTGTTCTTTGGGCATTCTTTACATCCTCGACAGTAAATGGAGGATCTGCAGTAACTACACTAACGTGTCACGATAAAGCATCTGCGACTACATTTGACTTGCCAGGTAAGTGTTCAAAAGTGGGATTGAACTCTTGGATAGTCAAGGTCCATCTGGCTAACCTTCCAGTAGGCTGTTTGTTCTGGAATGAAGGTATCAGTGGTGCATGGTCTGTCAAGACATGAACAGGGTACTGGTAAATAATGCCTCGGAAGTGCTTTAAAGACCATACTATTGCTAAAGCTTCTTGCTCTGTTACTGTATAATTAAGTTCAGCCTTCGTAAGGACTCTGCTATCAAATGCAACTGCGTTGTACTTGCCATCAATCTTCTGAGCTAGTACGGCACCTATGCCAATTGAACTAGCATCAGTTGTCAGATAGAAGGGCTTAGAAAAATCTGGAAATTTCAAAATTGGAGCAGATGTTAGCTTTTCTTTTAGAGTTTGGAATGCTCTTTCTTGACGGAAGGTCCAAATGAAAGGAGCATCTTTCTTAAGCAATTCAGTTAGCGTAGCTGCTATTGAAGAAAAATTTGCAATGAAAGATCTGTAGAAACCTGCTAGACCCACAAAGGATCTTATAGCATCAGCAGTTTTTGGAGTTGGAAAATTTAGTACTGCCGTTGCTTTACTTTGATCAGCCGTAACCCCTCTAGGAGTGACTATGTGACCAAGAAACTTAATTTCTGATCTGAAAAATTGACATTTGGACAGTTTGATCTTTAAATTGGCTTCTTCAAGCTTGCCAAGTACTATATCAAGTCTTTTCAGGTGTGTATCCACATCTTCGGACATGACGATTACGTCGTCTAAGTACACCATAAGTGCTTTACCTATAAGACCTCTAAAGATGTTGGTCATGAATCTAGAGAACATGATAGGTGAGGATTGTAATCCAAAAGCCATTTTAAGGAAGTGATAATGACCTGTGGGAGTAGAGAATGCAGTTAACTCTTGGCTGTCCTCGTGAAGAGGGACTTGCCAAAACCCTTGTAACAAGTCCAGGGTCGAGAAGACTTTATCTCCGATATTGCGTAAAAGGTCACCTGGTACAGGAAGTGGGAAGCGATCTGGAATAGTTTTCGCATTTAACTTCCTAAAGTCAATCGCCGGGCGCCAAGTGCCATCCTTCTTAGGCACTATGATCAAGGGCGCATTCCAGGGTGAATTGCTATGTGCAATAACTCCATCATTGAGCATTTGATTGATCAGTTCCTCTGCTACAGCAACTTGGGAATGAGGCATTCTGTACGCAGGTATATAGATAGGTCTAGTACCAGGTTCAAGTGGAATACAATGGGACAATAAGCTCGTTATACCCATCTTCTCACCTGGTAGGGCAATGGCGTTACGACGTTTGTTCAACAAAGTCAACAAACGCTTGACTTCGTCTGGGAAGTCAGTACTACTGGGATTTGCTTCCATGCGAGACTTAGGCATTGTGCTGACCCTTACCAATGGCATGCCCAAATTGACGACTTGATCGTTCCATTTTGGGATTACCAGCTTGGATCAGAAATCTGCCATACTGCCGCAGAGTATGATGTACGAATTAAGTTGAATACATGTGAGGCTGCTGGAGAATGGGCTAGACTCTCCTTTCCGATACTGATTAAACAACTCTCAGATGGAAGACCATCAACTGAAGCATTAGCTCTGGCTCGAACAGTGTAAAACCAATCTTCAAGGTTGTCTCGGTTACCATTGAACAATGGCATAGCATAATACTGATCCCGGCTGAAATTACGCAGGCTAGAAGTCTGAGTATGTCTATCGTTTGATAAGGAGTTACTCGAATTTTGGGCTGACGCATTAATGATTGTACTAGCAGCATGTGCTGAGGCATCGCTTGAGAAAACTTGAGATATGTTTGCAAAATGTAAAACAAGAATTTAGAGAAACAAAAGAAAACATAGCTGAGGAACACACAACACAGTGAACTTAAATGGGAAAAAAATGCTTAACGATTCTGCATAAGTAATTAAAAATTGACAGGTCACACAGTAAGCAAAGAACTCACACAAGAAAAATACGCAACTGAATGAACAACACTTTGAAAATCAAGAGAACTTATACTTTACTCAAATCTAATTTGCTCAACTTTTACTTTAAACTGAATGAATGGCACAGTGAGTTGTCTTTACTCTCAATGCAACAAGGAAATACACAATAAAATGATAAAATGGACTCAATAAAGCTTGTGCAAAAATAAAACAAACTGGGACACAATTCAAGGGATCTCCTATCTAAAGCACATGGATGATACTGATATGCTATAAAACACAGGAATCACCACCTATGCTGACATATATATATATATATATATATATATATATATATATATATATATATATATATATATATATATATATATATAATGTATATATATATATATATATATATATATATATAATGCATACAACTTACAATCTACTCCAAAAAAAAAAAACACCACACTACAGTTCACATTAGCTCACTAGCACACTGCTACTGCTGAGTTAAACAAAATAAATGAACATTTATGAACAGGGAGGCTCCATGACACCCCCCTTTCTGCAGGCTACTTAGCCTACAGTGGAAACGTTAAATACTCTCCAAAACATAGGCCCCTACATACTAGGGCTTTACAAATCATGAGAGCACCAGAAAATGCACTAAATATAATACAATAAAAAACTTACCAAAATTACCTACTCAAACTACCGCCCAAACATGATAACTTCACCCCTTAACCACCTGTCTGGTACTCAACTAAACACACTTCTCATCTGTCCTGGCCACTGCCTGACTGACAGGAATAAAACGTGCTCGCTCACAAGGAATAAGACACGTCCATTTTCCGTATACTACACGGAAAATGACCTATATGGAGCGTTAGTTTATATAAATATTGTTTTTACATTACTCTGTAATACCTTGTCATAGAACTCCAGTAGGTTTGTGACACAGGTTTTCCTTTCCTCGAAACAGTGCTGGTTGTCTTCAATAAGCCCATTTCTTTCTAGGTGCTCCACCACTTTTTCTCCTGATAATCTTCCCCATGACTTTGCATACTATACATATCAGTAACACCGGTCGGTAGCTTAACGCTGCATGCCTGTCCCCTTTCTTAAAAGTTGGGACTACATCTGCTGTCTTCCACACCTCAGGTAGTCGCCCCGTTTCAATAGATGTTTTGAAGATTGTGGCTAATGGTACACAAAACACCTCTGCTCCCTCTCTCAGGGCCCACGGAGAGATGTCCGGCCCCATCGCCGGTGTGTGTGTTCTCACCTATTTGTACTCGCCAATTTGTGGTTGCAGGGGTCGGTTCATAGCTCCTGGCACCGCCTCTTCACCGCGTGTTACCATTCTGTCATAGGCACATGTCGATTAGACACTTGGCCTGTTGTATGTGTGTGTGTGTGTGTGTGTACATACTCACCTAATTGTACTCGCCTAATTGTGGTTGCAGGGGTCGAGACTCAGCTCCTGGCCCCGCCTCTTCACTGATCGCTACTAGGTCCTCTCCCTCTCTGCTTCCTGAGCTTTGTCATACCTCTTCTTAAAACTATGTATGGCTCCTGCCTCCACTACTTCACTTGCTAGGCTATTCCGCTTCCTGACGACTCTATGACTGAAGAAATATTTCCTAACGTCCCTGTGACTCGTCTGAGTCTTCAGCTTCCAATTGTGACCCCTTGTCTCTGTGTCCCCTCTCGGGAACATCCTGTCTCTGTCCACCTTGTCTATTCCCCGCAGAATCTTGTATGTCGTTATCATGTCTCCCCTGACCCTTTTGTCCTCCAGTGTCGTCAGTCCGATTTCCCTCAACCTTTCCTCGTACGACATTCCCCTGAGCTCTGGAACTAGCCTTGTTGCAAACCCTTGTACTTTCTCTAACTTCTTGACGTGCTTGACCAGGTGTGGGCTCCAGACTGGTGCTGCATACTCCAGTATGGGCCTAACATACACAGTGTACAGCGTCTTGAACGATTCCTTATTAAGGTATCAGAATGCTATTCTCAGGTTTGCCTGGCGCCCGTATACTGCAGCAGTTATTTGGTTGATGTGTGCCTCCGGTGACGTGCTCGGTGTTATGGTCACCCCAAGACCTTTCTCCGAGTGAGGTCTTTAGTCTTTGTCCACCTAGCCTATACTCTGTCTGCGGTCTTCTTTGCCCCTCCCCAATCTTCATGACTTTTCATTTGGCAGGGTTGAATTCGAGAAGCCACTTTCTGGACCACGTGTCCAGCCTGTCCAGGTCTCTTTGCAGTCCTGCCTCACCCTCATCCGATTTAATTCTTCTCAGCTTCACATCTGCGAATAGGGACACTTCAGAGTCTATTCCTTCCATCATGTCGTTTGCATATCAAAAATATTACCGGCCCTAGAACTGACCCCTGTGGGACCCCGCTCGTCACAGGCGCCCACTGTGATACCTCTTCACGTACCATGACTCGTTGTTGCCTCCCTGTCAGGTATTACATGATCCATTGCAGTGCCCTTCCTGTTATATGCACCAGATCCTTTAGTTTCTGCACTAATCTCTTGTGAGGAACTGTGTCAAAGACCTTCCTGCAATCCAGGAAAATGCAATCAATCCACCCCTCTCTCTCGTGTCTTACTTCTTTTACCTTGTCATATAACTCCAGAAGGTTTGTGACACAGGATTTGCCTTCCATGAACCCATGCTGGTTTTCATTTATAATCTTGTTCCGTTCCAGGTGTTCCACCACTCTCCTCCTGATAATCTTCTCCATGACTTTGCATACTATACATGTCAGAGGCGCAGGTCTGTAATTTAGTGCCTCGTTTCTCTTTCCTTTCTTAAATATGGGGACTACATTTGCTGTCTTCCATTTCTCAGGTAGTTGCCCAGTTTCAAGGGATGTGGTTAGGGGCACGCACAGCATCTCTGCTCCTTCTCTAAGGACCCACGGGGAGATGCTCTGGTCCCATCGCCTTTGAGGTATCAAGGTCACTTAGCAGCTTCTGCACCTCCTCGGTTGTTCGTATGTCATCCAACACTTGTTGGTATATTCCCTCTTAATGTTCCCTTTAGTGCTGTCTTCCCATAGCCCTTCCTGTTTCTACTGTAAAAACTTTCTTAAATCTCCTGTTTAGCTCCTCACATACCTCCTTATCATGTGAGTTCTCCACCTTCTGTCCTCAGTCTGATCACCTGGTCTTTGACTGCTGTCTTCCTCCTGATGTGGCTATACAACAGTTTCGGGTCAGTCTTGACTTATATGCTATGTTATTTTCATACTGTCGCTGGGCCTCCCTCCTTACCTGTGCATACTCGTTCCTGGCTCTGCGATTAATCTCCCTATTTTCATGTGTTCTCTGCCTTCTGTACTTTTTCCATTCTCTAGTGCACTTTGTTTTTGCCTCCTTACACCGTCGGGTAAACCAGAGGCTCGTTCTGGTCTTCCCATTGTTTCTGTTGCCCTTGGGAATAAACCTTTCCACTGCCTCCTTGCATTTTGTTGTTACATATTCCATCATTTTATTTACTGGTTTTCCTGCCAGTTCTCTGTCCCAGGAAGCCTCCTGCAGGAAGTTCCTCAAACCTATGTAGTCCCCTCTTTTATAGTCTGGCTTTTCCCATTCAACTCCTGTTACTCTTTCCACTTGCAACTCTACTATGTATTCAAAGCACAGAACCACGTGGTCACTAGCTCCTAGGGGCTCTCATATGTGATGTCCTCAATGTCTGAACTGCCCAGGGTGAACACCAGGTCCAGTCTTGCTGGTTCATCCTCCCCTCTCACTCTGATAGTGTCCTTAACATGTTGGTGCATGAGGCTTTCCAGCACCACATCCAACATCTTGGCTCTCCATGTTTCAGGACCCCCACATGGCTCCAGGTTTTCCCAGTCAATCTCCCTGTGGTTGAAATCACCCATAACCAGCAACTTTGCTCTGATGGAGTGAGCTCTTCTTGCCACCTCAGCAAGTGTGTCCACCAGTGCTCTGTTGCTCTCTTCATATTCCTCTTTTGGCCTCCTGCAGTTCTGTGGTGGATTATGCATCACTGCAATGACCACCTTGTGCTCCCCAGACTGAAGTGTACCTACTATGTAGTCCCTTTCTCCTGTCTCGTCTATGCCTCCCATTTTCTCGAATTTCCATTGTTTTTTTACGAGCAAGCAACCCCTCCTCCCCCTCTGCCCCTTCTATCTTTCCTCATGATCTGGTATCCTGGTGAGAAGATTGCATCTGTTATTGTCTCCGTGAGTTTTGTTTCTGTAACTGCTATGATGTCTGGGGACTTCTCATTTATTCTTTCTTGCCATTCCTCATATTTATTCGTTAATCCATCCGCATTTATGTACCAAACCTTCAACTTCTGTTCTAATACAGTAACTGTGTTCCTGGGGGAATACTGGGGTTGGGGAAGCAGGAGCCCTGGTGGGGACCTGTGGGGGGTTGCAGTGGAGGTGGTGGAAGAGCTCCCAGAGGGGGTTGCTGCATTCAACACAACACACACACACACACACACACACTTTGTGTGTGTGTGTGTGTGTGTGTGGAATGCATTGTGTATGGAGTGCGTTGTGTGTGTGTGACACTGGAACCTGCTGAGAGAGCTTTATGAGTGTGTGAAGTACACTAATTGTGTGATGTTATGGTAATGTGAAGGAGTGTAAACTGTGAACACTGCCTCCAGCAAGGGCAATGTGACCCCTCTCAGTGCGAATTCCCTCCAGAGCCACTTAGCAAGCAGCACTTAAGTGGACTCTTTTAAGATTTCCACCTCTGAATCTGCTAGTGTACCCTGAATCCTACTCCCTAAATAAGACTAACCATTTAAATCACTTGACTTACCCATGGGAAAATTAGCCTCCCTCATCATCTTAATTAATATGCCACTTACACTATCACTTTCTCCAAAGGGGTGCAAGTGAACCTCGTCACTTCTTGGTAGAACTCTCAATAATACACCTCAGCGGATTTAATTCTTAACCAATATAATGAAGACTATATTTTTTATTATAATGATTAAATGAATAAATAGTTACTAAAATCTTCGCACTCTGGTGATTTGTGACTAACTCAACCTAACTTAAGGACGCAACGAGATAGTGTTTAATCTTTCTCGAAGAAGACTGAGGTACACGAATTTTTCAACTGGGAGAAAAATATTACAACGTCAGAATGACATTCTCCCTTGGAGATCATTCTGGGAACACTTTAACTTAGCCCACTTTCCCTCCTCCCTCGCTCGCCATAGTCACTTGGAATGAATCACCCCTTCCTCCCCCTAGCTAAACAAGACATTACTGTGTAGCAGAACCGCTTCGCTCATCAAATTTTAAAAGCTATTCGACAAGGTGCTGATACCGGCATTAGACATTACAAGGAAAGTATTTATTGGTTGCCCTGTGCATGTTTCTGATCTGGTGAGACAAGGAAGTATATCTTCCTCTTCTGCATGGATTAGGGAATTTGTTTCGTGTTAATGACATGGTGGTGGAGAACTGAAACGTAGCTTCAGTGGCAACATAGGTTTAAAGGTTTCTCTTGCTTCTCACAGTTGCTGGACCATTACGACATAGTTTTGGATACCGTGTAAGCATGACTGTGAAGTGTAGCTCCCAGGATTGCTACCCACTTACCCACCTGCCTGGCTCTGTTAGTTTAAAAAAACTGGCCTAACATGGCACCTTAACTCTAAAAAGCTAGTATTTATTATGTTTGGATGTACAGAGTTGTGGTAATTTAGCTCTCAATGTTTTATGTTTTTTAAAGATTGGTCAAAAATACATTATTTTAAGAAAACTACTGTTGCTCTATATATTAATAATGTCCGGCATAATTCAGTTCTATTTAAAGTATTTATTAAAGGAATGTAGAATCAATGGAATGAATATTGAGTGTAAACATATTACAGTACAGTATTTCCAGGCTCAGTATAATATGAAAATGAACTTACTATAAATGTAAAAAATATCAGTAGGATACAGCATGTAATTGTTTTGAACAAATTAAAATTAAACAATTTGCAAGAGATACATCGTAAGTTTACAACGAACAAGTCTAGCTTTAAATTAGCTAGACTTTGTTAACAGCGGCATGTTAAGACACTGATGATTGTTACTGTGTGTATGTTATGACACTGAAGATTATCTCCGCCTCACCTTGACATTGTATAAGTCTCCCTTTTCTTCCTTTATTTTCACATTGCTTCAGACAATGAAACAAAACTCTTCTCCTGACTAAGGGACTGACCACCTCAAAACTACGACTTCCAGGGTGACAGACTGAGTACATTGTCGTCACATCTGTACTGTTTCTGTTGCCTCTGTATTCGATTGAAAAAGCCTAATGTGTAGACGAAACGTTTCGGAATAGATACCTTAATGTTGCACACATGTCTTAATCATCATGCAACATGCAAACTCTACAATGGGGTTATTTTCAGAACAACTTCCATTGTGTATGGATTCACTAGGAGTCTTAATATATTTTGATCTGATTTGTCCTAACATGTAAGATGATTTGTACCTACCTGGAGTCTACCTGGAGGGCATTCCGGGGATCAACGCCCCCGCAGCCCGGTCCACGACCAGGCCTCCCAGTGGATCAGGGCCTGCTCAATGAGGCTGTTACTGCTGGCCGTACGCAATCCAACATACGAACCACAGCCCGGCTGATCCGGCACCGTCTTTAGGTATCTGTTCAGCTCCCCCTTGACAACCAGGGGTCTTCCGGTAATGCCCCTTATTGCTGCTGGGAGGCTGTTGAGCAGTCTTGGGCCCCGGACACTTATTGCGTTTTCTCTTGTTTACCAGTGACTCTCCTACTTTTCACTGGGGGTATGTTGCATCGCCTGCCAAGTCTTTTGCACAACATAAATATTGTTTGAATAATCAGAATCACATCACTATTCTGTGTGATGAAATTCCTATGTAATACCGAAAAGTTAAAGAGTAAGACATGTGGAACAGTTGGGTATTTTTATTTATGAGTGAAACGTTTCAGCTACACGATAAATTTCTTCAGCCAAATACAAAAGCGAATAAATTGAATTCAGCTGGAGCAGTGGCGAGGTATGGACGATGCAATCAGTCCATTAATCTTGAAGAAATAGTTCTTGGGGGATCAGTCGCTCAGCCTGGAGGGACTGATTCACCTGAGAGCAAGAAGGGTCGGATTCGAGAAAGACTTGCTTAGCATGGACCAGTAGGCTTGCTGCAGTACTCCTCAACTTGTGCCTTTTTGCTTCTAGTGGACCTGCTGCCTCCAGCAACGTCTTAGAGACCGTCCAAGCCTCCTTCAGAGTATATTAGACTCCGTTCTCATGTTTCAGCTTCGCATTGTTCCAGAATATGGAGATGAACTCTTCTCCAGACTGACCACCTCAAAAACTACTTCTCCAAGGTTGATGGACTGATTTACATTTGTTACCTCGCAACTACTCCTGTTGGTTCCAGTTTATTCTCCTCTGCATTTGACTGAAGAAGCCTACCTCGTAGGCGAAACGTTTCAATTAAAAATAGATACCAACTGCTGCACATGTGTCATACTCTTCCACATTAATATTGTCAAATAAGACATATACAGTGGAAACATTAGCAGTACAGTATTCAAAGTAGAAAGTAAATGAAAGTATTGTACAGAACTACATTCCACCGACCATACAGATTTCAGTTTACTTATGTTGTTATATCAAGTATAATTATGTCAATATATGTACAAAATAATTCATTACAAAAGAATTATATTAAGGAAAAAAATAAAAAATCTATTAACCTGTGTGTTTTTTTTTAAAACAAACGGTTTTTTTTTTATTAACCCTGAGTTGAAGGCAAGGAAAATGCTGATGTAATAAACACATATTTACAAAAATATAGTCTTCAACAAGCGTAGTAATGGTGCAACAGCTCAACAAACGCACGCAGAAGGAAAATCAGCAAATGGATATTAAAGTTTGTAGCAGAGCAGAGGACAGTCGACAAGGTGAGATCAGAAGCTTCTCCTGTGAAGAGCTTTGTTCCACAAGGCTCAGCTCTCTACCACTCTTTGTCGTCATCATGTCTGTCAGACATAAATCAATGTTTTTGTCGTATTTACCCCCTGCCTCTCCAGTCCTTCCTTTCCCTCTCATCTTGCTGTATGCCACTCCTCCTCCCTCTCGCTCTACCTCTATTCCTGCTGTCTCGCTCATCCCTTCTCTACTGTCTGCCACCACTCCTTCCCCTTACTACTACTCTCCTGCTGTCTGCCACAACTCCCTCCTCCTCATTACTCCTCTCCTGCTGTCTACCACCACTTCCTCCTCCTCATTATTCCTCTCCAGCTGTCTGCCACCACTCCTCACTAGTCCTTTCCTGCTGCCTGCCACCACTCTCACTACTTCCGCAGTCTACCATTCTTGCTTTCATCCTCTCACCCCTCCCCCCCGCCCACACACACTTGCGACTGTCAGTCCCTCGTGCAGCTCTGTGCCATAAGCCAGACCATTCCCTGTGGTAATGATGACATCAGTGGTGTCATTCTTCAGCTGTCAGCGTAACACTGACGGCTGATGTAGAGTTCATCAGCACTGCTACTTTGATTTTTTCCCCTCCCCCATGAATGGACCGTAAGCCTATTTGGTATTTGTTTCTCTGCGTCGTGGTGAGGGACGCAGTGTGGGGCTTTAGCTGTACATTTTGCACGTGTTATGGTTTATTAATTTCTTCCCGATCGAAACCCTTGCATCACAAAGGATCACAGAGCGGCCAGCTTCCTCTTTCAGAGATTCAGTGTTGCGATCCAGAGGGTAAATGCCTGCAGCATTCTGGGCATGCGGCCCACCACCGGGTAGCTGGATGAAGTATTTGAGATGTAGGCTCTGAGATGTTATTCTACTTCCTATTGTGTTTTTGTGTAATATATAGTTTATATATATTAATTTTTCCCGATTGAAACCCTGCATTCACAAGGATCATTAAATGCCCAAACTTTCTCTTTTTTAGAGATTTTATGTTCATCAGAGGGTTAATGTAAATTCTGATTTGCCACCACAAGAATCTTAGAAAACTTACCTGAACTTATTTAACTTCCTATTTGTTTTGTGTAAATATTTTAATTGTTACAGTATATATACTAATAAAATATATATATAAATGATTTGCGAAATATTGATAAAAATTTGCTAGCTAATTAGCAAGAACTTCATTTAAAATTAAGTTCCTTTCTGAAATTTTATATTATATTTTAAAATATATATTTTTTTTTAATGTATATATAAAATTTATAATTTTTTACACACCGAATCTAGAAAACTTACACTAACCTTTTAAAAGAACGCTCTTTTGCCTAACCGGGCTAAAATATTTAGTTGTTCAAAATTTTTTAAATAAACAAACAAACAGGAAATATATTTCTTTGTAGGTTCATTATATTATTGTAAATTTTTCTACAATATATTTTTGGTTAGCTTAAATTAAGATGCATTGTATTTAACAAGATGCAAGTTTCTGACTATTTCGGCACAAAATATATTAATTTATTACATATAATATAAAAATATATTATATTATAAAGAAAAATTATAGAAATTAATTTAAATAGTTTTGTAGTTGACCATTTATCTTTTGGGCCGAATAGTAAACATACGATCTGTAGCCTAAAGCAAGCTCCTGCTTCCACACAGGCCGTCGATTTCCGGGTGTGGAAAATTTCGCAGTATAATTTTGTTACCTAGCGCAAATATATATTTTAGTATGTTGGTGTTAAAGATAAACTTATCAAAAATATTAGTTGGATAGCTAAATGACACTGCATTTTTTAGGTTACGGGTTTCTAGATCCCTCTTGGTAAAAATTAACGAATTTTTACAAACCCCATTACAGATGTAAACGAAAATATAGAGGTATTAAGAGGTTTTAGAAAAGGGATAATTTAAAATTGAGTTTTTAATTAAACGTTTTATTATCCTGACGAAAATAATACATATCAACAGTGAAAGCGTGGACTAAAGCCCCGCTAAATGGTGGAGGTCGATTCCCCGGATGGAAAAGAGAAGTTTTTATGACCTGTTTATGTTCGACCTAGAAGCCAGAAATAGACCGATGTAGACTTGAGGTCACAGCCAGACAAGATTAAGGACCACAAGGAACAAGTAGACATTCTGAGACGCACAAGAACTTCTTGGGAATCTGGGTGGCTAACCCCGGGTGGTAAAAACCAACGAAAACTTATCTCAAAGAACGCGACAAGATTGAGCGAAAGACATAGAGAGGATATACTTGAGTGTTCACAGATCAGAAGAAATAGATACAAGACCAATACAAAACTGGGTAGAAAGAGGAAATTGATAAACCGAAAAATTGAGTCACAAGCAAAGTGAGAACTGTGGTCACAGCGCGAGAGAATTGAGCCGATCCAGACCTCCTCCGAGCCAAAGCCAGCGAGAGAATTGAGGTATTAAGAACAGAAGAGAATTGACGTTCGATATGAGAAGACCAGGAGAACCAGACGAGAGAACTTGAGCGTCACAAGAACCAGACGAGAGAACTTGAGCGTCACAAGAACCAGACGAGAGAACTTGAGCGTCACAAGAACCAGACGAGAGAACTTGAGCGTCACAAGAACCAGACGAGAGAACTTGAGCGTCACAAGAACCAGACGAGAGAACTTGAGCGTCACAAGAACCTGACGAGAGAACTTGAGCGTCACAAGAACCAGACGAGAGAACTTGAGCGTGACAAGAACCAGACGAGAGAACTTGAGCGTCACAAGAACCTGACGAGAAAACTTGAGCGTGACAAGAACCAGACGAGAGAACTTGAGCGTCACAAGAACCAGACGAGAGAACTTGAGCGTCACAAGAACCAGACGAGAGAACTTGACCCGTCACAAGAACCAGACGAGAGAACTCGAGCGTCACAAGAATCAGACGAGAGAACTTGAGCGTCACAAGAACCAGACGAGAGAACTCGAGCGTCACAAGAACCAGACGAGAGAACTTGAGCGTCACAAGAACCAGACTAGAGAACTTGAGCGTCACAAGAACCAGACGAGAGAACTTGAGCGTCACAAGAACCAGACGAGAGAACTCAGCGTCACAAGAACCAGACGAGAGAACTTCAGCGTCACAAGAACCAGACGAGAGAACTCGAGCGTCACAAGAACCAGACGAGAGAACTCGAGCGTCACAAGAACCAGATGAGAGAACTCGAGCGTCACAAGAACCAGACGAGAGAACTCGAGCGTCACAAGAACCAGACGAGAGAACTTGAGCGTCACAAGAACCAGACGAGAGAACTAGCGTCACAAGAACCAGACGAGAGAACTCGAGCGTCACAAGAACCAGACGAGAGAACTCGAGCGTCACAAGAACCAGACGAGAGAACTTGAGCGTCACAAGAACCAGACGAGAGAACTTGAGCGTGACAAGAACCAGACGAGAGAACTCGAGCGTCACAAGAATCAGACGAGAGAACTTGAGCGTGACAAGAACCAGACGAGAGAACTCGAGCGTCACAAGAATCAGACGAGAGAACTTGAGCGTCACAAGAACCAGACGAGAGAACTCGAGCGTCACAAGAATCAGACGAGAGAACTTGACCGTCACAAGACCCAGACGAGAGAACTCGAGCGTCACAAGAATCACACGAGAGAACTCGAGCGTCACAAGAACCAGACGAGAGAACTTGAGCGTCACAAGAACCAGACGAGAGAACTTGAGCGTCACAAGAACCAGACGAGAGAACTTGAGCGTCACAAGAACCAGACGAGAGAACTCGAGCGTCACAAGAACCAGACGAGAGAACTCGAGCGTCACAAGAACCAGACGAGAGAACTCGAGCGTCACAAGAACCAGACGAGAGAACTTGAGCGTCACAAGAACCAGACGAGAGAACTCGAGCGTCACAAGTCAAGAACTCCAGAACCGAGAGAACTTGAGCGTCACAAGAACCAGACGAGAGAACTCGAGCGTCACAAGAATCAGACGAGAGAACTCGAGCGTCACAAGAATCAGACGAGAGAACTCGAGCGTCACAAGAACCAGACGAGAGAACTTGAGCGTCACAAGAACCAGACGAGAGAACTTGAGCGTCACAAGAATCAGACGAGAGAACTCGAGCGTCACAAGAATCAGACGAGAGAACTTGAGCGTCACAAGAACCAGACGAGAGAACTTGAGCGTCACAAGAACCAGACGAGAGAACTTGAGCGTCACAAGCACGTCCTGAACAATTATGCATTCCACTGGATATATATATATACACGTTGTGTATTTATTTTAAAAAGGGGACAGTGAAAACCCTCTTCAGCTAATGGTTGTTCTCACTGACAAGTATTGTAGTAAAACTACTGGGAAAAGTTGTTGGAGGAAAGTTTATAATACACTTGGAGAGCAAAAATATTCCTAAATTAAATCATTCATCCTGTAAATTTATGTTTATTAAAAATGATGATTAAGACACATGTGCAACAGTTGGGCGTCTGTAATGTTTAAGTGTTTCCTTAATGATATCGTTCCAGACAATGAAGCTTGAACTCTTCTCCAGGCTGAGGGACTGACCACCTCAAATACTATTTCTCCAAGGTGGATGGGCTGATTTTATCTTCGTTTCACTACACCTGCTGCCTCTATATTTGACTGAAGAAGCCTACTGTGTAGGCGAAACATTTCAACAGTGAAGGTATCCAGCTGTTGCACATGTCTTAATCATCAACTTGTCTGTATTTCCTACCATTTTCAACAAAAATATTAAGCAGTTGCAAGAGTCACGGAAACTTTTCAATAAATGGATGAGCAGTTTGCATTTATCAATTTTTTTAAGAAAATATATGAGGAATGAAAAGTAAATTATTACAATGAGTGAGAGATTTTCTCTCTGAGAGGAATCTTCCAAACAATGGTAAGAAAAATATCTTCCTGGGAGAGATGTCACTAGCGGGGTGCCACAAGGATCATCCTTTGTTCCTATAATGTTTTTAATTTATATAAATGACTCGCTAGAAGGAGCAGAAAATATATATTAATGTGTGTCGGTGGTGCGAAAATCTTACGTAAACTAAACAATAAAAATTACTTTAAATCTCTACAGGATGACTTAGTTACATTGGTCAAATAGTGATGGACGATTAATTTAATGTAGATAAATGACAGGCAATGGAAATGGGTCAGTGTAACAAACTTCTTAAAGGCATTAGATAGGCGTCTAAGTTTTTTTTTTTTTTAATTTAACTGGAAAATCACATAAAAGATAATCTGAGAAATTGTACGCCACACTGCGTAAAGAAAAAAGAAAACTTTTACAAATATTTATTACACTAGATGCGGAATTAGCAGCATTTGTGTGGTGCCCAGAGAGAAGGGGGAATGTAAGACAAGGTCCAAAGAAGGCTACAAAATGGCTACCAGTGTTTAAAAAGTTATGAATAGCCTCACCCTTATATGTATAGAGAAAATGAGAACAAATGTACCATGGTTTTCAAAAAAGTGAAATGCTAAATTAAACTACTAACAACCTAGAGAAACAGAGCAACAAAAGGGGAATCTTGATGAGATAATGGGCAGAAGACCGGAAAACATCGATAATTATATTCAAAAACTAGAGGTCATAGAGCCAAGAAAGTAACCTTGATCGAATGGGAAATGGTGAAGAACGAGGGACAGAACATGATACAGGGATTTTAAAAATCTTCAGCCTCAAAGAGACAAGAAGTGATTGATTCGACAAGTGTGGAAAGGTAATACGAGGTAAAGAAGTACTTGGCTCACAGGAGAGTCAGCAAGATTCTTCACAATTAAAGAATCAAGAAGTGAATGACCTGCAACAAAGATGTCTGGATGAACTCATAATACGTGTCTAATATATTTCGAAGGACACTTAAGTAGGAAGTAAAATACAATGACAAATTCAGATAATCCGCCTAGAACTAACTTGTCCTGCAACCATGAACCCCTGACAGAACTTCATTATCACTCCCTTTATTTTCAGAAAAGAAACTAAAAATAATAATAATATTTAACAACTACCTCAGCTAATTTTATTCAGATTTTCCAGCCTTAAACCATACATTGTCATGTATCCATGGGGGGCTACCTCCTTTGGAACGAAAACCTTCAGTTTTTCTCTCCCCATGTTGTCAACAAAACGAAAATAAACGCATAGCATCTAATTAACTTAAATTAACAACTCTTTCTCCAGTGTTTCTATTGTTTTTTTCATCATTAAAGTACACCCATTTCATTGGTAAAAGTCACCATATTGAGGAGGTCTACCTTCATGGCATATTACGAGAAAACGAAAAAACTTTCAGTTGTGTACTCACTGCATGATTGCTATCTTTCTAACAAATATCAAAGCAAGCAGGAAATCTTACAGAATTTCTCCTTAAAAAATTAATATATTTATCTTTCATGTGTTTTTTTTTTTTAGTACTTACACTTGTTACGAGATGTCAGTGGTAATAAAAGTTCACGAATATTATTATAAGTGTTAATCAGTGAAAACTTTACCATCATGGAAGGCATAAGCTGGATAAAGTTTAAAAAAAGGATTACAGCATCTAAGTGAAGACAACACGAGGATTCTAGTCCGTCTTTATAAGAACAAGGAAGAAGACAAAGGAAATGTCTGTACCAGTGGAATATGGTGGATAAAAAATTGATTAAAAATTAATATATGAAGACGAATGTAAGTAGGACAGGTTGAAAATATTTTCTAAGATCTGTTTTGGAACAGAGATATTGAGTGACGTGATTACCTAGGGCTGGGAGGGAGAATAGTTTGGAGGTTATATAAAATCTAAATAAGTAATAGATCAGTCCAATATCTGCCTCAGTGGCGGAGGAAATAATGTTGGACAGAGGAGGATAGAAAAGATTCCTTGTTAATTTCAGCAATAAGTATATTTAGGTTAGAAGGATTCCTCTGCCATAAGTAACAATTTACCAGGAAAATAACTCGGTAATGAATGGAAGTCTAGAACAAGTGGTGTAAATTGCTGGCTAAAAAAGTACTGCAAAGAAACTGCAGTTCCATTCACATGTAATTGTGGTAAACATGACATGAATGTAAAGGATGGGTACATATTTCAAGAACATTAGAGGCAACAATAGCCAGTGCAGTCGAGGGGGATTTTATTGGATTGAAACAGGCTTTAAAATAAGGAGGAAAAGAAGTCTGGGAGTTTGTGGGGGAAAAAGTGGGCTGTAGTATTATGGACAGTCGAAATAACATCTATAAATATATTTCAATAAATAACACAGTAGTTGCAAATTACTTACTGATACCCACGAAGGAAGTGATTCAAAACTACAAAAAAAAAAAAACATGACAGAGTTACGAGGTAGTTGTGGAAGCGTAAATTGTATAAAATATGGGAAACTAGTAAAGATAGTCTCTAGTGGTGTAGTAATAAAGTCATGACAGCTTGATTGATCACTTGATCGGAAATGACGGGACGAGCACCTGGTCGGTCTTGTTCACCTCACACCATATATCTTACAACAAACATTTGTGACCCAACCTTAAACACTGCTCACACCACACACTGCTCACACCACACACTGCTCACACCACACACTGCTACACACCAACACACTGCTCACACCACACACTGCTCACACACACACTGCTCACACCACACACTGCTCACACCACACACTGCTCACACCACACATGCTCACACCACACACTGCTCACACACACACATGCTCACACCACACACTGCTCACACCACACACTGCTCACACCACACACTGCTCACACCACACACTGCTCACACCACACACTGCTCACACCACACACTGCTCACACCACACACTGCTCACACCACACATACCACACACTACTCACGTTAAATTTTATTCCACCTGCTTTATCACATCTCATATCATGAGGCAACAGCATCCCCTCCCCCCCCATCAAAAAAAAAATAAATAAAAACCAATACAACTGCTGCATATGTTTGCAAAAGTAAGCAGCAATAGTAAGCAAAATGTTAGTTACTGTCTTGCTCTCATCCGGAGTCATCTCACGAACGTTCACAAGGTTGACTCATCCAGCATGAAGCACTGCAAGTTCAACCGTACGGTGGAAAAAGGAATCCCAGCTTGTCTCAAGGTATGTGGTTGAAGCAGGCGGAGCATGACATTATCTTACCAAAGATCATCATAATTGAAGTGTTATTGCTGGTATGGGATGTCTCGGTACCGGGTGTCGGGTGGAACGGGTACTACTGGTGCCAGACATAATTGTTGTGGTAGTCAGTAAGTAGTAACGTCTCACTACCAACCAGCACGCCCAGGCGGCTTCGCTTCTAGACTGGAAAAAAACCAGCTAGCGCCTGATATACAGTGCTATTTAATTAAACGGCAGCTTGTTGCCCAGACGTAAAAAAAATAGGAAACCGCTTGGCCGGATGCGTCATATACGTTTATTTTCAATTTGTCATTAAATTTAGCTAATGTATATATATATATATATATATATATATATATATATATATATATAATATATATATATATATATATATATATATTATATGCAAAACAACCATTGTGAAAGAATAGTGAAATTCCAAGCGCTTTCGTGACCTCTCACATTATCAAGGAACTATATGATATAGTTCCTTGATAATGTGAGAAGCCACGAAAGCGCTTGGAATTTCACTATTCTTTCACAGTGGTTGTTTTGCAGATTCTAAAATCACCTGTTTACTGTGATCTTATTGCATATATATATATATATTATATATATATATATATATATATATATATATATATATATATATATATATATATATATATATATATATATATAAACACATCGGCAGTTTCCCACCAAGGTAGGGTGGCCCGAAAAAGAAAAAATTCACTATCAGTCCATCACTGTCTTTCCAGAGGCATGATTACACTACAGTTACAAAATCGCAACATTAACACCCCTCCTGCAGAGTGCTGGCACTCTGCAGGACAATATGCAGAACAACCACTGTGAAAAAATAGTGATCTGGAGTCTGGCTTCGTGGTAAAGTACTGTTATAATAACGTTAGGTAAGTTTTCTAAGGTTCTTTTGGTACAAATTACTAATTTTTACGTTAACATAAATGAAAAAATATATCTTTGAACTTATACGAGAAAATTTTAGAAAGGACTTAATTTTAAATGAGTTCTTGCTAAGTGACCAGTTTTACCTATTCGGCACGACATATATATATTATATATATATATATATATATATATATATATATATATATATATATATATATATATATATATATATATATATGCAAAACAACACTCTGAAAGAATAGAGAAATTCCAAGCGCTTTCGTGACTACTCACATTATCAAGGAACTGTTCCTTGATAATGTGAGTAGTCACGAAAGCGCTTGGAATTTCTCTATTCTTTCAGAGTGGTTGTTTTGCAATATTCTGAAATCACCTGTTTACTGTGATCTTATTGCTATATATATATATTATATATATATATATATATATATATATTATATATATATTATATATTATATATATATTCGATATTCGTTCATGAAAATTGAAAACTTTTTAGGGTAATATGCAGTTTGGTTTGAATATAAAAAGCCTCTTAAAACGTCATGAATAATTAATTTCACTTGCAACTGATGAATTCTGAAATGCATATTATGGAACCAAATAAATGTTAAAATTTATGTATGTAGAGGTGTTTGTGTGTATGCAGGGATTTATATGCACGTATGTAAATGTATTGGTTTATATTCGAATGTATGTAAGCATAGATTTACACATATGTGTATGCAGTGGATTATGTGTACGTGTTTGTGCAGTGGATTATATGTACGTGTTTGTGCAGTGGATTATACGCGCGTGTGTATGCAGTGGATTTTATGCACGTGTGGATACAGTCATTTATGTGCATGTATGTATGCATTCATTTAAATGCATGTGTGTGTACGCATATGTAGACGTTGTTGCGTGTTCCGAATATGTATGTATATATGTATATTCAGAGCGTTTAAGACTAACCTGTAGTTACCTTTACCACGTGTACGCAAGATATAACCAGAGCCATCTAGTGGCGGTATACAGTCCTTCATCTTTTGATCGTTAGCTGTGTCCTTGCATCCTAAGTTGTCATTGGGAGTTAGTCTGGTTGGATTACTTCGTGTGTGGTAATCACTCCAGTCAACTAGACTCTCAGGTCGTCAACGGGCGTATATCTTTGTGATCTGTGGCTTTTTGTTATACTTTATATTAAGATGACTTTTGTTGAAATCTTTGTTCATTTGTCAATATTGTGCTTTGTGACTTGGTAAGAGAATGACTGACACACACACCAGTGAAGAGGCGGGGCCAGGAGCTAGCGCTCGACCGCTGCAACCTCAACTAGGTGAGTACAACCAGGTGAGTACACACACATACACACATTATATTATATATATATATATATATATATAATATTATATATATATATATATATATATATATATATATATATATATATATATATATATATATATATATATATATAATTATTTGTATTATAAAATTATTCACACCTGATGCTTCGTTTTCGTTCTTCCGTCGTTTATGGTTTTAAAAAAAATATGGAAAACTCGAAATTTTTGATGAAATTCACCAACTTTGGTAATGAAGAAGGGAAGTTTGTGCCCCATTTATCAGAGGTCATCATTTAAAGATCAGGACGTTGCTGAAGAAAGGCAGGTAAAAGAGAGAGAGAGAGAGAGAGAGAGAGAGAGAAATTGTTAAGTGTAGTACTAACTATATGGCTGTACAAGTACTTTGGAAGGGAAGACGGTGGGTTGCGCTGAAGATCTACACAGAGCAACTGTAATATAGTTAACTCTAGTATTTAACGACAGTTTAACCAAGAGTAAATAGTAAAACAGATGGCTCTCTCCCCATGCTTCACTCTCTTCAGCCTTACTATGGCATGAAAAATATGGGGTAAAAAAATGCCAGACAGTGAAAGCATGCATGAATATTCATTATGCCCTGGGTGGTTCGTGAATAAACTGGTAGCCACATCCTGGTCATGCATGGGGCCGCAGGGGCTTTGAAACCCAGAACCTCCTTCCAGGTAGACGGTACTGTATCTTGCCAACCACTGCAGTGTGTCAAGATGTTCACTTCCTTTTCCCTCTCTCTGTTTCCTTCACCTGCTGATTTCATCACTTGATGTAAGAAGTGTGATGGAAGATGAATGGGAAAACTTAAGTCAACTTTAGTCCCCACGATGTAACTTCCACATAGACTAGGTTAACAGCGCTTTGTTGGTGTGTCCTTGTATTGTGTTTTAATAAAATAATCCATCACTCTCACTCAGACCAGGCAAACAGGAGGCGACTTCTTAGTGGTAGTGTCGTCTAACCGTCTAGAGGCAGTCTATTATTAGTTGTGTAGGAGTATGGCGGTAGTGTGGGCACTGTTTTTCAGCAGTAGTCGTAATGGCTTTGTTTTTGGTGATGTAACCAAGATGCAGCTGATAAACAGCTGTGTGCTGATGTCTGCTAAAACATCTATCGGCACATGAGGGATGGCTCTCTCAAGCTGTCTTGCACCACCTTTGTGATCCTGTGTTGCTGAGGGTTTCTTGTGTTTATCTTGCAGTGCTGTAGGTCGCTGGTTTCCCTTAGGATGACTGGCACGGGAGGAGGGGACAAGAACCTAATCATCACTAGCAGATAATTTGGTATCTTCGTCTGGGTCTCGTTTACTTAGACGCCATATGGCTTGTTAGTTTTATCTTTGCGTTTGTTGTGCGTGGAATATAACCTAGACGATGATAGAGCTCTGTAAATATCACTACTACCACTATTACTATCACCCTTCTATGCCAATGCAGCTTAATAGCCAAATAAGTGTGGTATTACTTCCTTACATATCTAGGTCTTGTAAGATGCTCCAGACAGTAGCTATGAATTTTACGTACGTTGCCTGCGGTGGTGTGTTAACAGTGACAGGAGAGCAGTTACTGGATCCGTGTGAAACATAGTGTACCCTTGTAGAGCGTGAGTTACTGCTCTTTGGATTACCACTAACTCAGTTTGCAGCACTGCTTGCTGGGTAACCACTAACTCAGCTTGCAGTACTGCTTGCAAGATAACCACTAACTCAGCAGTGATCAGAGAGCTTCCATTCCCTGCTTTGAATATAGTGATGGTCTCTGCCTTCTGTATAATTGTTGTCTTGATTCAATGATTCATCAGTGAAGTGTAATGTCCTGTAAGGACCTCAGGTTTAGACCAGTCTCTCTCACGCTCTCTCTCGCTCTCTGGAAAAGATGAAGATTCTGTTTGCACTATTAACCACGAGAATTAGTAACCTCTCCTCTCGTCTCTTTCCCTCCCCATCCCTTCCCTTCCCTTCTCTTCCCTTCTGTTCCCTTCCTCGTCACCAATATCATTTATTAAATATCACCAAACCTGTAGTCCTACACCATAAAGATAAGTACACTTTCCTGCATGAAACAACATATAGCAATCGGTACTTATCTGTTAACAGCACGATGTCCAGCAGCCTCTCCTGGCCATCTCTTCTGGGTGCCGTTCCAGGTCCACTGTGGCTATGGATTAATCATTTTGTTTATATAATTTGCCCCAAAGGAGGTATATCTCAGCATTTCATTCTCATAAGAAATGCTTAGTGGTACTCACTTGGTCTGGGCGTAAAGCCCTCCTATCACGGTCTCGTGTAGGACAGCCCTAATCACCTTGTGTTTGCCCATGTTCTGCAGTTCATTACGGCGTTACAAGTGAGATTAAGAATTACTTGTTCGTGTAAAGTGAGCTTATGGCGTTGACAGCGCCATTTAGGCCGATATCGGTGACTTGACTGAAGGCTTGAGTGTCTCTGGAAATATTGCACTTGTTCCCCACTAGTCGGGAATGTTCGCTGCAATCACTCTCAATATCGGTCGCACTTCACCATTCAGTACCATCATTTGTTCATAATGGTATTATCCATAGCAGGGAGAACACGGCGACGCAGTAACACTACGTGATTAGTCCGCGAATTTCCTGACTCATATAAAGAAACTAGTCTAACTTTCCTAGTTTTCTGAGATTGTCAGAATGAACAAAAATCAAGAACGCACTGGTCACTACTGTCTCTTTGTCTTTTAATGATAAGGAAGCAACGCCCTCGTGACACACACGTCCCGTCCGTCTGAGGCCGCCTGCCCTTGTTGCCCACAAAGGATATGTTGAATTCATCTTTATTTCTCTTCCATGCTATACATTGCAGCAGTATTCAGTACAAGAGGGTAGATTTCTTGTTATCTAGCTATATACTAAAATTCCTAATAGTCCCAACTTGTAGATAAAGTGGGCACAGGGTTTCCCTTAATTCCTGTTAAGGGGAAAAGAGTTGTATAGTTACAAATAGAACTCTAGCAAGGATAGGAAAGTATGCCTTGTGACACTAAGGTGCAAACACGTGGTCCTCATAAAGCTGTTTCCGAGGAAGGAAGAGTCCACTAGCCCCTTCTGGGAGGGTTAAGTCCCTCAGAGGGCTAAGAGATACCCTCTATACTGGAAAATTTTCTCCACAAAGGCCGTATCTCAGTATTTGCAATATTTCTCAAATAGATTTACCTGTTGTCTCCTTCATCGCAAAATCGCCTCACACCGCCCAGAAACCATCCCACAAATCAGCATATTTAAGTTAAAGGCACAGCTACCAAACCACAGCTGGGTTAAAAGTATGGGAAGCGGAAGTCTCCTTCCACCTGCCGGTCAATAAATGTGTCAGAGGCGATTGTTGTGGGTGACGTCCTGAGAGGTGATCTGACTACTTTTGAGGGGGTTGGGTTTTGAAATAAGCTGAGACAGGAGTCATTACACAGATAACCCACACATCGGAAAGAGAAGCTTATGACGATGTTTCGGTCCGACTTGGACCACTTAGTGTGACCTGTAAATGGTCCAAGTCGGACCGAAACATTATCATAAGCTTCTTTCTCCTTTGTGAGGGGTTTTTATGTATTGTTCCAGTCACGGTATTGTGCCTTTTCGTTCCTCCCGAGGTAAGATAACACCTTCAAGTCTGTTCGTTAAACTGCTTAACGAAAAGGTGACTTACCAAGCCTAATACCTGCTGCTTGTTACCTAGCAGCCAGCACATTCCGAGGAGCTAGTCCTATGTTATTGATCACATCCTGACAGAGGACTTGTTGATGACCCCAGTGTTAATGAGCACACTGCTTGGCTTTCTTGGTTTACCCTGGCCTATTAACCTTTCGGGGGTCACTAATCTGAGGAAAATGTTCCTCAAGTCACCAGAAGATAGGCAGGAAGCCTCACTGAGGAGTCAGCATCAACAAATTTTGTCTTACCCCTTGTGTGATCATGATCATTATCTAGGCCAGGGTCTGAGTATCAGGTCCCGACGCGGTTATCTTGGCTAACTGGTAATAACAGGGCGGCTGATAACCAAAGATCCACGGTGTGGGGAGGGGGAAGAAACTTGTTGGGGTGGGGAGGAGATGGGGGAGTTAATATGTACCTGTTGGTGATGACTTATGTATCGAGATGGAGGTGGGGGTGGTAGTGGTGGGATGGGGAAAAGGACAGGGGTGGTAGTCGTGGTGGTGGAAAAAGGAGACGTCTAATGTTCTCTCTCTTTTTTTTAACAAAATTGATGGTAGTGATGGTTGTGTGTGGAGGGAAGGGGTTAGATTAGTAGTAGTGTGTGGGGGGGGCAGAAAGATGGAAAATGAGTGGTGGTGATGGTGTTACTGTTTTGGTGGTAGTGGTGGTGAAGAGTTGGACAAGAATGGTAATGATAGTGGTTTCTTTGTTTAGAGAGACTGGAGAAAAATAGGATGATTAGGAGAGTGTATAAATATGTGGTGGAGGGAAGGAGGGGTACGGGGGCGTCATTGCTAAGGTTGGACGGAGGGGGGTAAAGGAGGTTTTTGAGTGCTGGAGGCTTGGACATCCAATAGGCCAGTGCCATATTCGATAGGAGTGAATGGATTTAAGTGGTTTTTATGACTTGACGTGCTGTTGGAATGTGAGCAATGTATCATTTAAAAAGTGAGGGAAAGCTGATTAGCCAGACTTGAGCGCTGTAGGTGAGAAGTACAGTGCCTGCGCTCTGGGGGAGGGGTGGGGATGGTATACGTCCACTATTGGGATTAATAGTGGCTCTCAACACATCCAGTACTTTCTTACTGAAAAAGTGGATAGGCTCGGAGGAGTAGATTTAAGTGTACTACACAAGTACACAGCAACACTACTGACAGTGCTGCTGCTGTTGTTACTGCTGCTGCTGTTGTTACTGCTGCTGCTGTTGGTGTTGCTGCCTCTGTTGTTGTTGCTACTGGTGTCGGTATTGCTGCTGCTGTTGTTGGTATGTTGGGGTGCTAATGTTGGTGTTGCTGCTGTTGCTGGTGCTCTTGCTGTTGTTAGTGTTGCTGCTCTTGTTAGTGGTGGTGTTGCTGTTGGAGTTGCTGTTGTTGATGGTGGGGTGGTGGTGTTACCGCTGCTGTTGGTGGTGGTGGTGCTGCTGTTGGTGATGGTGGTGGTGCTGCTGATGGTGGTGGCGGTGCTGCTGTTGGTGTTACTGCTGCTGTTGGTGGTGCTGCTATTGTTGTTGGTGCTGCTGCTGTTGGTGGTGCTGTTGCTGTTGGTGGTAGTGGTGCTGTTGGTGCTGCTACTGTTGTTGATGGGGGGTGGTAGTGTTACTGCTTGTTTTGTGGTGGATGTGCTACTGTTGGTGCTGCTTCTGCTGTTGATATTGCTATTGTCGCTACTGGTACAGCAGTGACTGGTGGGCTTCCTCGTCTAATGGTACGTGTCTGGTGGCGTTCATACAGTGCATTATGGAAAATTTGCACATGCCAGGGAGAACTAATGAACGAGAGAGAGACCTTTTCACTTCATTCGCAGACTATGCATTTATTTCCATCATCAGACCATACCTGGAGCACACTTTTGACCGACTTCAAGGGGTCTACCTCTCATAGTCCGTCCTGAGGTCAGACTTCCTGTTGACTGTCAGATTTACCACAGCTGTTGCTGCCAGGAGCCAGCAGGCCCACCCAGCAATATTTACAATGTCTGTTGATAGAAGGTTAAGTAGATGTGGATGACAAATGTTGACACAGTATTCTCCAATTGTGCCTATAGTGCCCCTGTTTTTCACTAGATTTATTCAATATTTCTTAACGCGTCTCTCACTCTAGTAAACTGTTATGGCAGTGTGCACATTAGAGACCTAATCTTCAAGTATTTTTCCATGTGTATTTTATCAGTAATTCTCTTCCGTTCCAGAGAGAACATTTATTTAATTTATTTATTTTATTTATTTATTTATGTCTTTGCAAATAGTACATTGAGATTATGTATTTTCAATAATGGGTTGCAGTGCAAAGACAGCCTCTATTATGCCTAGGCATTATGGGCTGACTGACTACTTAACACTAAGAATTATATCATAGTTGTTCAGTAGATTATTAATCATAAGTGAATCTAATTTATATAAGACAAAAGATATATTCATGTATTCAAAAACGCTTTTTGTAAAAACAATGATTCAGTTATATTCCTGTCAACAGTGGATAAAAGGTTCAAAAGTAATTGTTGAAATTATGATATGGGAATACATGTTGAGTATGTGAGTACTGAGTATTTAGCATTTAGTCTAGGGTGATTAAGTGGCGTTTGAGAAGAGTCTTAAATTGATTTTCAAACCGGGTTACTTCGAGGTGTTCCATGCAGTCTAAATGTTTTCTGTATTTTCCAGTTCTGATTCTCCTCTGCCTTGAAGAGAGTTATGAGCGCAGACGTGAGAGCACAAGTGATTTAACTAACTGTACCATTATTGACATGACTCCCCCCGTATTGAAAACTTTTGTAAACTGACCAGTTATTTTTCCTGGCCTTCGCTGCGTTGGCCATTGCTGTGACCTTGGTCACTCCAAACTGAAGTGACCAAAGACCAAAGATGTCGTAGGTGTATGCACTTGTGAACTTTCATTCTTATTTTGTTCTCTATATGATAGGCCATCTAACATTATTATTCTTAAATGTTTTACATCTCTTTCATTCCAAAAGATGATCTACCTCGATTTTATATACGGTGCTTTTTTTTTTTTTTTTTTTTTTTTGTGTGTTGTTTTTTGGTTGTGTGTGTGTGTGTGTGTGTGTGTGTGTGTGTGTGTGTGTGTTCTTTCCGAGCAGAAGCAAATGGAATTTGTCCCTGTTGAACATCAAGGTACTTTCCTCTGCCCAGTGGAAAAGTGCGTGTTGATATTCGTTTATTTTCGGTCCTTGTTTTCTACTGAGGCAACTTTTATGCTTATTTGGCTGTCGTCTTCATAGTGATACGAAGGTGTTGCTCGGGTTTATATCTGTCTGCTCTGAAGATAAGAAACAGTGAAGTTGCTAGGATTGTTTTTTTAAATATTGAAGTTTTCCAGGACTGAAACGTGTTTTATTTACTTGCCTTATTGGTTTGCTACAAAATTTAATACTTATTTTCTTACTATTACACCTTTTGACGTTATTTTACTGCATTTTACACCATGGTCGTATTTGTCAATTACTCTTGCAAAATCTGTAGAGACCGTATGTAATTTCCGTTTCCGTTCCAGAACCTCAATGATTTAGTCACACTGATCTAATGTACAACACTTGAAAGGCAAGACCTTCGGCTCTCTAAAGTCATGTTAATAAGTAAAGCTGACCTTTCATTTCAGTTTCCAATCCATGTTTTTTTTTTTTCTTTCAACAATTCATACGTTCATTTCCTCTCACTAACTATGCATTCTTTATCTCATTAATTCTTTCCCTCATTTTTACCCCCGTCCCCCGCCCACCCCCACCACACCATGGATTTATTTCTCCTCCCAGACTACACATTTAATATCTCTCAGTAATCATTTTCTTCACGTCGCTCAGCAGTTCACCTCCACAAGTGCGTGCTGCCACGGTCGTCCTCTCCCGTGTCTTCACGTTTTTGGACACATTTACATATATTGACGTTTCCAGCAAATATTCATGCAGTTTTTAAATCAAAATTCCGCGCACGGGCTCTATCCGACAGTCTCGTTATATGTGTTATGTGTCTGTTTCTACTGTAATATATGTATTATTCGTATTCTGGAATTATTCATGAAATAGTTTGTGTCTATTTTTCCAAAAGAAATATTTTTTTTATGTCAACTGGAATCGCTTAAGTGAAAAAAAAAATATTGATTTGTAGTGTTAGTACATTCTTATGGCGTTAATTTTATGCAGGCGTCTTCGATTTACTATAAATTCTCGTTTGGGCATTTATAAAATGGATGATTGAATTTTTTTTAGTACCTCAAGACGTCTTCAGTTGTTAAATCATTTTATAGGAATTAGGTGAAAATTCATCACTCACGCTAAATTTTTTAAAATCCTTTTACCAGGCTCTGATTTGGCAGTCAGGTGACGTGACCTGGCTGTGGGTCGGCAGTCAGGTGACGTGACCTGGCTGTGGGTCGGCAGTCAGGTGACGTGACCTGGCTGTGGGTCGGAAGTCAGGTGACGTGACCTGGCTGTGGGTCGGTGGTGGGACAACCTTCGGAAAAGACACCAAACTATTTGTGATGAAAGTTAAAATTTACCTTTTTGATGATATGGAAAATACTTCGGTCATTTATCCTGCGGGAAGCCAGTGAGCCAGCATTGATTCAACGGTGTGAAAAATCACTGAACCTTCTCCTTTTAAGACGTAGTTACTAGGTTTTCTATGTATCCACAGCCGTTCGAAAGATATGGGTAATACAATCCAATCCAATCAAGCGCTAATGCCCACAGCGTTGATGCTGGCCCAGGCTCGGCCCCCAGCCCCAGTCCTGACTCAGATTCAGTCCCCAGCCAGACTTTGCTAGGGACTCTACCACAGTCACCACTAAATACTAAAATATACAACGATCATTGCATATGACCATAGCCCACATTACAGATATAGTGGAAGTCTTGTTCTTCAGGGGACAGTAGTTCCCTGGAAGCAGGATGTGGTGGCCCTGGCTTGGTTACTGAGGATTATAGTGGTCCTAGAAACTGCATATATTAAGAACACACCGACCAAAAATTCTACCCCACCAAAAGCGAAATTGTGCAAAATCTATGTTTGGGGCATCTGTAAGCATGGAATATCAGGAAAAACAAATGGGACATGCAACTTTGAGCATTGTAAAAAATGTGACCTCCTGTCTGAAGGAGTGTGTCATTCTTCCTCCTGTAAATTCTTTCACCCAAAAATGTACCACTCTTCGGTCCTCCAAAATCAGTGCTACAACACCAGCTGCTCAGAATACCATCTAAAAGGGACCAGGAAGTACAGACCTCACAAAGCGAACAATAGTAGCTACGACAACCCAACTCCAAGTGATTTTCAAGTGACAGGAAACGATAAAAGAAAATGGAAGTAAAAATAGTCCACCACCTTGTTGAACTGGCGGCACAGTCAGTGCCCCCCCCCCCCCATGGCATTCCAGAACCACAACTACTGATGCCAATAACAAAATCCCCCCAACAAACATAAAATATAACCTCGTTCATATTTGCTAATATACAGGGCCTTAAGCCAGTCACCAGTAACAAAATACCTTTTATCAGTGGACTTCTTGAGGAGTCGAATGCGATGTTTACAGCCTTCACAGAGACCCACACAAAAGATCACTTTGACAACAAAATATGGATAAGTGGGTACAACCCTTTTTTGATGTGACAAAGAAAAGGGAACAAGAGGGAGGGGGGGTTGGCCTGTATATCAAAAAATCGCTCATCTGCACGGAGATGCTGAACACCACAAATGATGTAGTTTAAGCTCTAACAGTAAAGATCAAGAACCAAAACTTACTCATCGTGGTTGTATATAAGCCACCAGATGCAACCTCCCAACAGTTCAAGGAACAGTTACTAAAAATTGATTACTGTCTGGAAAACCTTCCAGCTCCATCCCCAAACATCTTACTGCTTGATAAATTAGACACATGTGCAACTCTTGGGTATCTTTATTGAGGAAACGTTTCGCCACACAGTGGCTTCATCAGTCCATACAAAGGAGAATCTTGAAGAACAGGAGGAGAATGAGGTAATCAGTCCCTCAACCCTGAGTCGATGTGGTCAGTCCATCTATCTTGAATAGCATACGGCATACGTGCTGAAAAGGAGCTTATAAACCGTTGGCAGGAGAGGTGCAGCAGTCATAGGTCGTGTAACATTTGTTCAATGTTGAAGTAGGTCGTGCCCAAGAATTAGGCAAGCGAAGAATTCCCAAGTATTAAGATCCCAAGAAGTTGCAGTGTCTGACAGGTTTGCCGTATTCTATTCAAGATTGATTGACTGACCACATCGACTCAAGGTTGAGGGACTGATTACCTCATTCTCCTCCTGTTCTTCAAGATTCTCCTTTGTATGGACTGATGAAGCCACTGTGTGGCGAAACGTTTCCTCAATAAAGATACCCAAGAGTTGCACATGTCTAATTTATCAACATGTCGGTTCTCTGAACCATTCATCTACAAATCTTACTGCTTGGTGATTTCAACCTAAGGCATACAAAATGGAAGAATGTAGCAAATAATGTTATAGCAGAAACAATCCCCGGAGGTAGCGCAGATGAAAGGTCACACACACATGAACTACTAAATCTCTCCGATAAACACACCCTAAGTCAGCAGATAGTGAAGCCAACAAGACTGGAAAACACACTTGACCTTATCTTCACAAATAATAAGGACCTGGTAATAGACATAATGTCAAAAAAAAACTAATTCTGATCACAATCAAATCGAAGTTCAGACTTACACGCACAGGCGTCCTGATCAGCAAAATGCATGTATCTGTGAAGGTGTCTTCACCAAATACAACTTCAACAACATGAACATCAACTGGGACCAGGTGAACCATGTCTTAAATGAAACATGTTGGGAAGATATCTTAAATAACATGGATCCAAACCAGTGTCTTGAAAGGATCAACTTCCTGGCAGCTGAAGAATGTTCAAGGTATACTCTAATAAGAAAGAAGAAAAGAAGTAAACTGGAGAAAGATGCTTCCTCTACAGAAGACGAAGAATCACTGAGCTCCTCATGAACGCTAGATTATCTGATACACGGCAAGAAGCGCTGAGCAGGGAAGTGGAAAGTATCGAACATAAGTTTAAGGAATCTGACAGGACACAAGAAAGACAGGAGGAGCTTAAAGCGATTAGTGAAATTGAAAGAAATTCGAAATATTTCTTTTCTTATGCCAAAAACAAGGCAAATACCACATCTAGTATTGGGCCCTTGCTCAGACAAGATGGAACTTACACAGAAGACAACAAATGACTGACATACTGAAATCCCAATATGAGTCTGTGTTTAGCAAGCCATTAATCAGTCTAAATATCGACAGTCCAAATGATTTTCCATGAATGAGCCTCAAAACTCCATCAATGTATGTCAATTTATCCTACATTACCTTAACTCCGATAGACTTTGAGAAAGCCCATGCACTCAGCCCCAGACCCAGGCTCGTGGAACTCTGTGTTCATTAAGAACTGCAAGAAACCCCTTTTGCGTGCCCTAAGTACACTATGGAGAAGGAGCTTAGACATGGGTGAAATTCCAAATCACTAAAAACAACGGATGTAGCCCCACCCATAAAGGTGGCAGCAAAGTATTAGCTAAGAACTATAGACCAATAGCTCTAACGTCCCACATCAAAAATCTTTGAAAGAGTGCTAAGAAGCAGGATTGCAAACCACCTGGACTCCCCAAATCTGCACAATCCAGGGCAACATGGGTTCAGGACAGGTCGCTCCTGCTTCTCACAACTACTGGATCACTGTGATATGGTCTTGGATGCACTGCTAGAAAAACAGATTGCAGATGTAATATACACAGACTTTGCAAAAGCCTTCGACAACTACCTGGAGGTTCCTGGACAAGTGTGATTATAGCGCACAAAATACGTGCCAAAGGAATAACTGGCAAAATGGGGAGATGAATCTTAAATTTTCTAACCAATCGAACACAGAGTTAAATCGGAAGCTGCAATAGTGAAAAGCTCTGTTCCACAAGGCACAGTACTCATCCCCATCCTGTTCGTCATCCTCATATCAGACATAGACAGAGATGTAATCCACAGCACCGTGTCATCCTTTGCAGACGATACTAGGATCTGCATGAGGCTGTCATCTATTGAGGAAACGGTTAACCTCCAAGAAAATATAAACCAAGTTTTCCAATTGGCAACGGAAACCAATATGATGTTCAATGAAGACAAATTCCAACAACTATGTTATGGAAAACTGGAGATGATGATTAGAACTGAGTATACTACAAACTCTGAACATACAATAGAGCGAAAAAATGTGAGGGACTTGGGAGTGGTAATGTCTAAGGATCTCACTTTCAAAGATCACAACAGTGCCACGATCACAACTGCAAAGAAAATGATAAGACGATAATGAGAACGTTCAAAATAAGAGATGCCAAACCAGTGATCCTTTTCAAATCACTTTTTCTCTCTAGACTGGAATACTGCTGTACATTAACATCTCCGTTCAAAGCAGGTGAAATTGCAGATCTAGAGTGTACAGAGAACCTTTACTGCACATATAAGTTTATCAAACACCTCAACTACTGGGAACGCTTGGAAGCACTTGACTTGTACTCGTTGAAACGCAGGAGAGAGAGATATATCATAATCTACACTTGGAAAATCCTAGAAGGAATGGTCTCGAATCTGAACACAGAAATCACTCCCTACAAAAGTAAAAGACTGGGCAGGCGGTGCAAAATACTCCCAATGAAAAGTAGGAGCGCTATTGGTACACAGAAAGAAAACACCATAAGTGTTCAGGGCCCAAGACTGTTCAACAGCCTCCCACCATGCATAAGGGGAATTACCAATAGGCCCCTGGCTGCCTTCAAGAGGGAGCTGGACAGATATTTGAAGTCGGTGCCGGATCAGCCGGGCTGTGGTTCGTACATTGGACTACGTGCAGCCAGCAGTAGCAGCCTGGTTGATCAGGCCCTGATCCACCGGGAGGCCTGGTCGTGGACCGGGCCGCGGGGGCGTTGATCCCCGGAATATCCTCCAGGTAGACTCCAGGTAGGCACCAGCAGTAAACTAGAAAGTGAACTGTCATTACCCTGAAGGATCCTACACTGAGCCCCACACCCTGGAAGTTGTACACACACATCTGATCGCTGAAGAAACATGAAAAATGCTTCACCTACCACAAGCACCACACTCATTTGCATGAAGGAGTGCTTCTGGGGGCTTGGGAGGGGTAGTAGTGAGATGGTGGTAGTGGTGGTTCGAGGGTGGGTTGTGGTGGTGGGCTAGCCAGACGGGTGCTCGACCACCCCATGATTGCTATCTCAGTCTTGGCCGCAAGCCACAGCAGAAGCATCACCAACTTCATGATGGGGCCATGGGAAGAGAGGTTCTGCTTATTATTTAGCAAATTTTGACACACCTGCAGTGCTTTGCTACCCTGGTCTATGAATATATGACCATTACATAGTAGAGAAAATGGTGTGTTTTTGCGCCCACCCTGTAATGTCCTATAGTCTGCCAACTACATCAGTCTGCTGACAGTTCAAGTTACTCGGTAAATATGTTTATTGAGTTCATCTTATCATAGAGAGTTATAGATCAAATCAGTCGTCTAATGGCATTCCTATACCACTCAAATTATTTGGTTAATTTATCATGTAAGAGTAATTCAGTGTGTGATGAGAGCCATACGAATTATACAGTAATCCTCTTTTTCTTTAACTGATTCTTTAATATTTACATCTGGTTTCTCCAAAAAAGCCTGTTGGAGTAATTATGCGAGTCAGGTGTCTTCAGTAGTGATATAGAATCAATAATGCTCAAGGAGTCAGTCCCATTGTTATAAGTTAACTTTAGTGCCATGAGGATGGTAAATGATTACTTGTAATGTAGAAGCCCAGCTGTTAATGTTTATGCCTAATTCAATCAGGTTGCTATAATTCCCATCTAGGAAGGTGTCAACAAGAGCAGATGTTGCCCCTGCCAGTAGACTCTGGTTTAGAGCCATATTATTATAACCGTCAAGCGAGAAATTCAGACCCTTCAGTGTATATAATTTGTGATATATAATTACGAACAGTTAAGTGAGAAATTTCTTCTTCAGCAGTTGCCTTTGCAAGTGATTACTAGTGATAAGCTTTTTGTGAGAGGGGGCTTTACGATATGTGATATTACATGAATACAACTTCCATGGAGGGATTAAATGTTCTTATCGTCTATCCACAGAATGGATATGGAATGCACATTAAACCAGCCATTTCGGTGACAAAATCTAACTCATGTAACTCTCATACTAGAAGAGGTCCTTGTCGCATGTTTGTGCTGCTGGTGTGATCAGGCGCACAATGGACAGGACTGGCGAAGCCTCAGTGACAGGTAGATGATTGAGGGTCATGGGCGTGGATGGAGGTGGTGATAAGCCACACTGGTAACCATGATGGATCTTCCATACCTGATCCGCTTCATTGTCTGCCACTGGTCCTCTCTGCTCCCTCCTGCAGGAGGCGAGTGTCTCCTCTCACTTGCAGGGAGCGAGTCACTCCCCGCTGCAGGTGGATGCACCCCAGTCTTCCTCCTGCAGGGGGTCAAGATTTCTTTATGAACAAAATGGGGAATCTTCTGGAGAATCGATTTATTTTCTGAGCTATTTGTGATCCATTAGTTTATTATTGGTAGATAAGTTTGGAGTGACAGGTGTAAATAATGAGTGGGTGGGGGCCTTTGAATGAACTTTGTATAGAAAAGGGGTTTGGTTATAGGTCATACACATTTTAAGAAAAAAAAAAGGATAAATGAGTATACAAGATATGATATTGGGCATAATGACAGTAGTTTGGTGGACTGATGGGTAGACTTCAGGATGTGCATGTTTATAGAGGGGCCACAGATATATCAGATCACTTCTTAGTTGTAACTACAGTGAAAGTAAAAGGTAAATGGGTTACAAGCAAAATGGAATAAGCAAGTAAGAGAAAGGTGAAGGTTTATAAACTAAAGGAGGTGGTTAGGGTAAGACATAAACAACTGTTGGACGAAAGATGGGCTAGTGAGAGTATAGGAAAACAGGTTGAAGAGGTATGGGGTAGATTTAGGAATGCAGTGTTAGTGTTCAGCAGAAGTTTGTAGTTACAGGAAAGGTTAGGCCTCATGTAGATTATGCTGCGCAGTTTTGGTCACTATATTACAGAATGGATATAAATGCACTGGAAAACGTACAAAGGACGATGACAAAGTTGATCCCATGTATCAGAAATCTTCCCTATGAGGATAGACTGAGGGAGTTGAATCTGCACTCTAGAAAGGCGTAGAACAAGGGGGGGGATATGATTGAGGTGTATAAATAGAAAACGGGAATTAATGAAGGGGATGTAAATAGCGTGCTAAAAATATCTAACATAGGCAGGACTCGCAGCAATGGTTTTAAATTGGAAAAAAAATCAGATTCAGGTAGGATATAGAAAAGCACTGGTTTGGTAATAGAGTTGTGGATGAGTGGAACAAAGTCCTGAGTACCGTTATAGAAGCTAAGACGTTGTGTAGTTTTAAAAATAGGTTGGATAAATACACGAGTGGGTGTGGGTGGGTGTGAGTTGGACCTGATTAGCTTGTGCTGCTGGGTCAGATGCCGTGCTCTTCCCTCAAGTGACGTGACTGACCTGACTAGGTCTGGGCATTGGCTTAAGCAGGTGTGAGAGAACTGGATCTGCCTCACATAAGCCAGTAGGCCTGCTGCAGTGCTTCTTCTTTCATATGTTCTTATGAAAGTGGGTACGAGAGGGACGAAGAGAGATTCGTGGAATGATGAGGTAAAGAGAGTAGTAAGAGAGAGAGAAAGTTAGCATATGAGAGGTTTTTACAAAGTAGAAGTGATACAAGTAGGGAGGAGTATATGGAGAGAAAGAGATTAAGAGAGTGGCCAGTGGTCAGTGGTCAGTCGTCACTTGAGGTCAGAGACCCTGAGCTGCTTTGGGGATTAGCGTGGACGGTTACAAAGCATGGCTTGCTTCTGCAGTGTTTTAAAAATTGAGGTTGGAGAGTTGAAGGAGGAGGTCTTGCTTCTCCAGGAGGAGATTAGGAGGCTGAAGGTCCACCTCAATGGGTCTGGGGAATGAGGGGAATGTGGGGAATGAGGCTTCTAGCAGTGAGGTGCAGTTTGTCTCTCGCTGTGAGGAGGCTGTAGTTGGGGAGGTAGCAACGGCTACCAGCAGTGAGGTGCAGCCCAGCACCTGCTACAAGTGGCGAGTGGTTCACAGTAATGGGAGGCGCATCAGAGTAAGGAAAGTTAAGAGTGAAGATCTGAAGGTAGGAAATCGCTTCTCTGTTCTTCAGGATGAATGTACTTCAGTGGCCAGTGAAGGTAAGGGTACTACTGTCCCTGCTAATGGAGGTAAGCGCATTCTTGTGGTTGGTGACTCTCAGGTAAGATATATTGACCGTGCTTTTTGTAATAGGAATAAGAAGATGAGAGATAGTGTGCTTCCCTGGAGCTGGTGTTGGGGACATTGTCAACAGGCTGGATAATATCATGTCAGGTAATGGGAACAAGCCCATTATCTGTCTCAGTGCTGGTGGAAATGATATTGGGAAGGGTAGGAGAGAAGAGATGCTAGATAAGTACAGGTCAGCTATAGATTTCATTAAGTCTAGGGAGGGATCCCAATCATATGTAGCATCTTGCCTAGAAGGGGAGTAGGAAATGAATGGTTGTCTAGGGCAATTGGTGTAAATTGCTGGCTAGACAGATACTGCAAGGAACTTGCAATCTCATTCATTGACAACTGGAACAACTTTTATGGCAAACATGATATGTATGCAAGGGATGGGGTACATCTCTCTGGGGCAGGGGTGGTAGCACTTGCAGACTCGATTGAGAAGGCCATTGGTGAAATGCCTATGATTTTAAACTGATGGAAGATAGAGGTATGGGTGTGTGTGGGAAGCAAGCAGGTTGCAACACTAGGGTTGGAAACAGTAAATGTATAAAAGGCATTCAGCATGAAGTTATAAATAAAGACAATAGATCAGGTCAGCAAACAAAGGGGGACAGCAGAGGGCAGCAAGGGACTAGCTCCCTTAAGCGTCAGTGGATAGGGACAGGCAGCAGACGAGGGCAAAGTCACTGGTAGGCGGGATTCCCCAGTGGAAGTAGGTCCTTCCCAAAGAGATGGGTTAGTTGCAGCAGCCGTGAAGAAGGTCTTGTAGATGTCCTCTGAACCAAGATTCCATGATGTTGCAGTGTCTGACAAGTTGTGCAAGAAAGGTATAAAATACCGACAATATGAAAGTTAAGACACATGTGCAACATCTGGATATCTTTATTGTAGACGTTTCGCCATCCAGTGGCTTTATCAATAACTTTCATATTGTCGGTATTTTATACCTTTCTTGCACAACTTGTCAGACACTGCAACATCATGGAATCTTGGTTCAGAGGACATCTACAAGACCTTCACGGCTGCTGCAACTAACCCATCTCTTTGGGAAGGACCTACTTCCACTGGGGAATCCCGCCTACCAGTGACTTTGCCCACTGGGGAATCCCGCCTACCAGTGACTTTGCCCTCGTCTGCTGCCCGTCCCTATCCACTGACGCCTATATAACCGCCAGTCTTCTTGTCTTTGCTCCAGATTCTCCTCCACCACGATGCTGTGTACACTAACTCCAAGGCCGAGGGACTGATTACCTCATCTTTTGTATATAGTTCTACTGTCTTCCTATTATGTCCTAGAATCTGTATTGATAAAGCCACTGGATGGCGAAACGTCTACAATAAAGATATCCAGATGTTGCACATGTGTCTTAACTTTCAACCAGGCTGTTACTGCTGGCCGCACGCAGTCCAACGTACGAACCACAGCCCGGCTGATCCGGCACTGACTTTAGGTATCCGTCCAGCTCTCTCTTGAAGGCAGCCTGGGGTTTATTGACAATTCCCCTTATGCTTGGTGGGAGGTTGTTGCACAGTCTTGGGCCCCGGACTTTTATAGTGTTTTCTCTTAGTGTACCAATGGTGCCCCTACTTTTAATTAGGGGCGATATGATCGAGGTGTATAAATGGAAAACAGTAATAAATAAAGGGGATGTAAATAGCGTGCTGAAAATTTCCAGCCAAGACAGGACTCGCAGCAATGGTTTCAAGTTGGAAAAATTAAAATTCAGGAAGGATATAGGAAAGTACTGGTTTTTTAATAGAGTTGTGGATGAGTGGAACAAGCTCCCGAGTACATTTATTGAGGTTAAAACGTTGTGTAGTTTTAAAAATAGGTTAGATAAATACATGAGTGGGTGTGGGTGGGTGTAAGTTGGACCTGACTATCTTGTGCTGCTGGGTCTGGTGCCGTGCTCCTTCCTTGAGTGGAGGTGACCAGACTGGGTGGGTCATTGGGCTAATCCGGCGGGGGGGGTCATTGGGTAAATCCGGGGGGGAGACATGGACCTGCTCCGCATGGGTCAGTAGGCCTGTTTCAGTGTTCCTTCTTTCTTATGTTTTTATGTTCTTATCAAGTGTACTCCGTGAGGCATTCGGGTGAACACAATAAGGCCGGCTCAGCAGTCCCCACATTGGGTTTGATGACGTATCCAGTGGTACTGCAGGCCGGCAGGTTAACTATCTAACCAGTCTGGTAGGAGGCCGCAACACAGTCCATGAATATTAACTCTACTCACCCTTTTTTCATCTGTCTCTAAACCTATGATAGTTATTGTCAGTGAAACCACTTCTCTCCAAGTGCTATAATATGTTGTTTAGCTCTTACCGTCCATCTTTCTTAAACAATAGGATTACATTTGCTATCTTCCGGATCTCTGGCTAACGTTCCTTAACCACTGACTTGCAGATTTTTCCGAGTGGTTCAAACAGTGCTTCTGCTCCCTCTCGCAAAGTCCACTCTGACACTTTTTCGGGTCTCATTGTTTTTGACATAGCCAACTCACCTTTTTTTTTTTTAATCTCTTACCCTGTTGTATATAGTGCCCAATACCCATCAGCAGACCCTTTCCCTTTGAATCTTTGACTGTGTGTGTGTGTGTGTGTGTGTGTGTGTGTGTGTGTGTGTGTGTGTGTGTGTGTGTATGTGTGTGTGTGTGTGTATGTGTGTGTGTGTGTGTGTGTGTGAGTGGCAGGTTGAGGGGCGCCCCCAGCGGTGAGGTACTATCTTATATGGTGTTTCACCAACAATGGCAGCGTGTTCCCTGATTGTGCACCAGTTATGAACCATGTATGGCGAACTGAAGGAAATTGTAAGATTCTCAGCGACCACCACCTCATCCCTTCACAGCATGTGGATGCTGTGGGATGATTACCCACGACCTCTCATCCCATCACAGAACAGGGGACGCTGCGAGACGATCAACCGCCATTCTTTCACGCCACGGTAAAAGATAAGCAAGACGCCAGCCAGCTAATGGAATCCTTGACACTTGTGTGGATGATTCTTACTGGTGTGAATGTTAGTGTTGTGTCCAGAGCGCTGAGCGTGCAGACCTCGAGAGGACACCTGCTCCAGTTAACACCATGATATTGCTAGTCTTGTTTATTATTGCGTTTTCCTCTCTGATAAACTCTGTAAACATCTAGACAAATTTACGTCAGAGAGTTACCCTTGCAAGTGCAGCAACACTTGTGTATATTCCTCTCCTTTACTGTTGCATTTACCTTCCTGATAAATTAAATATATGTACACACTTGTCATGTTTCCTGACATGAAGAATATATTCGTCAGGAAGGTACATTTGCATGTTTTGCAATACTGAATTTTATTGAATGTTGCAGCAATTGTAATTACGATACAGATTTTAATTCATCTTGATGAGGGAATGTATTGTTAAGAAAAATGACACTGCAAGAGTGGGAAGTAATGGGAGGAACTGGGACTGTTGTTCTGAATCACCAGAAATGTTATTGCCAGTGAAGAGCTCTTGATCATAGGAATCAGAGCTACTCTTACTTGCATTATGGTCAGATCTCCTCTTATTTCCCAGGCACTACATGACCCCTGTGGATTTAGTGCTTCCCCATGAATATATTATTATATTTTTATATTAATATTACTACTACTATTCTACCTACTAGTACTACTACTACTACTGTTGTTGCTGCTGCTGCTATTATTATTGTTAATGTTGTTAATATCCTTATTGTTGTTTTTATTATTATTGATATTATAATCATTTTTCTCATTTTAATTATTATTATTATTATTATTATTATTATTATTCTGGGAGAGCAGTAATATCTGGTGACTTATGAGTCACCTTCACACTACACTGGACACGGGGTTGACTAAGTCACTGTTCCTCAGTACACTATTTTTATCTTCGTTTTAATTAGGTATAAAAATAAACTTTGGTAGAAAGACAACCAGTGCTAATCTTTATTATTATTATTATTATTACTATTATTATTATTATTATTACTATTATTATAGACGACACAAATTACCAGCAAACGAGTCAATGAAATTTGTGTGACTGGTTAATAATTAATGGTTCTAGTTAATGGTGACTAGTGTGTGACTAGTTAATGGTGACTAGTATGTGACTAGTTAATGGTGACTAGTATGTGACTAGTTAATGGTGACTAGTGTGTGACTAGTTAATGGTGACTAGTGTGTGACTAGTTAATGGTGACTAGTGTGTGACTAGTTAATGGTGGCTAGTGTGTGACTAGTTAATGGTGACTAGTGTGTGACTAATGGTGACGAGTGTGTGACTAGTTAATGGTGACTAGTATGTGACTAGTTAATGGTGACTAGTGTGTGACTAGTTAATGGTGACGAGTGTGTGACTAGTTAATGGTGACTAGTATGTGACTAGTTAATGGTGACAAGTGTGTGGATTAGTTAATGGTAATTGGTGTTTGACTAGTTAATGGTGAGTAGCTAGTGATGACTAGTTAATGGTGACTTGCGTGCAACTAGTTAATGGTACTAGTGTGTGACTAATTAATGGTGAGTATTTAATGATGAGTAGTTAATGGTGACTAGTGTGTGACTAGTTAATGGTACTAGTGTGTAACTAGCTAATGGTGACTAGGGTGTGACTAGTTACTGACATTAGTGTATGACTAGATACTAATGACTAGTTAATGCTAGCTAGTGTGTAACTAGTTAATGACGTTAATGTGAGACTAGTTAATGGTGACTAGTGTGTCATTATTTAATTGCGACTAGTGTATGACTAGTTAATGGTGACTGGTTAATGATGACTAATTAATGGCGACTAGTTAGTGGTGGATAGTAATGGTGGCTAATTAATGGTGATTAGTAAAATGCAACTAGTTAATGACTAATTAATGGTGACTGTGTGACTGGTTAATAGTGACTAGCTAATGGTGACTAGTGTGTTATTAGTTAATAGTGAGTAGTGTGTGACTAGTTAATGGTACAAGTCAGACCGAATCGTCGTCATAAGTTTCGGTCTCCTACGTTCGGGTTGTGTATTGTTCCAGTCACAGTATTCCAGTCACAGTATTGTTCCAGTCACAATATTGTTCCAGTCACGGTACTGTTCCAGTCACGGTACTGTTCCAGTCACGGTGCTGTGCCAGTCACGGTGCTGTGCCAGTCACGGTACTGTTGCAGTCACGGTGCTGTGCCAGTCACGGTACTGTGCCAGTCACGGTACTGTGCCAGTCACGGTGCTGTGCCAGTCACGGTACTGTTCCAGTCACGGTGCTGTGCCAGTCACGGTACTGTTCCAGTCACGGTGCTGTGCCAGTCACGGTACTGTTCCAGTCACGGTGCTGTGCCAGTCGCGGTACTGTGCCAGTCACGGTACTGTTCCAGTCACGGTGCTGTGCCAGTCACGGTGCTGTGCCAGTCACGGTACTGTTCCAGTTACGGTGCTGTGCCAGTCACGGTACTGTTTCAGTCACAGTGCTGTGCCAGTCACGGTGCTGTGCCAGTCACGGTACTGTTCCGGTCACAGTGCTGTGCCAGTCACGGTACTGTTTCAGTCACGGTGCTGTGCCAGTCACGGTACTGTTCCAGTCACGGTACTGTGCCAGTCACGGTGCTGTGCCAGTCACGGTACTGTTCCAGTCACGGTACTGTTCCAGTCACGGTACTGTGCCAGTCACGGTGCTGTGCCAGTCACGGTGCTGTGCCAGTCACGGTACTGTGCCAGTCACGGTACTGTGCCTTTTAGAACTTTATCATAGTCATGATTCGGTAAAACTTTTAATCAGGAAGAAACTTGGTCCATGTTGATAAGAATGGTATAGTTGGATTAAGAAAAGGCCTTCGCAGGTCGGTTTCAAACTTTCAGGGATGGTAGACTTTTACACTTACACGGCCTCGCTCACGCACACCACACACAGCGAACAGGCGGGGCCAAAAGCTATGACTCGACCCCTGCAATCACAGATAGATAAACACAAAAAAATACCTGCCAGTAGTACGTGTTACCGAGCCTAAGCCTGGCTACTACAACATCAATCTGTTTACATTTCAATTTGCTCCATAAACTTATCTACGTCCATGTTATTGTGGCTTATAAGTCAACTCAGGCTTTTAACTGCATTACTGTAACTTTCAGATTCATTATTAACTTCTCTCCTAATATTATTCTTAATGCTAGACACAAACACCCCAAAGTTATATTCTACATTTTCCTTCAATGTACTTTTTTGAAGGGTAAGGAATAAACTTTATCAGGAAGTATTAAGCCAGTGTGTGATGGAACAACAACACTGGTGAAAATTTGTGTCATTCTGCAGTTCTGGCACAGACTGCAACGATTCTAATTTTTTTTTTATGCCATTTTATTACATCAAATTTGCCTGCACGCAAACGAAACTTAATAGGTACTATCCTGGCCCCAAGTGACGTTAGCCATTTAATATTAAAGCTGTTTAAAAAGAAACTTAAATTTATTTAACATGCTTTAACGGGAATAAAAATGCCCCACTATTTTGCACATAAAATTGTCAAATCTGGACCTACACCTTTAAATTTCACTCTCAGCTGTCGTCGCATTTTTTTTTTTTTTTTTTTTTTTTTGACATTTAAAGCTTCTAAGTTATCCGAGCTATTCCAGAATACTGCAATGGGTTCAACAACTATGGTAATAGAACATGTGAACTTTTCAACTGCTCCAAGAATTTGATCCTCGTTGCCGTACAGCAACGCTGGAACATATACAGAAAGCTTTCACTATCTGCATAGAACCAATAAATCATTTAAACTACTAGGGATGTCTCAAACAACTGGAAATGTAGTCTGGAAAGAAGAGAGAGAGATGCGATAATATACAAATAGAAGATACTGACGGACCTAGCCCCAAATCTGCACGCTACCATAACATCGTACTGGAGTGAGAGATATGGAAGGAAGTGAAAAATAGACCCAGTCAGAAACAGGGACAGTATCAGAACATTGTATCTACATCGCTACCTGGTTACCTGGAGGTGCTGACATTTTTCAGTCTGCTACCAGCAGATTCATTCATTCATTAGAGGTTCGCCGGTACTTCCGGCCCGGGTCTTCTCCATATGGTGACCCGGCTACCAGCAGATAGAAATATTGCTGGAAGCAGTGTAGAAGTCTTCATGAGCAAGCTAGATCACTACCTCCTCGGCGTTCTAAGTCATCCAGGTTGTAATGGGTATGTGGCCCGGCGGGATGCCAACAGCAACAGCCTGGTCAGAAAGGCAGTCAGCAGGGAGGTCTGGCTTAATTAAGCAGGGCCGCACGAGTAGGAAAACTCATGAAGCAGGTGACAGATAAATCCATTTAAATTTTCTATTTTACTACTAAGTCTCTCATTTTACCTCCTAAGACTTCCTATATTTTTTCCCATTCTCTCTTAACCCTCTCCCACTCTTCTTTATCCCTCATCTTGCCATCCTCTAACCCCTCTCCTTTACTAACCCACCTGTTTTACCTCCTCCACTATTTCCTTTCCTTCTCTCCTTTACTTTTCCACCTCCTTTACTTTCCCTACCCCTCTCATTAAACTCCCATCCCCCTCTCATTTACTTCTCAGCCTCCTGTTCAACGGTAGTTCCTTAATGTCCCATTCTCTTTGTATCCAGGGACATGAATGTACAGTTAATGACAGTCTTCGCTAGCAGCACTCACACCCCCGCACAACATACCACAGATATGGTAATCTAGCAAGAGAATGCACTCTCACACTTCTCCCGCAGTACCAGACTTAATTTAGCCACGAAAAAGGCTTTTCTCTCTGTTCTGAATACTCACATGAGCTACGGTTGATGTATTAGAGAGAGAGAGAGACAGACAGACTTACCAGCTGTCGCATGTGTGTACTTCTGTGTGCGTGTCAGTTTGTCTGTCTACGTCTGCTTACCGATTTGTCATCGTTAAGGTCGCTTCTCTCACACTTAGATGTTGACCTCGTCTTTTATGTTATGTCGACCAGCATTGTTTGCTTGTTTTGGGCCTCTTATTCCTACTCGTGAAACTATGTAGGAAATCGCTCCCCTTTCACTTGATCCACTTACACCTTTCTCCAACCTATTATTCCCTTTTTCTTCCTCCCACCTAACTCTTCCTCTGTTATCCTTCATCTCTCGTCTAACAACTCCACCCATCCCTTACTATCTGTCTACTGCTTCCCTCCTCCTCTCACCTTCCACCTATTCTCTTCCCTTCCATCACTCACCTTTCACCTTCCCCTCCTCCCCTTCCCCCTCTTTGGCACCAGGAGCCACACCCACCCGTCCACAGTTCTGTCTTATCTCTTATCTGGGCCAGCTTGTGGCCTGTGACGTCATCTTTGAAGAAGGTTAATTGGGAGAAAGGCTACCTGAGTAGCGGCGTTGTGCAGGTGTGGAGCAGTACTACCTTGCATCTACCTGAAGGGAGCTCGGGGGGGGGGGTCAACGCTCCCGCGGCCCGGCCCAGGACCAGGTCTCGCGGTAAAGAATTAGACATGTGCAACATCTGGGTATTTTTAAAGATACCCAGTTGTTGCATATGTGTCTAATTCTTCATCTTGTCGGTAAAGTATTCCAAACATGTACAGGCCTTGCTGGGGATCAGAGTCTGATTAACCAAGCTGTTATTGCCTCCCGCACGCAGTCGAATGTACGAACCACATGCCGACTGGTCAGGTGCTGGCTTTAGGTTTCAGGTAGCAGGTACTTGATGACAGACAAGTGTGAAGCAGCAGCTTTGTTCAGGTGTGGAGCAGTACTCTCCTCTCTCTCTCTGTGCCTCTCCCTCCTTCCCCCTCCCTCTCTCTCTCTCTCTCTCTCTTTCTCTCTCTCTTCTCTCTCTCTCTTCTCTCTTCTCTCTCTCTCTCTCTCTCTCCTCTTCTCTCTCTCTCTCTCTCTCTCTTTCTCTCTCTCTCTCTCACACATATGCGCAATCATATATGCGCGCACGCACTCACACACATACGTAAAAACTCGCACGCACGCACACACACACAGTTCATTAACACGGACCTTTGGGTAAATTAAATTTTGCCAGTCACGAATACAGTATTTTAATCCCTAAAATACAGACAAATCGTGTATATATTCAGAGAGAAAGCGAGAGAAAGAGAAAGAATGAAAGATAGATTACATGTACTCGGGAAGCAAGCCCTCCACCTCACCTCTGAACTTTCCAACCAGCCCACGCCCACACCCACTCTTATAGACCAGCCCACGCTCCCACACCCACTCCCAGGCTCGCCTCCACGCCCACATCCACTACGACATCCACTCTTACAGACCGACACATGCCCCTACACCCACGCCCACATCCACTACAAACCCACTCTTACCAGTCCACGCCCCCATACCCACGCCCAGACTCGCCTCCATGTCCACAGGTTTGGAAGAAGAGAATAGGAAACATGGGTGGAGAAAGGGACAAGGTGAGCGAGGGAAGCAAAAGAGAAGAGAAAATAGAAATGTGTAGGACGAAATAGGGAACTAGATGGAAGGAAATTAATAGCAAATGAAATTTAGGAAAGGAAAGTGATAAAAATGAGGAGTAATTGATAAAAAAAAATATAGAAAATAAGTCAGTGATGGAAATGACAAAAAAATAATGTTAGAAAGTGGGAAAATGAGATACAATTGAAGGAAAAATGAGTGAAAATAAGATTTAGGGTAAGGAAAATGAGAAAAATGAAGTTTACGGACGGGAAAATGAAAGGAAATGAGATGTAAAAATAGGAAAGTAGCAGAAAATGAAGTTTAGGGGAGGGAGAACATACAGAAAATGGGATACAGAGGAGATCAACATCAGTAAACACGTGGAGGAAGATTTACTGCAAGATCATGAAAATTCGCGAAGTTGTTACTGTCTAAATGTTGTGACCACCATGTCTGAAGTGGCAGTCTCAGCCAGCCGTCTGGTTGTTGTTGTGGTTGTTGTGGTTATTGTGGTTGTTGTTACTGTTGCAGTTGTTGTAGGTGTTGTAGTTATTGTGATTATTGTCGTTGTTGTAGTTGTGTTTATTGTAGTTGTGGGTGTTGTTACAGTTGTAACAAGAGAACCATTACCGAGCACCTTAAAGGACACTTCCTTGTTAATGGTTGTTTTTGGAAGACTTCCCTCAGGTCTCTACCATTGTCTCCTGCCGGGTCCTACTGAACCTGATCCCCATCCCAAGCTCCCAGAGTCCAGACCCAGCAGCTTCCCACCCCAGCGTCCACTCAGCGTCCCTCCAGAGAACCACACCCTTAGCGTCCACTCCAGCGCCCCGTCCCTTAGCGTCCTCTCCGTCCGCCCAAGTGTAAACAAAAGCAGACAATAACAGGATAGGTAAACACTGAGGGAGACGAGGATTGTTAACACCGGGACGGAGTACATGACCGGCTCCTTATGATGGTGTTTCTCAGTTAATCTTTCCTCTCTCCACCTTGGAGGAGGAGGAGGATGTCTTGGCGCTAGTGGAGGGATTTTGATCCAGGGAATTAGTTACCTTCTCCTTCCTCAGATCAAACTAATACAACACATATATAATATAATATAACACATGTACCTTTCGGTGTTATATACCGATATTATAAGAATATAAGGGAAAAACTGGATTGTCCGGGGCCCAAAACTGTTCAGCAGCCTCCCATCAAGCATTAGGGGAATTGCCAATAAACCCCTGGCTGCCTTCAAGAGAGAGCTGGACAGATACCTAAAGTCGGTGCCGGATCAGCCGGGCTGTGGCTCGTACGTCGGACTGCGTGCGGCCAGCAGTAACAGCCTAGTTGATCAGGCCCTGATCCATCGGGAGGCCTGGTCATGGACCGGGCCGCGGGGGCGTTGATCCCCGGAATAACCTCCAGGTAACCCCTGGTTGTCTTCAAGAGGGAGCTGGACAGATACCTTAGGTCAGTGCTGGATCAGCCGGACTACGTGTGGGCAGCAGTAGCAGCCTAGTTGATCAGACCCTGATCCACTGGGAGGCCTGGTCATGGACCGGGCCGCGGGGGCGTTGATCCCCGGAATGACCTCCAGGTAACCGGGCCGCGGGGGCGTTGATCCCCGGAATATCCTCCAAGTAGACTCCAGGTAGACCCCCTACGCTCCTTATTCCTCATACGTTGTATGACATCCAGTGGCTTAGGCACTGGCCTGGAGTTTTATGACTCACTCGTCATGGGTTTAATCCCCATCCGTTCTGTGGTTTGGTTACTCCTTTACACCTTCCTTCCTGAAGGAGCTTTCCCATCACTCCCCATCCTTATATCATTTCCCAAGATTCCTCTTGGAAGACTCCCCTCTCATGCTCATCATTTCCTCAAAACACAGACAGATTTCATCACCTGATGCGGACAACACGTCATGTATGATGGAACATGAGAGTGAAATTTAGAAGCACATTATTTATGCTCCTGTTTTTGTTTAACAAATACACCCTAATGTCTCTTCCCAGTCAGCATCTAACCAAGGACCTCATTCCCTACAACGTCCCTCTGCCCAGTATATTATACTCCACGTCACCTCCACCCTCGGCCAGTATGGGAAGCTGGGGTTGTTATGAGAGTATTATCTGGAGTCTCAAGTGTGATAACACCAGTGTGTCAGCAGATACCTTCATACTGCAAGGAGCGTCGAGCAACTAACTCCATCACACAATGCCAGGGAAAACCATCCTGTGCAATGGCTACGTTGGAGATTGATACACTTATGCAACATGTGGGAATCTTTACTAAGGAAACGTTTCGCCACACAGTGGCTTCATCAGTCGCTCAGCTCTCCAGGCTGAGCGACTGATCACCTCAAACTCCTCCTCTCCTAACCCCCTCTCTGCTTTGTATTGGACTGGTGAAGCCACTGTGTCGTGAAACGTTTCCATAATAAAGCTCTGTTCCACAAGGCACAGTACTTGCCCCCATCTTATTCCTTATTCTCATATCAGACATAGACAGAGATATACACCACAGCACCGTATCATCCTTTGCGGATGATACTAGGATGTGCATGAGGCTGTCATCTGCTGAGGACGCCGTTAACCTCCAAGAAGATATAAACAAAGTTTTCCAGTGGGCAACGGTAAACAATATGATGTTCAATGAGGACAAATTCCAACTACTCCATTATGGAAAACTGGAGGAGATAATAACTAAAACAGAGTATACTACTGACTCTGGCCATACAATAGAGCAGAAAAATAATGTAAGGGGCCTGGGAGTAGTAATGTCTGAGGATCTCACTTTCAAGGATCACAACAGTGCCACGATCGCACTTGCAAAGAAAATGATAGGATGGATAATGAGAACGTTCAAAACGAGAGATGCCAAGCCAATGATGATCCTTTTCAAATCACTTGTTCTCTCTAGGCTGGAATACTGCTGTACATTAACATCTCCATTCAAAGCAGGTGAAATCGCAGATCTAGAGAGTGTACAGAGATCCTTTACTACACGTATAAGTTCTGTCAAGCACCTTAACTACTGGGAACGCTTGGAAGCACTTGACTTGTACTCGTTGGAACGCAGGAGGGAGAGATATATCATAATCTACACTTGGAAAATCTTGGAAGGAATGGTCCCAAATCTGCGCACAGAAATCACTCCCTACGAAAGTAAAAGACTGGGCAGGCGATGCAAAACGCTCCCAATAAAAAGTAGGGGCGCCATTGGCACACTAAGGGAAAACACCATAAGTGTCCGGGACCCAAGACTGTTCAACAGCCTCCCATCAAGCATTAGGGGAATTGCCAATAAACCCCTGGTTGAAGATTGAGACACTTATGCAGCATATGGAAATCTTTATTCAGGAAACGTTTCGCCACACAGTGGCTTCATCAGTCCAATACAAAGAGGAAGGCGTAAGGAGAGGAGGAGAATGAGGTAATCAGTCCCTCAACCTGGAGTCGATGTGTTCAGTCCATCAATTGATGGACTGAACACATCGACTCCAGGTTGAGGGACTGATTACCTCATTCTCCTCCTCTCCTTACGCCTTCCTCTTTGTATTGGACTGATGAAGCCACTGTGTGGCGAAACGTTTCCTGAATAAAGATTTCCATATGCTGCATAAGTGTCTCAATCTTCAACTTGTCGGTTTTTCAAACCATTCATCACAAACCCCTGGTTGCCTTCAAGAGAGAGCTGGACAGATACCTAAAGTCAGTGCCGGATCAACCGGGCTGTGGCTCGTACGTTGGACTGCGTGCGGCAAGCAGTAACAGCCTAGTTGATCAGGCCCTGATCCATCGGGAGGCCTGGTCATGGACCGGGCCGCGGGGGCGTTGATCCCCGGAATAACCTCCAGGTAACCTCCAGGTATGTTGCATAAGTGTCTCAGTCTTCAACTTGTCGGTTTTGAAAACCCTTTATCACAATGGCTACGTTATTCAATCAGTTTTTGCACTTACGTGCAGACTCTTTGGGTTGATAATCTACACTGTAAGGTGGCATGTTCAACCACAGGATAAGTGATGCTGTCTAGTCCTGTCTATATGTTGGTATGTCTAATCACAGGATGAGGAATGTTACCCTATACTGTCATTATGGTGGTATGCTAACTCAGAATGAGTAGCACATCAAAACAAACTTGCTCCTCGAGCCAAAATATATATTAAAAAATTATAACATATACAGGAAAACCTGAGCTTTTCGATTCATAAAATTACACAGTACAAATGATTATTATACTTCGAACATGTTCTTTCTGCGGCTCGCCGTAGTAGCAACACGTGCACTGTTTGTATGAGCTGGTGTGTAACTTGGTTTGTAAACTGAGATCTGTTTAGTTCAGGGCAGCCGCATAATGGGGTTGTAATAACTTTATAAATAAAAAAGTGGTAAAAGTGCTCGCTAGATCCCGAATTCCTAATTATTAGCATTGTTCCGGACGACATTAGTGTGAGGCAAGCCTGAGGCGGCCGCTACTGACAAGGTGTCTATGGCGTAGTGCTAGCGGGCTGCGTGAGACATTTTCTCGATAATACGGGAATATAGTCCACACACAGGAACAAGACAGCGTGACGTGGAGAGGACACACTCATGTAAAAAAGGGAGTTGAAGGGAATGAGGAAGATGAGGAGGAAGGAGGAGGAGGAGGAGGAGGAAGAGAAGGAAGCTTTAGATTTATTGGATATATGGTAGAGGCAGTTTGTTGGCTGCTAACCCACGCCAGGCCTAGGCCTAGCGACAAAGTGTGTGTGGAGGGGGGGATGGACATCTTGCTGCTTCTAGGTCTGCTGAGTGAGTGAGAGCGAAACGTCTCGTGGACTCAGCTCTAGGTTCGAACTAGGCCCACCAGACGGCAGCACCAGGCCTAGGCAGCATGAAACGAAATACAAGCCTGACAAAGGTTACAGGAGGAGGAGGTGGGAAAGAAAAGAAGAAAAAGGAGGAGGAGGAGGAGGAAAAGAAAGAGATGAGAGGATCTGGCGAGTTGTGTAGCAGACTGGCAGCAGGGTGGCTTCAAAGATAACCTTAAAAGATTTTGGATTTTACCTCGAGGGACGAGTTTACTGGGCAGTGCCACTCATCTTGTGTGAACCCACCACTGGTACATTACAACCCAGTTAGATGACGCGCCATTAATGATTTCTACTCCATCCTTACAAATTACCATTACCTAATTGCACAGAATTCTGTGTTTTTTAATGTTGCCAACGTTAACTACAGAATGCTTAAACCAGTTCATACGGTGCTTCGTGGTCTGGTGGCTAGAGCTCTCGCTTCACACGGCAAGGGTCCGAGTTCGATTCCCGGCCAGGGTAGAAACATTGGGCGTGTTGCTTTATATCGGTTGTTCCCTATCATAAAAATGGGTACCTGGGAGTTAGTCGACTGGTGTGGGTCGCATCCTGGGACAAAACTAATTTGCCAGAAATGCTCTGCATAACAAGCGGCTTTCTATACAGTAGTATGTTATTGATGTCAGCTAGGCCTGTATACCTTGTACTTATAGAAATAAAGATATTATTATTATTATTATTATTATTATTATTATTATTATTACATGTTTGCAGTATTCATTCTATACTGGTGTGTCATTGGTACTAGTTTAGTATACATTGTTATCACCCTATGTGAGCCTCTATGCTCGTTACAGTTAATTCTATCCACATATGCTTTTCCTTCTCTCTGCACTACATTGGCCATAGTTTTTAAAGTGGACCCGTAAGCCAGCGGAAGTTCTCGGTCAGATGACCAAAAGCTCCAGTTGTGGGTCGTCATACTAAGACTCGCATCAGGAAACACTTGTCCAGTTTCCTGACAAACATTATACCCACCTTGCATTGTCTTGCCTTTACGTTTCTGTACCTTTGATGAGTTTCGAGAATTTTTCTACTCCCGGCCTGGTCAATCAGGCTGTTGCTGCTGGAGGGCCGCCGCCCAACATATCCACCTCAGCCTGGTTGACCTGTCACCTGGTGAAGATGCTTGTCCAGTTTTCACTTGTACCAGTCGTGTTTCTGATATCTTCTGGTAAGATGCTGAATAGTCTGAGGTCATAAATGTTGATACAGTGTTCCCTTATTGTACCCATCGCACCCCTGCTCTTCACTAGGTTGATCTTGTACCTCCATATTTCTCACTCCATTATGTTGTTATACAGTGTGTAGATTTGGGACCAGGTCCTCGAGTACCTTTCGAGGTATATATTATCATGTGTCTCTCCTCCGCTCCAGTGAGTACATAAATATTTAAGACTTTGAGGCGTTCCCAGTAATTTAAAAGCTTTACTAGCCCTGTGCGGGCTATAAACGATCTCTGTATTTGTTCAAACTATGATATTTTTCGTGCCTTGAACGGGGACGTCAACACTGAGCAATATTTCAAATGAGGGAGCACTAGCGATTTGAAAAGTGTCACCAATGGTATTCCCTTGTTTTGAAGGTTCTCAATACCCACCCCATCATCCTTCTGGCTGTCGTGATCTCTGTCTTATTATGCTCTGTGAAAGAAAGATCAGCTGACATAGTTATTCACAAGTCTTTCACGTTTTCCTTTCGTTCTGTTTGATGATCCTCTTGAGTTTTGTATACAGCGTTCCTTTTGAGCTCTTCATTCTTTCCATGCATATTGAACGTCATGTTGTTCTCCACTACCCACTGGAAAACACTGCTTATATCTTCCTGTAATTTTTTCAGTGTCTTCTACCGTAGTGACTTTCATACTTATTTTGGTGTCATCTGCAAATGATGATACAAAACTGTGACGGGTAATTTTCTCTACGTCCAGGTAGACTCCAGGTACAGGTAGGCTATGAGGATGAGGAACAGCAGTGGTGCCAAGACAGTGCCTTGGGGAACTCAGCTTTTTACCTCGCTGATGCTGGATTTTATTCCGTTTACTACTACTATTTATATTGTGTGTGTTAGGACTTGTACGGGTATCCTAAACGACTCTTGGCCACCAACGTCTTTACTCTTCTACCTCAGCCTCACAACCAATAAAAAGATATTTCATCTCGTCTAACCTTATTGTAATGCTGCACAGACTCATGCACTGAAAGGAGGCGCCTTGATGCTGATGAGATGCTCTTGACCTAAAACACTGCCCTTTCCTTCTTGGATTAATCCTACCATGCCATAGGAGCTGCATGACCCTTCACCGCTTCCCCATGAATGTAATAAATAATTAAATGCACAGTCTCACTATTTTCTCTCGTTGAATTCATCCTTGAGAGTTTTAATTTGTAATTTTCTTGTAATCTGCAGTAATTTCTCTGCTTATTTCCCTTCTGCATCACCCTCTTAACATCGTTTTTCTTTTCTTTCCCTCTCCCTTCACATCTTCTCTCAGTGCTTCCTGGAGAAACCTGGCATCTTCTCCCCCCGCTTTCTCTGATATATTCTCCGTGACCCCGAGTCTTCCTGGTTGTCCTGACTCTGTTCTTTGTTTATACTGTGTACACCTTATTGGGTCGAGTCTTCCCTTTCATGTTAAGATGCACGATAACACACTTATAAATAAGATTTCTCTGTTAAACGTGGGAAAGGGCAGGCATGCAGTGATCAGACGCACATACACACACACGGTCAGTGAAGAGGCGGGGCCAAGAACTTTGACTCGACCCCTGCAACCACAACTAGGTGAGTGTGTGTGTGTGTGTGTGTGTGTGTGTTTATATATATATATATATATAATATATATATATATATATATATATATATATATATATATATATATATATATTATATATTATAATGTCGTGCCGAATTGGTAAAATTGGTCATTTAGCAAGAACTCATTTTAAATTAAGTCCTTTAAAAAACATACAATTTAACAATTTTGTACCAAAAGAACCTTAGAAAACTTACCTAATCTTATTATAACAAGCGCAATTTAACTTAACCTAATCTAACTAAATATATTTTAAATATGTTTAAAATAAACGCAATGAAAAAAATTTTTTTTCGTTAGGTTCATAATGATTTTTGCGAAATTACTGCATACACAAATTTTCGCTTGACTTATTTGGTAAGAAGAGCGTTGTTATTTAAGCCAAAATCGCAAGTTTTACCTATTCGGCAAATAAACACACACACACACACACACACACACACACACACACACACACATACATACATACATACAGGCCTAGTGTCTAATCGACATGTGCCTAGGACAAAATGGTAACTTTGTGTATATATATATATATATAAATATATATATATATATATATATATATATATATATATATATATATATATGTGTTGTGTGTGTGTGTGTGTGTGTGTGTGTGTGATTTATGTGACAGACAGCATTAGTAATTCTTGAGGGTCAGTCTACAAAGTAATATTACCGCACTTAGTCATGTAAATAAGGCTGCCTTCAACTGACTGGTGCGACCAGGTAACAAATTACTTCACCTGGTGCTGTTGCCAGACCTGGTGCTGTTGCCAGACCTGGTGCTGTTGCTAGACCTGGTGCTGTTGCTAGTCCTGGTGCTGTTGCCAGGCCTGGTGCTGTTGCTAGACCTGGTGCTGTTGCCAGACCTGGTGCTGTTGCCAGACCTGGTGCTGTTGCCAGGCCTGGTGCTGTTGCTAGACCTGGTGCTGTTGCCAGACCTGGTGCTGTTGCTAGACCTGGTGCTGTTGCTAGACCTGGTGCTGTTGCCAGACCTGGTGCTGTTGCTAGACCTGGTGCTGTTGCCAGACCTGGTGCTGTTGCTAGACCTGGTGCTGTTGCCAGACCTGGTGTTGTTGCCAGACATGGTGCTGTTGCCAGACCTGGTGCTGTTGCCAGACCTGGTGCTGTTGCCAGACCTGGTGCTGTTGCTAGACCTGGTGCTGTTGCTAGACCTGGTGCTGTTGCTAGACCTGGTGCTGTTGCCAGACCTGGTGCTGTTGCCAGACCTGGTGCTGTTGCCAGACCTGGTTGCTGTTGCTAGACTGGTGCTGTTGCCAGACCTGGTGCTGTTGCTAGACCTGGTGTTGTTGCTAGACCTGGTGCTGTTGCTAGACCTGGTGCTGTTGCTAGACCCGGTGCTGTTGCTAGACCTGGTGCTGTTGCTAGACCTGGTGCTGTTGCCAGGCCTGGTGCTGTTGCTAGGCCTGGTGCTGTTGCTAGACCTGGTGCTATTGCTAAACCTGGTGCTGTTTTGGAAGACGGTGCCTGCGCAGATCTAAAAATACGAAATAGTGCATCAGCAGGTACAGATCTAGGAATACCAAGCAGTGCTTCAGCTGGTGGTGTTACTGGTTCGAATTTTGCTTCTGGCGACGGTGTTAGTACATTTCTAGAAATAGCTAGTGGTGCTGCTGATTCTGGAATGATTGCTGCAGATATTGCTGGTACAGATCTAGAATTTTCACCAATTGTAAACCATCCCCCTAAAATTCTAGCCAGCTGAAAGCAGATTTGTGCAAATTCTACGCTTGGGGGTATCTGTAGTCATGGTATATCTAAGAACACAAACGGGACGTGCAAGTTTGACCATCAAAAAACATCCCGTGACCTGACCAAAGGAGTGTGAGGCTCTTCTCCTGTAAACTTCTTCACTCCGGAATGTGTTATACATCTGTTTACGAAATAAATGATGCGTGCCATTTGAAAAGGACCAGGAGGGACAGACCCTCAAACCTATGGTAATAACAACCATTCAGTAGTAAGAGCTGTTTTATTGCTAGGAAGTAGAAAAAATGGCAAGAAATGAGAAAATTATTCCACCACTTCGGTGCCTTGGATTGTAAGCACAGCCAGTGACCCCCCTTCTCTCCAGACCCACAAATATTAATGCCAACCAGAGGAAAAAAAAAGGGAATACGCCATCATTAATATTTGCAAATATACAGGGCCGAAAGCCATCCACCAGTAACAAAATTTCTTTCATCAGTGGACTCCTCATGGAGTCGAATCCAATGTTTGTGGCTTTCACGAAGACCAAAATAAAAGATCATTTTGAAACTGAAATATACATATCAGGGTACAACTTAGATCAATGAAAAGGGGAAGTTGGCCGGTATGTAGGTTCATCATTTGCAGAGTTGTTAACACACCTATGAGTCTTTAAGTTTTGGCAGAATAATTGACAAGCAAAATCTAGTGATTGTGGTTATATATATATAATAATATATAATAAATATATATATATTTTTATATATATATAATATTATAATTATTATATATATATATTTATATATATTATGTACATATGTATATGTATGTATATGTAATGTATGTAATGTATAAAATTGTATAATATGTATATGTATATATATGTATTGTATATTATGTAAAATATATGTATATGTATATATATGTATATGTATATATATGTATATGTATATATATGGTATATGTTTTTATATGTATATATAGTATATTTTTATATTTTGATATATATGTATATGTTTTATATGTATATATATTATATGTATATGAATGTATATATATTATATATTAAATATATATATATATATAAATATATATTATATATATTTTATATAAATATATTATTTATATAAAATATAAACCGCCAAAATGCAACTTCCAAACTGATGCTTGTTATGTGCTGCTGGTTGTTCTGTGTTGCTGCTGGTGCATCTGTGTTTGCCGGTGCTTCCTGTTTGCTGCTGGTGCATCCTGTGGGTTTCGCTGGTGCTTCCTGTGTTGTGCTGGTGCTTCCCGTGTTGCTGCTGGTGCATCCTGTGTTGCTGCTGGTGCTTCCTGTGTTGCTGCTGGTGCTTTCCTGTGTTGCTGCTGGTGTTTTCTGCGTTACTGCTGGTGCTTCCTGTGTGGTTGCTGTTTTCTTTGTTGCTGCTGGTGCTTCCTGTGTTGCTGCTGGTGCTTCCTGTGTTGCTGCTGGTGCTTCCTGTGTTGCTGCTGGTGCTTCCTGTGTTGCTGCTGGTGTTTTCTATGTTGCTGCTGGTGCTTCCTGTGTTGCTGCTGGTGCTTCCTGTGTTGCTGCTGGTGCTTCCTGTGTTGCTGCTGGTGTTTTCTATGTTGCTGCTGGTGCTTCCTGTGTTGCTGCTGGTGCTTCCTGTGTTGCTGCTGGTGCTTCCTGTGTTGCTGCTGGTGCTTCCTGTGTTGCTGCTGGTGTTTTCTATGTTGCTGCTGGTGCTTCTGTGTTGCTGCTGGTGTTCCTGTGTTGCTGCTGGTGCTTCCTGTGTTGCTGCTGGTGCTTCCTGTGTTGCGCTGGTCTTTCATGTGTTGCTGCTGGTGTTCTGTGTTGCTGCTGGTGCTTCCTGTGTTGCTGCTGGTGCTTCCTGTGTTGCTGCTGGTGCTTCCTGTGTTGCTGCTGGTGTTTTCTATGTTGCTGCTGTTGTTCCTGTGTTGCTGCTGTTGTTCCTGTGTTACTGCTGTTGTTCCTGTGTTGCTGCTGTTGTTCCTGTGTTGCTGCTTTGTTCCTGTGTTGGTGCTGTTGTTCATGTGTTGTTGCTGTTGTTCCTGTGTTGCTGTTGTTGCTCCTGTGTTGCTGCTGTTGTTTGTGTTGTTCTTCTGGTGTTGCTGCTGGTGTTTCCTGTGTTGTGCTGTTGTTCCGGTGTTGCTGCTTGGTGTTTCCTGTGTTGCTGCTGTGTTCCCCTGTTTGCTGCTGTTGTTCCTGTGTTGCTGCTGTTGTTCCTGTGTTGCTGCTTTGTTCCTGTGTTGTTGCTGGTGCTTCCTGTGTTGCTGTCTGTTCTGTGTTGTTCTGTTGTTGCTGTGTTGTTCCTGTGTTGTTGCTGTTGTTCCTGTGTTGTTGCTGTTTTCCTGTGTTGCTGCTGTTGTTCCTGTGTTGTTGCTGTTGTTCTTGTGTTGTTGCTGGTGCTTCCTGTGTATTGTTGCTGTGTTTATCTGTGTTGCTGCTGTTGTTTCCTGTGTTGCTGCTGTTGTTTCCTGTTTGTTGCTGTTTGTTCCTGTGTTGCTGCTGTTGTTCCTGTGTTGTTGCTGTTGTTCCTGTGTTGTTGCTTGTGCTTTCCTGTTTGTTGTGTTCTGTTTTACTGTGTTGCTGCTGTTGTTCTGGTTGCTGCTGTTGTTCCTGCGTTGTGCTGTTGTTCCTGTGTTGCTGCTGTTGTTCCTGTGTTGTTGCTGGTGCTTCCTGTGTTGCTGCTGTTGTTACTGTGTTGCTGCTGTTGTTCCTGTGTTGTTGCTGTTGTTCCTGTGTTGTTGCTGTTGTTCCTGTTGTTGTTGCTGTTCTGTTCCTGTGTTGTTGCTGTTGTTCCTGTGTTGTTGCTGTTGTTCCTGTGTTGTGTTGTTCCTGTGTTGCTGCTGTGTTCCTGTGTTGCTGCTGGTGCTTCCTGTGTTGCTGCTGGTTGTTTTCTTGTTGCTGCTGTTGTTTCTGTGTTGCTGCTGTTGTTCCTGTGTTTGCTGTTGTTCCTGTGTTGTGCTGTTGTTCCTGTATTGCTGCTGTTGTTCCTGTTTGTTGCTGTTGTTCCTTTTGTTTGCTATTGTTCCTGTGTTCTGCTTTGTTCCTGTGTTGCTGCTGTGTTCTGTGTTGCTGCTGTTGTTCCTGTGTTGCTGCTGCTGTTGTTCCTGTGTTGCTGCTGTTGTTCCTGTGTTGTTGCTGTTGTTCCTGTGTTGCTGCTGTGTTCCTGTGTTGCTGCTGTTGTTCCTGTGTTGCTGCTGTTGTTCCTGTGTTGTGCTTTGTTCCTGTATTTGCTGTGCTGTTCCTGTGTTGCTGCTGCTGTTCCTGTTCCTGTGTTGCTGTTCCTGTGTTGCTGCTGCTGTTTCTGTGTTGCTGCTGTTGTTCCTGTGTTGTTGCTGTTGTTCCTGTGTTGCTGCTGCTGTTCCTGTGTTGCTGCTGCTGTTCCTGTGTTGCTGCTGTTGTTCCTGATTGTTGCTGCTGTGTTCCTTGTGTTGTTGCTGTTTGTTCCTGTGTTGCTGCTGTTGTTCCTGTGTTGTTGCTTGTTCCTGTGTTGCTGCTGTTGTTCCTGTGTTGCTGCTGCTGTTCCTGTGTTGCTGCTGTTCCTGTGTTGTGCTGTTGTTCCTGTGTTGCTGCTGTTCCTGTATTGCTGCTGGTGCTCCTGTATTGTTGCTGTTGTTCCTTTGTTCCTGCTATTGTTCCTGTGTTCCTGCTATTGTTCCTGTGTTGCTGCTGCTGCTTCTGTGTTGCTGCTGTTGTTCCTGTGTTGCTGCTGTTGTTCCTGTGTTGCTGCTGCTGTTCCTGTGTTGTTGCTGTTGTTCCTGTGTTGCTGCTGTTGTTCCTGTGTTGCTGCTGTTGTTCCTGTGTTGCTGCTGTTGTTCCTGTGTTGCTGCTGTTGTTCCTGTATTGCTGTTGCTGTTCCTGTGTTGCTGCTGTTGTTCCTTGTTTCTTTTTCTGTGTTTGCTGTTTCCTGTGTTGCTGCTGCTGTTTCTGTGTTGCTGCTGTTGTTCCTGTGTTGTTGCTGTTGTTCCTGTGTTGCTGCTGCTGTTCCTGTGTTGCTGCTGCTGTTCCTGTGTTGCTGCTGTTTGTTCCTGTGTTACTGCTGTTGTTCCTGTGTTGCTGTTGTTTTTTTTTTTTTTTTCTGCTGTTTTCCTGTGTTGCTGCTGCTGTTCCTGTGTGTTGCTGTTGTTCCTGTGTTACTTGCTGTTGTTCCTGTGTTGCTGCTGTTGTTCCTGTGTTGTTGCTGTTGTTCCTGTGTTGTTGCTGTTGTTCCTGTGTTGCTGCTGTTGTTCCTGTGTTGTTGCTGTTGTTCCTGTGTTGCTGCTGCTGTTCCTGTGTTGCTGCTATTGTTCCTGTGTTGCTGCTGTTGTTCCTGTGTTGCTGCTGTTGTTCCTGTGTTTGCTGTGTCGTGTTGTTCTGTTGTGTTGCTGCTGTTGTTCCTGTGTTGCTGCTGTTGTTCCTGTGTTGCTGCTATTGTTCCTGTGTTGCTGCTGTTGTTCCTGTGTTGCTGCTGTTGTTCCTGTGTTGCTGCTGCTGTTCCTGTGTTGCTGCTATTGTTCCTGTGTTGTTCCTGTGTTGCTGCTGTTGTTCCTGTGTTGCTGCTGTTGTTCCTGTGTTGCTGCTGTTGTTCCTGTGTTGCTGCTGCTGTTCCTGTGTTGCTGCTGCTGTTCCTGTGTTGCTGCTGCTGTTCCTGTGTTGCTGCTGGGGCTTCTGTTATTTGATACTGCTGTTGCTGCTGATTCTTGTGCGGCTTTTGCTTTGGCTTTACCAACTGCTCGTTTCTTCGCTACTGCTTCTGCTCTTCTCCCTGCTGTTGCTGGTGGACGGAGGGAGCATCTGGGAGAACATGAAAGTCAGTAGTTCATTACCACAGTAACTTGTTCAGTTATCAAAACTTTGTGGCCAATTCCCTGGATCCATTATGTGCCTCTGTAATCTTTTGACTACCGTCCACAGGATGGGTTAGTGTGCATCATAAAGACATTAAACTAATTAAACTAAGAGAACGTGATGAAGAGTGAAAAAGCCAAATTACAGGTTTGCGTTATATCTGGACTTAAAAGCCCACAAAGTTTGTGCGCCACAAATTTAGCGTAGCGATAAGCCCTTCGCCAAACAAGCTGAACCTTACCTTGTACCAAGCTAAACCTTACCTTGTACCAAGCTGAACCTGACCTTGTACCAAACTGAACCTGACCTTGTACCAAGCTGAACCTTACCTTGTACCAAGCTGAACCTGACCTTGTACCAAGCTGAGCTTTACGTTGTACCAAGCTGAACCTGACCCTGTACCAAGCTGAACCTGACCTTGTACCAAGCTGAGGCTTACGTTGTACTAAGCTGAACCTGACCTTGTACCAAGCTGAACCTGACCTTGTACCAAGCTGAACCTTACCTTGTACCAAGCTGAGCCTGACCTTGTACCAAGCTGATTGAACTATTATTATCCTCTGTGTATATTATGCACCACAAACGCTCTCTTTTACTGGCGAACTCCAGGTTATCTTCCTCACTGATGCCAGTTCGACGAGGCAAGACCAGCCAGACACAGACAAACATGTAGACAACCTTGTGATTTATAGACACCCCCACTCTCCCTCCCTCTCCATTCCTTCCTCCCTCTCGCTCTCTTCCTCCCCTACCTTCCTTCCTCCCAACCACCGAACCACCCTCCCTCCCTCTATCCATCCATCCATCCCTTTCCCTTACCTTCCTTCCCTCCCTCTCTCTCTACATCCCTCCATCCCTCCCTCTCTCCCTCCCTCCAGGCTGCCTAAACATAAATCTTCAGCTGGGTACACAGGAACAAGGACGCCTGTGTTTGTCTACGTGGCTCCAGAGTGAGGTTCTCAGGGCTCCAGGGTGAGGTTCTCATGGCTCCAGGGTGAGGTTCTCATGGCTCCAGGGTGAGGTCTCATGCCCAGTGACATGCTCCAGAGTGAGGTTCTCATGGCTCCAGAGTGAGGTTCTCATGGCTCCAGGGTGAGGTTCTCATGGCTCCAGGGTGAGGTTCTCATGGCTCCAGGGTGAGGTTCTCATGGCTCCAGAGTGAGGTTCTCATGGCTCCAGAGTGAGGTTCTCAGGGCTCCAGGGTGAGGTTCTCATGGCTCCAGGGTGAGGTTCTCATGGCTCCAGGGTGAGGTTCTCATGGCTCCAGAGTGAGGTTCTCATGGCTCCAGAGTGAGGTTCTCAGGGCTCCAGGGTGAGGTTCTCATGGCTCCAGAGTGAGGTTCTCAGGGCTCCAGGGTGAGGTTCTCATGGCTCCAGGGTGAGGTTCTCATGGCTCCAGGGTGAGGTTCTCATGGCTCCAGGGTGAGGGGTCTCATGGCTCCAGGGTGAGGGGTCTCATGGCTCCAGGGTGAGGTTCTCATGGCTCCAGGGTGAGGTTCTCATGGCTCCAGAGTGAGGTTCTCAGGGCTCCAGGGTGAGGTTCTCATAGCTCCAGGGTGAGGGTCTCATGGCTCCAGGGTGAGGGTCTCATGATTCCAGAGTGAGGGTCTCATGGCTCCAGGGTGAGGTTCTCGTGGCTCCAGGGTGAGGTTCTTATGACTCCAGGGTGAGGGGTCTCATGGCTCCAGGGTGAGGTTCTCGTGGCTCCAGGGTGAGGTTCTTATGACTCCAGGGTGAGGGGTCTCATGGCTCCAGGGTGAGGGGTCTCATGGCTCCAGGGTGAGGGTCTCATGGCTCCAGGGTGAGGGGTCTCATGGCTCCAGGGTGAGGGGTCTCATGGCTCCAGGGTGAGGGTCTCATGGCTCCAGGGTGAGGGTCTCATGGCTCCAGGGTGAGGGGGTCTCATGGCTCCAGGGTGAGGGGGGTCTCATGGCTCCAGGGTGAGGGGGGTCTCATAGCTCCAGGGTGAGGGGGTCTCATGGCTCCAGGGTGAGGGGGGCTCATGGCTCCAGAGTGAGGGGGGTCTCATGGCTCCAGAGTGAGGGGGGTCTCATGGCTCCAGAGTGAGGGGGTCTCATGGCTCCAGAGTGAGGGGGGTCTCATGGCTCCAGGATGAGGGGGGTCTCATGGCTCCCCGAGTGAGGGGGTCTCATCAGGTCAGAGTGAGGGGGTCTCATGGCTCCAGGGTGAGGGGTCTCATGGCTCCAGGGTGAGGGGTCTCATGGCTCCAGGGTGAGGGGTCTCATGGCTCCAGGGTGAGGGGTCTCATGGCTCCAGGGTGAGGGGTCTCATGGCTCCAGGGTGAGGGGTCTCATGGCTCCAGGGTGAGGGTGTCTCATGGCTCAAGTGAGGGGTCTCATGGTTCCAGAGTGAGGGGGGTCTCATGGCTCCAGAGTTGAGGGTGGTCTCATAGCATCAGAGTTGAGGGGTCTCATGCCCAGGGTGAGGGGGTTTCATGGCTCAGGTGAGTGTCTCATAGCTCCAGGGTGAGGGTGTCTCATGGCTCAGGTGTGAGGTGTTACTCATGGCCAGGGTGAGGGTCTCATGGCTCCAGCGGTGAGGGGTTCAGGCTCAGGGCAACGTCTCGCAGTGTTCCAGTCATAGTAAGACACGCAGTATTTGTTCTTGGTGAGTCAGCACGGGTGAAGTAATGTGGTTAAATTAGGGAAAATTACTAATGTTACATCATGGAGATGAACTCAGCCAACGATAGCTGATACGCGGAGAGTCACGCTGGGCTGATGCTTCTGAGAGTAAATAGTACGATTGTTCTAACGGGTACTTCGCTTTTAGATTTCTGAATGCTGTAGTGAGGTTTGTTGATGTTGCATATGTGGCCGAGGTTACCGAGTCTGTGTGATGCTGAGGGGCAAAAAGACATACAACAAAAGGAGACTTTTATTAGTACGACATTTCACGAACATGAGTTTACTAAGTACCTGAAAAAGCCCCAGGCAGTTCAAGTACTGTGTTAACAAAAGCCTCCATTTGCTGCATGTGTCTTGTACCACTTGTCGGCTGTTACTTTCTTGAACATTGTTCTTCATTGCCCACTTATTAAGGAAGATGGAGACAGTATGATAACCTATGTGATATATCAAGGTATATTAAAAATAAAGCTCTACATAACTATGGGCTTTCAACATGCTCTCAAGTGTTACCCATTTCTGAGTAAACAATGTAACAAGCAGAAACAAACATGCATTGTTTTGTATTGCATAAGTTGTTGCTCTACCGTCCGCCAGGATGGATATGGGATGCACAATAAACTAGCTGTTTTGACAGCAGAATCTAAAATATCCACTTCAACAACAATGATGCTGAGACTAAGGTATTCTTCTTTATTAATTGAAGGTTCAACTCCGTCTAAGCTGCACCTCGTCTCGGGTTCATCGTCTCCCTCCACATATTTCATTACCTTCCATTTTTCCGATAAAACTCCCATTAGACCACTTTAAATTATCCATGCCTTCCTGAAGCCTTTCCTTGTCCTCTCATTTTTTTTATCCCTCTCATCTGTTTTACATTACCAGTAAAGAGGGTCAGATAAGACTTCATCTCCCTTGAGAGATCATTAATGTAAATTATGAACAGCACTGGCTCCAGTATCGATCCCTGGGGGACTCCACTCGTTACACACCCCACTGTGAAACCTCTCCCACCGTCACTCTTTGTCTCCGAGCTCTCAGAAACTCTCTCATTCATTGTTTACTTTTCTAGTTTGTAGATTATTCTCTGGTCGGACACCATGTCCTGTGATCCTAGAAAGTACAATCCACCCTGCCTTTCCTGTTTTATCCCTTTAACTCATAAAACTCCATTATATTGTGTGTCCCGCAAAGTTTATCACCTTTCATGAAGTGGACCGCTAGACAAAATTATTACCCACCTCTGCTTTAGTTCGTTAATAATGACACGAGAAAAAAAAGAGGGCGTCAATATCCCCCCTCCCCCCTCTACACAATGACATGGTTGACCATTTTAAAATTCAGGTCAGGTCATATCAGGTCAGGCCGTGGGTGAGGAAGGTTCACGATTGTTTAGCTGATAGAGCAGATGGTGATGACGCTTGCTCTGGTGTAGACCAGGCCAGGCAGGTTAGATTACAACCCTCCTGATAACTATGGCTGTTTACCACCAATTAACGTCTCCCACTATAGTTGAGACTAATTTATTGCACGAGTGTAAATAATGTGGTTATTGTTAAGGGGAGCGCCGTGGTGATAATAAAAAAAAAACTCTTAATCAATGAAATTTGAGCTACCGTCTCCTCCTTCGGATCAAACCATGGGGAAGTGGAGAAGAATCCTTCCTCCGTAAGAGGGACTAAATTGCCGTGAGTACGGGGCTAGTAAACCCTTCTGTATAAATTACTATAAAAAGAAAAACTTTCGAATTTCTTTTCGGGTCACCCGGCCTCGGTGGGATACGACCGGTTTATTTAAAATTTATATATATATATATATATATATATATATTATATATATATATATATATATATATATATATATATATATATGCATGTGTATGCGTGTGTGTTTGTATGCCTATCTGGTCTGCCTGGAGGGTATTCCGGGGATCAACGCTCCCGAGGCCTGGTCCATGACTGAACCAGGCCTCTCGGTGGATTAAGGCTGATCAACTAGGCTGTTACTGCTGGCCGCACGTAATGCAACGTACGAACCACATCCCATCTGATCCGGCACTGACTTTAAGTATCTGTCCAGCTCCTCTTGAAGACAATCAGGGCTCTATTGGTAATTCCCCTTATAGCTGGTGTGAGGCTGTTGAACAGTCTCGGGCGCCGGACATTTATTGCGTTTTCTCTTAGTGTACTAACGGCGCTCCGACTTTTCATTAGGGGTATGTTGCATCGCCTGCCAAGTCTTTTGTTTTCGTAGTTAGTGATTTCTGTGAACAGATTAGGGACCAGTCCCTCTTGGATTTTCCACGTGTAGCTTATAATGTATCTCTGTCGCCTGCGCTCCAGTGAGTACAAGTCAAGTGCTTCCAAGTGTTCCCAGTAGTTAAGGTGATTGACGGAACATATATGCACAGTAAAGGTTCTCTGTATATTCTCTAGATCTAATGTCTGTTAAATTGTTCCATTGTAATACCATATTTCATTGTTTTAAACAGTACTAAACTGTAATATATGACACTGTAAATTATTTTAAATTGTTGCATTGTAATACTGTAATCTTTATTAAGTAATTCAATAGTGTAAAAAGTCTCTAGTAGACTTATCAAAATCAAGTAGCATCACCTGATATAATATTAACTTCGCCTGTGCTCACTCTAACTCATCTAATGACTATATGAACTATGTATTATTGCCTTACCATTCTTAAGTTAATCTTTAAGTTTGCCCGAAATGCTCAGCATACAGAGGGGCTTTTGGCATGTACACCCAACTATTATATTCCTCTGTACAACCATGTAATTTGTCAAAATAAAAAATCTAATCTAATCTAATCTAATCTACGATTTCACCTGCCTTGAATGGAGATGTTAATTAATGTACAGCAGTATTCCAGCCTAGAGAGAACAAATGATTTAACAAGGATCATTACTTGCTTGGCATCTCTTGTTTTGAATGTTCTCATTATCCATCCTATCATTTTCCTCGCAGATGTGATAGTATTACCATTCCAGGTCCTTCACATTATTTTTCCGCTTTATTGTGTGATTAGAATTTTTAGTATACCCAGTTCTAGCGGAGTAGTTGAAATTTGTCTTCATTGAACATCATTTTGTTATACAATACCCATTGGAAAACTTGGTTTACATCTTCTTGGAGTTTTGCAGTATATTCAGTGGATGACACCTCATGTAGATCCTAGTATCGTCTGCAAAGGATCATGCAGTGTTACGTTTTCAGGAGTTAACTCTCTGCTGCCTAGTCCCAGAAACAACCCTCCTACTGAATCAAGGCCTCTTCAGTCAGTTCAGTGATGTGATTCGCCGGTGTTGTCTCGACACAGGTTCTTCAGTCCGGCAGGTAGCACGAACCATAGCCCATCTGATCAGGAGCTAATTTAAGAAACTTATCAAGACCCCTCTTGAAGACAGCCAGGGGTCTGTTGGTAATCCTCATTATACATGATAGAAGGCTGTTGAAAATTCTTGGGCCTATTACATTTATTGTTTTCTCTCAGTATATTCATGGCAGCTATGCTCTTCAATGATGGTATTTTGTAACGTCTGCCGAGGCTCTTGCTTTCCTAGGAAGTGAATTCTGTGTGAAGATTAGGGACCAAGCCCTCTAGGATCTTCCAGGTGTATATTATGTACCTTGATTGCTTGCGTTTCATGGTGTGCAGGTTTGCTCTCGTAGATGTGTGAATGTTAACATTGATGCGAGAGTATTCTCATAGATGTTAAATATCAACATTGATGTGAGAATGTCATCATAGATTTTAAGGAGACAGAATATACTAACAACGAGAACAAGTAAGATGCTTAAGTCCCATTATGATTCAGTGATCAGTGAACCTTTAATCAGCCAAAAGAGTCACGCTCCAAATGAGTTTCCCATGAACATACATGACATGCTACAAACATCTACATAATCTTTTACATAACCCTGACCCCACCTGAGTGAGAAGAAGCCATTAATTGCATACTCATGCATTTCTCCTCAGACCCAGACTCGTGGAACTCCATATTCATCAAGAAGTGCAAGAAGCCTTCATCATGTGCCTTAAACATTCTATTGAGAAAAAGTGTAAACATTGGAGTCATCCCAAGGTCATGAAAAATCACTGATATTTTCCCACTCGCCAAAGATGGCAATAAAGTACAGTATTTGCGAAAAAAAAACTATGTCGAGGAATTCCTTAAGTGTGTGGTTAATTGACAGTTAATTAGAGCCAGCTGTGTCACCTGGGACCACCAGCTCTCCACGTACTCTAATAACATAGTGATAATTTCCTCTACAACATGACTGTCCAAACCAAGTATTCTGGACACTGATCACTTACCAGAAATATGACCTTGTCCATACCTGGTACATTGCCAGGCAGAGTAATCCAGGGCACTTAGTCGTTGAATTTATCATAGATTGACACATAGGTGCTTATAATGTGCGGTGAATGACACTTAAGCAACTCTGGGTCTGACTCTACCTACCTACACCAACACTAATACCAATGCGCTTTAGCTATATTTTTTAATTAAGCCCCTACCTACCTTGCACAAGATTATGGATTGCAATCTACTTAATGAACAAGATAGGGAAAAAGGTTTACGTGCCCCAGTTGTTCTACGTGGAGATACAGATGAGCTGTCGTTCTATCTGGATATCACCACATCACTCAGCTTAACCAACGCACTGGCACTACCCATGAGATCATTCCACTTCTTAAATGTGGACTCCAGTTTAGGTCTAGAAATCTACTAATTCCCGTAAATGAGTCTCGAGCTCTCTCATGCCAGTCCTCGAATAGCCTCTGGAACACACATCAAATTAGAGGCCTGGGCTCCGGGCGCTCCAGGAGACCCATATGCATATACATGAATCTTACATGTGCATTTAAACCAGATGACTTTAAGTACCAACCATGCCCTGCCTTGGGGTTCTGTTACTAATACTAGCAATAAGGAAAGCTAATTAAGTGCTCTTGACAAGTGAGAATGTCAGTTACTGTTACACTCATGAACTCAAGGTTCTGAAATGAAGTAAAAAATCAGTTTCATTTTAATATTGAGCCACTGAAGATTTAGACATGGTAAGAAGATAAAACATGGCATTCTAGCCCTCTATTCTCCTTGCAAGTAGGTGAGGGGAGAAAGCTGCTAAAAAAATCCCTTTCCATGATAGAGGATAACTGTTGTGGTGACCCCGGGAGTCACGAAGCCATCCCAAGGGAAGGGGGACACGTATAGGAATAGCCGATGGAATAAATTCCACCACACTAGAGACCAATAGCTCTAACATCCCACATTTTTAAAGGGTTTTGAGTAACAAAGTTACCAATCACATGGAATCATATGGTCTTGGATACTGTAGAGTTAATTTAATATCTTCATCATCCACTATGTACTCATCCTGCTGACAGTACTCAGAAGATTACAGAGGCACATAATGAGTCCAGGGACAGGATCCCGAAGTTCTGATAGCTAATCATGTTAGTGGTAACGAACAGTTTTCATATTTATATCTGGTTACAGTCGTAATAAATTTTTATGTAGGCTTGAATTAAGTCACAAAAACTTTAGTGTTTCACATATATATGTGACATTTAATTATTAATATTACCTTGCATTTTTAGCAATGTACGCTTGAATTTAAAACATAAAATAATATAAATAATTCAAACCCACATATAAGCTACACTGCAATATTTTTGTGACACATTTCATGTCTGCAAGAAATATTAGTGTAGCTTTTGTGTGGTTTTGAATTATTTATATTATTTTATGTTTTAAATTCAACCCTACGCTAGAGGACAAGCAAAATGCAGATTTAGTATACACTGACTTTGCAAAACTCTTTGACAAGTGCGACCATGGTGTAACTGCACAAAATGCATGTAAAAGGAATAACTGGAAAGGTGGGCAGATGGATATTTAACTTCCTAAGAATTATAACTCAAAGAGTAATTGTAGAGTGAAATCAAGGACTGCAAGTTCTGTCAAGCACCTTAACTACTGGGAACGCTTGGAAGCACTTGACTTGTACTCGTTGGAACGCAGGAGGGAGAGATACATCATAATCTACACTTGGAAAATCTTGGAAGGAATGGTCCCAAATCTGCACACAGAAATCACTCCCTACGAAAGTAAAAGACTGGTCAGGCGATGCAAAATGCCGCCAATAAAAAGTAGGGGCGCCATTGGTACACTAAGGGAAAACACCATAAGTGTCCGGGGCCCAAAACTGTTCAACAGCCTCCCATCAAGCATTAGGGGAATTGCCAATAAACCCCTGGCTGCCTTCAAGAGAGAGCTGGACAGATACCTCAAGTCAGTGCCGGATCAGCCGGGCTGTGGCTCGTACGTTGGACTGCGTGCGGCCAGCAGTAACAGCCTAGTTGATCAGGCCCTGATCCATCTGGAGGCTTGGTCGTGGACCGGGCCGCGGGGGCGCTGATCCCCGGAATAACCTCCAGGTAACAGTGAAAAAAGGCCTAGAAACTAGGTCCCAAAAGGGACTCAGTCAAGCACCTATATTATTGAGAGCTCTTGAAGTCCCTAGAACTGTCCGCCTTAGAACGTTAAGCCAGAGAGATACATCATAATTTATACTTAGAAGATTCTGGAGATACTGGCCCCCAGACCTTCACACCGAAATCACTACATATGATAACCTAAGGCTTTACAGACATTGCCGGATACTTCCAGTGAAAAGTAGGGAAGTGATGGATACACTGAGAGGCCAGTAAGTGCTGACACTTACCGAGTTCTGTCTCGGTGTACTCACCGCTTCCCTGCTTTCTCACTGGAGGATTCCTGCACCATCTGGGGCGCCTCTTGTGTTAATAAGCAGTTATTTCAGTGTGCAGGTTTGGAACCATTCCCACACCATAGATGTGAGAATGTCATCATAGATGTGAGAAAGCCATCTTAGATGTGAGATTGTCATCATAGAACTGAGAATGTCATAATAGATGTGAAAAAGTTATAATAGATGTGAGAACGTCATCATACATGTGAGAAAGACATTATACTCGAGGAAGGCTTGCAGGCAATTTATTCTACAACAAACTTTTTTGCCGGGAGTTTAGGTCAGTAGAGCGGTCACTTGACCTTTGACCTGTGACCTTCCAGCGTGTTATTAGGGGTCATTTGAAGGTCAGGTCAAGTGATGCCATCACTTCAGTGGCTCCCTGCTGACTCTGATTGACCTCCTGATAGAGAGGGAAAGGTTCTACTGACAGCCGTTCCTCCCACCCTATATTATCCTCCTCCACTCTCTCCCTCCCATCCACACTCCACACCCTTCAACACACCCTTCAACCACCTTCAACACCCTTCAAACATCCCTGGAGTCTCAGCTCTAAGCTGTCCTGTCATGTGTCATGTCGATGTGATGGATTGAGTCTTGTAGCGATGGTTATATAAGTCCATATTTTGCTTCAAGTTACTTATAACTCTGAAGTACCGAAGTTACATTACAAACCCTGAAGTACCTAATACATTACAACCCTGAGTACCATAAGTTCATTTACAACCTGAAGTACAAGTTACATTACAACCTGAAGTACAAAGTTACATTACAACCTGAAGTACCAAAGTTACATTACAACTTGAAGTACCAAAGTTACATTACAACCCTGAAGTACCAAAGTTACATTACAACCCTGAAGTACCAAAGTTACATTACAACCTGAAGTACCAAAGTTACATTACAACCCTGAAGTACCAAAGTTACATTACAACCCTGAAGTACCAAAGTTACATTACAACCCTGAAGTACCAAAGTTACATTACAACCCTGAAGTACCAAAGTTACATTACAACCCTGAAGTACCAAAGTTACATTACAACCCTGAAGTACCAAAGTTACATTACAACCCTGAAGTACCAAAGTTACATTACAACCCTGAAGTACCAAAGTTACATTACAACCCTGAAGTACCAAAGTTACATTACAACCCTGAAGTACCAAGGTCACATTACAACTCTGTATATTATTGGGATTATTGACCTAACTGCCAACAACATACTACAAGACTTACAATAAGAGATGACAAAATAAATTCCCGGTATAATAAGCCTTTCCTATAATTACGAAAAATATATAACTTAAACTTACTAGAAAGACGCAGAGAAAACGATGGATATCGAAATGTACACAAGAGAAACAGGGACATAAATAAGGAGTGAAATTATCTAAGAAAGAGCACACAATAATGGAGTCAAGTAACATCAGTTTAGATTCAGAAAGTGCTGTTTAGGCTTCTAAAAGTATTATTTGGGTTTCTAACTTCATGAGTGGAACTTCCTAGTATCATCACTGAAATGAATTCTTGAGGTATTTGAAAAATGAACAAGAATAGTTGGTGGGAGTAAGACCAGAGTATCAGGGGCCTGCAGGACCACAGTAGCTTGGGCCAGTGGGACAGCGTACTATAGGCCAGTGAGACTTGCATATCATGGACCAGTGGGACCTGCATATTATAGACCAGTGGGACCAGCGTAGCATAGGCCAGAGCTACAACAGTTCTCTTCTTTCCTCAGATTAACAGCCTGTTGATCAGGCCCTGATCCATCTGGAGGCCTGGTCTTGGACTGGGCCGAGGGGGCGTTGATCCCCGGAATGCCCCCCAGGTAGGTAGAAAATATTTGACACTACACTGCAGTTGAGTCAAGCTGTTGCAATCTCTACTTTAAAATTGTCACTTCACAAAAGTCTTCGGCTCTCCACACTTCACTTTTTCCCAATCACAGAGTCTCTGGTTTCCATTTGATTCGTTGTGGTGATAGTGACTGTGGTGGTGGTGGTTGAGGCGGGGTGTTTGTGGTAGTTGTTTTGGTGGTGGTGGTGGTGGTTGCATTTCTTTTCTTTGCCACTTAAAGGGAGTTAAAATGGTAGGAGATATGCGAGGGTAGTGGTGGTGGTGGTGGTGGTTGTAATGGGTGAGTGGTTACCACAGAGCAGAGGGAGTGGTCATGGTGGGGTGGTTATCTGGGAGTGAGGGGAGATAACACACACATGAAGGGAAGGTTCGGAGGTCAGGTTACTGCTTGGTCTTGGTCCATGATAACATCAAAAGAGACTCAGCTGCCCCTCCTGCTGGTGGTCTGCCCCTCCTGCTGGTGGTCTGCTCCTTCGGCTGTTGATGCTGTTCCTGTTACGAATATTGCTGTAGCTTCTGCTGTGTCTGCTACTCTCACTACTACTGCTACAACTACTACTGCTGCTGCTTCGTGGTTCCCTGTTGCTGTTGTTAATATCGTTAGTGCTTCTGTTACTTTTGCCGTTCTTTCTGATACTGATGCTGTTGGGTTCTGTTGCTTATGCTGCTGTTAATAACATTTCTGCTGCTCCTGTTCTACTGCTGTTGTTAATAACACTGCTGGTAGTCCTCCTGTTGTTGTTTCATTTCTGCTTCTGCTAATTCTGCTATTCATGGATGTGGTGCTGCTGGTGATGCTGGTGCTATTTCTACCGATGTGGTGATGCTGGTGCTATTTCTACCGATGTGGTGCTGCTGGTGATGCTGGTGTTATTTCTACTGATTTAGTGCTGCTGGTGCTATTTCTACCGATGCGGTGCTGCTGGTGATGCTGGTGTTATTTCTACCGATGTGGTGATGCTGGTGCTATTTCTACCGATGTGGTGCTGCTGATGATACTGGTGTTATTTCTACCGATGTGGTGCTGCTGGTAATGCTGTTGATGCTGGTGCTATTTCTACCGATGTGGTGCTGCTGGAGGTGGTACTGCTGCTGGTTCTATTGTTGGGATGGATGTGACGCTGTTAATTCTGGTACTGTCGATATCGCCACAACAATCACAGAGATCATAATAACAGAGGGAATGACAATGTTTAATGGCACACTTCACGTCAATTCACTCTAGCTCCACCTGTTGATTATCTGGATCACTATGACATGGCCTTGGATGCACTGGAAGAAAATCAGAATGCAGATGTAATATACACAGACTTTGCAAAAGCATTTGACAAACGCGATCATGGCGTAATAGCCCATAAAATACGTGCTAAAGGAATAACTGGGAAAGTGGGGAGATGGATCTTCAACTTCCTAACAAATCGAACACAAAGAGTAGTGGTCAACAGAGTTAAATCGGAGGCTGCCATAGTGAAGAGTTCTGTTCCACAAGGCACAGTACTCGCCCCCATCTTATTCCTTATCCTCATATCAGACATAAACAGAGATATACACCACAGCACCGTATCATCCTTTGCGGATGATACTAGGATCTGCATGAGGCTGTCATCTGCTGAGGACGCGGTTAACCTCCAAGATATAAACAAAGTTTTCCAGTGGGCAACGGTAAACAATATGATGTTCAATGAGGACAAATTCCAACTACTCCGTTATGGAAAACTGGAGGAGATAATAACTAGAACAGAGTATACTACTGACTCCGGCCATACAATAGAGCGGAAAAATAATGTAAGGGACCTGGGAGTAGTAATGTCTGAGGATCTCACTTTCAAGGATCACAACAGTGCCACGATCGCACGTGCAAAGAAAATGATAGGATGGATAATGAGAACTTTCAAAACGAGAGATGCCAAGCCAATGATGATCCTTTTCAAATCACTTGTTCTCTCTAGGCTAGAATACTGCTGTACATTAACATCTCCATTCAAAGCAGGTGAAATCGCAGATCTAGAGAGTGTACAGAGATCCTTTACTGCACGTATAAGTTCTGTCAAGCACCTTAACTACTGGGAACGCTTGGAAGCACTTGACTTGTACTCGTTGGAACGCACGAGGGAGAGATATATCATAATCTACACTTGGAAAATCTTGGAAGGAATGGTCCCAAATCTGCACACAGAAATCACTCCCTACGAAAGTAAAAGACTGGGCAGGCGATGCAAAATGCCCCCAATAAAAAGTAGGGGCGCCATTAGTACACTAAGGGAAAACACCATAAGTGTCCGGGGCCCAAAACTGTTTAACAGCCTCCCATCAAGCATTAGGGGAATTGCCAATAAACCCCTGGCTGCCTTCAAGAGAGCTGAACAGATACCTAAAGTCAGTGCCGGATCAGCCGGGCTGTGGCTCGTACGTTGGACTGCGTGCGGCCAGCAGTAACAGCCTAGTTAATCAGGCCCTGATCCATCGGGAGGCCTGGTCATGGACCGGGCCGCGGGGGCGTTGATCCCCGAAATAACCTCCAGGTAACCTCCGGAGATCACCGTCCAGTCGTGGCCCGGACCCAGATCAGGCCTTTTGGTTGCAGGCCTGATCGATCAAGCAGTTGGCATCTGCCGCCCGCAGTCCAACGAATGCACTACAGCCAGGCTGATAAGGAAATGACTTGAGGAATTTGTCGAGTTTCCTCTTGAAGAAGGGAGGTTAATGAAAACTCATGGCCCTAATTCTTTCGGTATACTCTTCTTTTCACCTGAGGTATCCTGCTCAGTCTGCTAAGCCTCTTGCCACGTCTCGCATAAGCCAGGCAAATGAGAGGATGGATAATGAGAACCTTCAGAGCAAGGGGTACCATACCAGTGATGATTCTCATTAAGTCACTTGTTCTCTCTGTGTTGGAATACCACTGTACACAAACAGCCTCATTCAAGGCAGGTGAAATTGCAGATCTGGAGAATATGAAGAGAACCTTCACTGCATGTATAAGTACAGTTAAGTACCTTAATTACTAGGAACGTTTGAAGTCTCTTGATCTGTACTCCCTCGAATGCTGGCAAGAAAGACATAATCTACACCTACAGGGGCTGGTCTCAAACCAGCTAGTGACGACTATCACTGTGTTTGCATAACTTTATAACCCTGCCATTCACATTGCGCCCCGTGTCAAATGGGTAACTCTTGTCTAATGGTTCACCCCTGCTGTAAAGTGCCGCGGGTTACCTCTGGAGGGCAAGATGCAAACATTAGAGGAAGAAGCGCCCTTGTTGCCTCGTGTTTTATGGCTGTTTTATAAGGGAGGCTGTAAGTGCAGTAGAGTGCTTCCTTGTGGTGAGGGTAGAGTGGCTGTTAGTGATAGGCGGCGATAATATGAGGTGGGTATTTTAGGGGTTGGTGAGGGAAGGTGGATGGTTTAGGGTAGAGACTGGTGGTTAGGGGCGAGGCAGGAAATGGGTTGACCAGGGTAAGAGGTTGGGAATGACTGGGGAGAGAATGAGGGAAGAAGAGTAAGTCTGGTATTTGCGGTCCTCTTGAAATACCAGGCTGAAAGGAGGAAATGAGGCGGCATTTACTTAACACACACACACACACACACACACACACACACACACACACACACACACACACACACACACACACACATACACACATACACCCACATACACCACATACACACACACACACATACACCCACATAACACACACAACACACACACACACACACACACACACACACACACACACACAACACACACACACACACAGGGACCAGGAGCTGAGTCTCGACCCCTGCAATCACAATTAGGTGAGTACAGAAGCTATGACTCGACCCCTGCAACCATAATTGAGTACACACACAACAAACTACAAACAATACCTGGAGGTTACCTGGAGGTTATTCCGGGGATCAACGCCCCCGCGGCCCGGTCCATGACCAGGCCTCCCGATGGATCAGGGCCTGATTAACTAGGCTGTTACTGCTGGCCGCACGCAGTCCAACGTACGAGCCACAACCCGGCTGATCCGGCACTGAATTTAGGTATCTGTCCAGCTCTCTCTTGAAGGCAGCCAGGGGTTTATTGGCAATTCCCCTAATGCTTGATGGGAGGCTGTTAAACAGTTTTGGGCCCCGGACACTTATGGTGTTTTCCCTTAGTGTACCAATGGCGCCCCTACTTTTTATTGGGGGCATTTTGCATCGCCTGCCCAGTCTTTTACTTTCGTAGGGAGTGATTTCTGTGTGCAGATTTGGGACCATTCCTTCCAAGATTTTCCAAGTGTAGATTATGACATATCTCTCCCTCTGCGTTCCAACGAGTACAAGTCAAGTGCTTCCAAGCGTTCCCAGTAGTTAAGGTGCTTGACAGAACTTATACGTGCAGTAAAGGATCTCTGTACACTCTCTAGATCTTCGATTTCACCTGCTTTGAATGGAGATGTTAATGTACAGCAGTGTTCTAGCCTAGAGAGAACAAGTGATTTGAAAAGGATCATCATGGGCTTGGCATCTCTCGTTTTGAAAGTTCTCATTATCCATCCTATCATTTTCTTTGCACGTGCGATCGTGGCACTGTTGTGATCCTTGAAAGTGAGATCCTCAGACATTACTACTCCCAGGTCCCTTACATTATTTTTCCGTTCTATTGTATGGCCGGAGTCAGTAGTATACTCTGTTCTAGTTATTATCTCCTCCAGTTTTCCATAACGGAGTAGTTGGAATTTGTCCTCATTGAACATCATATTGTTTACCGTTGCCTACTGGAAATCTTTTTTATATCTTCTTGGAGGTTAACCGCGTCCTCAGCAGATGACAGCCTCATGCAGATCCTAGTATCATCCGCAAAGGATGATACGGTGCTGTGGTGTATATCTCTGTTTATGTCTGATATGAGGATAAGGAATAAGATGGGGGCGAGTACTGTGCCTTGTGAAACAGCTCTTCACTATGACAGCCTCCGATTTAACTCTGTTGACCACTACTCTTTGTGTTCGATTTGTTAGGAAGTTGAAGATCCATCTCCCCACTTTCCCAGTTATTCATTTAGCACGTATTTTATGGGCTATTACGCCATGATCGCATTTGTCAAATGCTTTTGCAAAGTCTGTGTATATTACATCTGCATTCTGATTTTCTTCCAGTGCATCCAAGGCCATGTCATAGTGATCAAGTAGTTGTGAGAGGCAGGAGCGACCTGCCCTGAACCCATGTTGCCCTGGATTGTGCAGATTTTGGGAATCCAGGTGATTTGCAATCCTGCTTCTTAGCACTCTTTCAAAGATTTTTATGATGTGGGACGTCAGAGCTGTTGGTCTATAGTTCTTAGCTAATGCTTTGCTGCAAGATGTCTTTGACAACTAGTAACAAACACACTCACACACTTTATGACGTTGGCCCAGGAGCTAGAGATCTTATGCCTGTGAAAACTTAAATAGATGGTTTCACGCTGTTCCAGACTGACTACAATTGTTATTGCTTATGTATTTTTGAGAGTGGAAGAACTGACAACTGGGTTCTATGGGGGAGAGAAGAGGGACAAGAAGGAGATAGGGAGGGAGATAGGGAGAGAAGGAGGAGCGAAGGAGAAAGGGGACAAGGGTATTTACCCATGATTACAGGGTATGGACAAGCAGATGACAGGAACGAGAGGGAAGGTAAACAGACCACAAGCCCGCCCTCCCTGTCCCAGGGATAGTGATTATGTTGACTATCCCAGGGATGGTGATTATATTGACTATCCAGGGATAGTGATTATATTGACTATCCCAGGGATGGTGATTATATTGACTATCCCAGGGATGGTGATTATATTGACTATCCCAGGGATGGTGATTATACTGACTATCCCAAGGATGGTGATTATATTGACTATTCCAGGATGATGATTATACTGACTATCCTGGTATTGTGATTATACTGACTATGCAGGCATGGTGATTATACTAACTATCCCAGGTATGGTGATCATATTGACTATTCCAGGGAAGGTAATAAACTTTACTCCCTTCTATCTTAGTCATCCACATACCAGATACCTAAAGTCAGTGCCGGATCAGCCAGGCTGTGGCTCGTACGTTGGACTGCGTGCGGCCAGCAGTAACAGCCTGGTTGATCAGGCCCTGATCCATCGAGAGGCCTGGTCATGGACCGGGCCGCGGGGGCGTTGATCCCCAGAATAACCTCCAGGTAACCAGGTATACTGACCCTTAGGCTGGCTGGGAGAGTAGTGCTCCTCTCTCACTTTTAATGTACGGAGTATCGAGCTTCAACACTTCTCGCGTTGAATGAATAAGTGGGTTTAGCCTAGTCCACTACCACTACCACCAATACCACCACAATAATCAGCAAAATTACTATGAGCACCTCCAACACCAACACACACCTCATTACTATCAACCACTCCCATCACACATCCACACCACACCATCACTTCCAAACCACTCCTCATCTCACATACCACCACACTCGACCATGCATCCACCTTCCACACACATCTGCACCACCATCACCCCATCCATCAGGTCCATGACGGACACCATTGCAATCCCCAATTACCTCCAGGCTGACCATCAACCACACCGCCCACCACTTCCCACAATGCACCACACACCACTGCGCTGCAGTCACCCCACAGCAACCGCCACTGCCCACCTTTCATACCATACAACCCACCACGACCCGTCATCACCCACCATGGTCTAATCAAAAGGTGGGCGGCCCCAGAGACACCCAACACCTACTCTGACCACCCCTCTTAACCGTAATGTTAGTTTTATCATTTGTGCTAAACAGCACTCTGAGGGCTTGGCAAACACTCCTCCAGGAGTCTGGCAAACACTCCTCCAGGAGCCTGACAAACACTACTCCAAAAGTGTGGGAAACTCTTCTCCAAGAGCCTGGCAAGCACACCTCTTGAAGCCTGGCAAACACTTTCTAGAAGCAGGCAAACACTGCTGAATTCAGGAGCCTGGCAAACACTAAAAGTCTAAAACTCTTCCAGATGATTAACAAACACTGGCCCTAGAACCAGACTAACACTCCTCCAGAACTCTGACAAACAATCCTCCAGAAGTCTGACAAACACTCCTCCAGAAGTCTGACAAACCCTCTAGAAGCCTGCAAGCACTCCTTCGTGAGACTGAGTTAACACTCCTCCATGACTCTTGTATGCACTCCTCCAGGAGCCTGGTAAACAATCTCCATCCTCACTAGCAATGTTGTCTCTAGACTGTTACTAGAACATTATTTATTGGACAAGTGAATCAAGATGGATTCAGATAACAGCATTCTCGCCACCTGACAGATAACAGCTTTTGATATCACTTTGCCCACTTGTCCTCCCTAGAAATTAATGCAGTTTCTTAAACTTCGATTACTTTTTAAAAATCACTGCCCTCAAGCATATAGAATACTATCACAGAATAGTATCGCTCAGACCATCTACGATGATGGATCCTGTAACCCTGAAGCGGGAGGGTGGTAAGTGCTATTATTGTAAACCGGGCTGATGGTACTATAATACGGAGATGTATTAGAATTAATAACTGGGCTTCCACATTACAAACTGAGCTGTTTGCCATACTTGTTGCTTTCAAGCGTGTGGAAACTGCGACCTCACACAGAGTAACTGTGAGTCCTCATTCCTTGCTATAGATAACCTTAGACCTGAATGTAGCATGCTTGTTATAAAGCTGGGCACAAATATAATATATAAATTACAGTGGAACCTCGGTGTTCGAACGTACTGGACCTCGAACAAACCGGAGTCCGAACAATTTTGTTTAGAGAAAAATAACCCGATCTTTGAACGTTTTTCTAGAGTTTGAACTGGCTGACTTGTTTCAAATTCAGTTAAAATGCTTTACACGAGAGCCCTGTTTTAAAAGTGCTTGGAAGTGACCCCCTGACACTGAACCTAATTCTCAAGAGACTTTTGGAAGAGTCATTTCAGAATCCTCCAAGTGTGTGAGGCAGATAATTATATATAATTAAAGCCTGGGGAAATACTGTTCCGGACATCGAACTTCTTGCAGTTCGAACACCACATAGGAACCAATTAAGTCAAACACCGATGTTCCACTATATTAAGAAAGCGATTACAATTAAGTTTTTGTGGATTCCCTTTCACATAGGTCTCCAAGACATAAAATTGATGAACTAGCTAAATAAGCATTAAATAAAGAGAATATTGAGTACAGTTTTGGCTTTTCAAACAGAAGTTTGCTAAACACTGTCAGAAAAGAGCCAGCAAACGAGCTTGTAGAAAGCAGAACAGTACAGATAGGAATTAACAGATACATTATCCATCATAACAAAATGTGTTAAGTAACCGACTTGCGATATTACTAACAGAATTTTAAATTAGGTCTTATATTCAAGCAACTCGTTTCCCAGGTGCTGGACTACCATTCGTTAGTGTGCCAGTCAAGTGGGAGGCTTGGATCAGGCCGGGCCGTGTGAGTAGACGAACTCCGACACAGAGCACAGGTACATCTCAGTTCTTTATTGAATCACTTAAGTGTCTGTGATACTTAATGTTACTAAGTTTTCCACTTTCCGGATTTTTTTCCCCAAGTTGAAAAGATGAGATTAGAAGTGATGTGTGCCTGGGTGGTGAGTGTATGATGCTGTGCCCTCTCTCTCTCTCTCTCTCTCCCTGATGATATGCGCACATTACAACCACATCATTACAAATGCCATAACACCAATAACACCACATCACCAGCATCACACCATAACAACACCACATCGCCATCACACCACAACACATCACACCATATCACCACCATCATACCACAATACCACTACCACACCACACCAACCTCACACCACCACCATCACATCACAGTACCACACCAACGCCACACCACCACAATCACAGCACAACACCACCACCATCATCACACCACAACACACCAACACCAAACTACCACCATCACACCACAACACACCAGCACCACACTACTACCTTCCCCACCACACCAACACCACACCACTGTCACACACCAAGACGAGTCTGTTCCACTTTGTTAAGTCTATGTATAGCTTGAGTGGCTTCTGGCGCTCAAGCACTTGTCAATAACCTTCAAGGAGCAGGATAAGGAGCACGTGGATACCGTGTACCCTGAGCACGTAGATACCGTGTACCCTGAGCACGTAGATACCGTGTACCCTGAGCACGTAGATACCGTGTACCCTGAGCACGTAGATACCGTGTACCCTGAGCACGTAGATACCGTGTACCCTGAGCACGTAGATACCGTGTACCCTGAGCACGTAGATACCGTGTACCCTGGGCACGTGGATGACGTGTGCCCTGGACACGTGGATGACATGTACTCTGGGCACGTGGATTACGTTTACCTTGGGCAAGTGGATGACGTGTACTTGGGCACGTGGATAACGTGTACTCTGGGCACATGGATGACGTGTACCCTGGGCACTTATGACATACCTGGGCAAGGTTTTGTTGTATTCTTGTGGTTTAGAAAAACACGTAAGGAAACAGCCCGTCCTGAGACCAGGCTTCTTTGCTGACCAACTTGAAATGGAGTCTCCAGCTTAGTATTTTATCACCAGTATTCATTTTGACTAGATCAGGCAGGATAACCGTTTGAGATGTCAAATGCAGATTTTAGATCAAGAAATGTGGTTAAACAATAGAAGCGTTCGGTCCATGAAACTACAGAGATGAAGTGAGGGTTGATGATGCCTGTTTGTGTAGTATAGTCTGTTATCAGTCCTTCAAATGTTTCACAAAGACAACTAATTAAGGATATTAAATGCATCAGGCTGTTGTGGTTTAATGATAGACACAATGAGACTATTGGTCCAGGAAATAGGAAGAAGACACTCGATGTAATTAAGATAATATATTGCTAACAAAGTTATCATGGACCTGTCTTAAAGTTCTGATGATGTAATAAATTATACCATCCTCGCCAGGGCGGCGTGATCTACCTTGTTTAACGAAATACGTAATTCATACAGTGAAGAGCCAATCATTCTCATCAGTATTTTGGCTTGTAAAACAAATCAATTTCAGCCTTTCTCCAGAAGTATTCTCTAGGTTTGGTCTAATATGAGATAGATTTTCCTGCCTAAGTGTTTTGAACCAGTTATTTATAAGGTCATTTGTTTTTTTAAAGAAAAAGAATAAGCAACATTACCAGTCTTTTTCCTAGTTATTTCAGTTACATTTTTCCGGGTTTAACTTAGATAGGGTCTACCGACCTGTGTGTGTGTGGTGGTGTGAGTGTGTGTGTGTGTGTTTTGTGTGTGTGTGTGTGTGTGGTGTGTTTTGTGTGTGTGTGTGTGTGGTGTGTGTGTGTGTGTGTGTGTGTGAAAGGTGTGGTGTCCTTCAGTGGTAGGTCTGGGTTGTTTGTTAGTTTAGTTAATGGAGTCTTCCGGCGAAAGGGACAAAGTCTTTGTCCTATTACGTTAATGATTTTCCAGGAACAAGTCTTTGAGCGAATAAAAAACATGAGAGGAGAGGAAAAGGCTCCAGAGAGATCTAGACCGGTTGAAGAGGTGGTCAGACTGGAAGAAACATTTGATTATGACACACCAGAGACATACACGAGCACGCAAGCACGGCGACGCGCACACACACACACACCACACACACACACACACACACACACACACACACACACACACACACACACACACACACACACACACACACACTCGATCCCTGCAACCTCAACTAGGTGAGTACACACACACACACACACACCACACAACACATACACTATACACACATACGCTAGGAGCTAGGAATCGACCCCTGCAACCACAAATAGGTGAGCACACACACATACGCACCCCACACACATATATATCCCCCCCCCTGAATACAACTTTGGTAGAGAGACACTGTAGACAACCTTGATGGAGAGACATTGTAGACAACCTTGGAGAGGCACTGTAGGCAACCTTGATGGAGAGACATTGTAGACAACCTTGGAGAGGCACTGTAGACAACCTTGATGGAGAGACATTGTAGACAACCTTGGAGAGGCACTGTAGGCAACCTTGATGGAGAGACATTGTAGACAACCTTGGAGAGGCACTGTAGACAACCTTGATGGAGAGACATTGTAGACAACCTTGGAGAGGCACTGTAGGAACCTTGATGGAGACCTTGTAGACAACCTTGGAAGAGGCACTGTAGGCAACCTTGAGAGAATTGAGACAACTTGGAGAGGCACGTTAGGAACTTGATGAGAGACTTGTAGACAACCTTGGAGAGGCGCTGTAGGCTACCTGATGGAGAGACATTGTAGACAACCTTGGAGAGGCACTGTAGGCAACCTTGATGGAGAGACATTGTAGACAACCTTGATGGAGAGGTAATGTAGAAACCTTTATGAGGGGCATTGTAGAAACTTGGAGTGGACACACGGCAGACACACTAGGAGTGAACACACAGCAGATATCCTAGGAGTGGACACACACCAGGCAACGTTGGATTAGAGACGCTGCAGACAACGTTGGATTAGAGACGCTGCAGACAACGTGTAAGGAGAAAGACCTAAGTAAGTTTTAATTCAGGTTTATTACAAAAGTTTACAGTTTCAGGGCTATACCGTAACTTGCGTGTAAACTAACTTAGTATAACTAGATAAAGCTAAAACACCAACATCATTTCCGCTGGGTGGAAGCACTACGCCGAGCATATCACACTGACTGAGCAACTTCAGCAGTAAACGCAAAACTAACTGAGAACTGCCTCTGGGAACCTGAGAGTAATTAAGTCTTTCAGAGCTTAGGCTGAAGTGTGAGGCGCCAGCATGAAACATAAGAATGAAGTTCTAGCATGAAATATAAGAATGAAGTTCTAGCATGAAATATAAGAATGAAGTTCTAGCATGAAACATAAGAATGAAGTTCTAGCATGAAACATAAGAATGAAGTTCTAGCATGAAATATATGAATGAAGTTCTAGCATGAAACATAAGAATGAAGTTCTAGCATGAAATATGAATGAAGTCAGTGAAATATAAGATGAAGTTCTAGCATGAAATATAAGAATGAAGTTCTAGCATGAAATATAAGAATGAAGTTCTAGCATGGGAATATCAAGAATGAAGTTACTAGCAGAAATATAAGATGAAGTTCTAGCATGAAAATAAGAATGAAGTTCTAGCATGAAATAAGAATGAAGTTTTAGCATTTAAACATAAGAATGAAGTTCTAGCATGAAATATAAGAATGAAGTTCTAGCATGAAACATAAGAATGAAGTTCTAGCATGAAATATAAGAATGAAGTTCTAGCATGAAACATAAGAATGAAGTTCTAGCATGAAATATAAGAATGAAGTTCTAGCATGAAACATAAGAATGAGTTCTAGATGAAAAATAAATTGAAGTTCTAGCATGAAACATAAGAATGAAGTTCTAGCATGAAATATAAGAATGAAGTTCTAGCATGAAACATAAGAATGAAGTTCTAGCATGAAATATAAGAACATAATGAAAGGATACCTAGACTTGATCAGTTAGAAAACTCAAGAAGATTCTGCGGCTCACGAGAAGGTTAGCAGCGTAATGAGTTAAGGAAGTCAGCCAGAGAAAACTAAGAAGAGAATCAGAAAAACACGATCATTACATTCAAAACACACGGGGACTAGATGTGATGAAGAGGCAGGATGCTTAGTAGGGCAGGAGAGGAAGCCGGAGGAACGTAGCTGGAAGCTAAAGACGCAGACGAGCCCCAGGGAGGTTGGGAAGTACCTTTTCAGTCTTAAGGTGGTGAGTGGAATGCACTAAAAGAAAACACCATACGCAGCATCAAGAACAGGTATGATTGGGCCCTGGAGGCCAGGAATCCGGTCCCCATGTAAGCATCACTAGGCGAATACACACACAAACACAGAAAAAGCTGTGCACAAATAAGCATAATCATACACTTACACCATTTGTCGGTGCATTACCACAGTCCAACACACAGACATACACTAATACACACACAAAGACAATCTAAGTCTCACACCTACAGACACCCATGATAACACACCCACAGCCAGCCATAGTCACACCCACAGACAGCTACAGTCACACACCCACAAACACCCATAGTCACACACCCATAGTCACACACCCACAGCCAGCCATAGTCACACCCACAGACAGCTACAGTCACACACCCACAGACACCCATAGTCACACACCCACAGACAGCTATAGTCACACCCACAGACAGCTATAGTCGCACTCACAGACAACCATAGTCATACCCACAGACAGCAATAATCACACACCCAAAGGAGGAATAAAGACACTGGTAACAGAGGATCCTTTCATTACAACGTTTCGCCCAACGCTGAGCTTTATCAAGTACACAAGAATGAGCAGACACACCACTCTATAAGACCAACGAGTACCATATCACGCATAAGGTCAATGTGAGAGCAGGTCACTCCTGAGGTCATAATTTGCGAGATCAACTCTGGTGATGTCAGGCAGTGGTGAGAGCTGGGGATGGCAGGTAAGTATACAAATAACTCGCACTTTAGAGAAAAACTTATAACGATGTTTCTGTTCAACTTGAAACATTAACTAGTCACACAGAAGTGGGAAAGAAAGAGAGGCAGTGTATCAAGGAGAGGGGATGGAGGGGGATGGCAGGAGTAGAACGAGAGGAGGCAGTAGAAAAATGGTAGTGGTGGTAGTTGAGTCCGCAGCCTCAAGTGCTTTATTAAAGAATGTTAGTAAATTTGTCAGGCAGGACCGACCTCTAGTGAATCCATGCTGAGGCTCATTAATCAAATTGTGTTCATTAAGGTGGCTTCTAATAATACTGGTTATGACTGATTCTAATAATTTGCCTACTGTAGACGTCAGGTTTATTGGACGATAATTCGATGGAACTGACTTATCCCCTGATTTAAATGTAGGAATTACATTAGCCATCTTCCTCATCTCCAGCACAACATGTGCTGACGTTGTTTTATATACAAAATATTCACTAGATTTTTGCTCCCCACTTTAATACCCAGTACTTTTTCTGTATCATTTGTTGATTTCATCAGGTCTGTGCAACAAAGAATGTCTTTCACATAGAGACCTACTCCTCGCTGTGACCTGTTCACTCTGTCACGTCTATAAAAACATTAATTCTTCACTCATAACTCCCAGTCCAAAACATCCCTTCTATGCGTTTCTGTGATTGCTTCAAACAATGCATTCGTTTCTATGAAGAGCCCATTTATATAGTTAATCTTTGTTATTTATATTTGTTTTTAGCCCTGGATGTTAGCAAAAAGAAAGAGGGATTTGTCATTTAGGATGGTTGACTTTTGTTAAGGTTTTGTTAATACCTCTAGTGCTATCCTATCCTGTAATGACTTTGTGTACATATTCCCGGTCTCTCCAGTACTGATAATGTGGGATGTTGTATGTTTGACGCTGATGTGTGATGGACTGATCTGCAGTGTTGCCTTACCACCTGTATATATCTCCTGTTGTCTGTTCTTGTACTTTGACTGTTTCTATGGTATATTTCTCCCAGAAAAATAACTTTGTACAATGTCTCCAGTTTTTTGGTCTGTATTTTTCCACCCTTGTGTACTGTTCACATGGAACTTTGGGCAGCTCAGACCATAACATTTCCTGGTCTCTGATGATGACTGACACATCTCAAATGTTTATATTCTTCACCAAAGCAACACCGACCTTTTCTCAGCATATTGGAATATTTTTTGATGTGTGGATATTTACAACTTGTACCATATATGCAAATACCCAAGACATAATATTTGCATTTTACCTCTCTTTTACATTTTCCTGATGCAGCTTCAGCTTTGTCTAGTGTGTTTTCTCTCTGGTTTCTCTCATGCTCTGGGTATATTTCTTGTGTTTCACTATGTTATTCTTTATCGCTCATTGTACTGTATCAAAAGAGCTTTTTCTTTCTTCACTGGTCCTAATTAGCCTGTTTTTCTCTGCACCAGTGTTTTCCTTCAGCTGTGATACTCTGCTTATGTGTTTCGATCACATCTGTGTTACTTTGCATAAATATTACCACGCCTGTGGTACTCTGCATCCGTGCTTCCATCTAACATGTGTAACTGCGTATTTGCTTCTCTTCTGGCTGTCATTTTTTTGCCTATGTGATTCACTCTCACCTGTTGCACCTGTGCTCTCATAGCCACACGCCCACAGACAGTCATAATCACACCCACAGACGAAGATAATCACACAACCAGACACAGTCATAATCACACACCCACAGAGAACAGACCACATAATGCACCACTGACGTGGAGAGGCGCAGCGTGTCTGACCTCTCAGTTCTTCCGGGTCCCTGACCTTCCCTTATTTATTTCACCACCCTTATTATTATTATTATTATTATTATTATTATTATTATTATTATTATTATTATTATTATTATTATTATTATTCGGGTCCCTGGCCTTCCCTTAATTATTTCATTATTATTATTATTATTATTATTATTATTATTATTATTATTCGGGTCCCTGGCCTTCCCTTAATTATTTCATTATTATTATTATTATTATTATTATTATTATTATTATTATTATTATTATTCGGGTCCCTGGCCTTCCCTTAATTATTTCATTATTATTATTATTATTATTATTATTATTATTATTATTATTATTATTATTAATTCTTCTTCTTCCTCTTCTTCCTCTTCTTCCTGTTATGGTCTTAATGTGATTGTTCTTTTTCCTTTTCTTCTTCTTACTCTTCTTATTATGAATTATTATTAATTACTATTTTTCATATTTTTATTACTATATTCAAAAGAAAATACATATCACGTAGGGGTCAAACAACTAGTAGGAAGTAAAAGGTGTTCAGGTTTGATCCAAGGGAAAGGCTTATGTAGACGACATCATTTATATTTTGTATATATATACTGAATCTCTAATGTTCAGAGTTTTTATTGTTTACATTTACACAAGTTTACCGAATGTTTGAGGTTTGTAAAATGTATTTAATTCCTGGTAAACTTTTGGGGTACTACAACTCCTCTTATTAAAACATTGTAAGGTAATGGTACCTGGTCATTGTAAGGTAATGGTACCTGGTCATTGTAAGGTAATGGTGCCTGGTCATTGTAAGGTAATGGTACCTGGTCATTGTAAGGTAATGGTACCTGGTCATTGTAAGGTAATGGTACCTGGTCATTGTAAGGTAATGGTACCTGGTCATTGTAAGGTAATGGTACCTGGTCATTGTAAGGTAATGGTACCTGGTCATTGTAAGGTAATGGTACCTGGTCATTGTAAGGTAATGAAGTCTGTTCATTGTAAGGTGATGATACCTGTAATTCGTTGGATGGTATCACAGATTATGATACAATAAAGATGCAATGGAACATTGAACTTGAAGTAGCGCCTTCGAGATGGTGGGAAGGAGCGTGAACCAGCGTGGTGGTGGTGGTGGTGGTGGTGGTGGTGGTGATGGTAGTGGTGGTGGTGGTGGTGGTGGTGGTGATGGTGGTAGTGGTGGTGGTGGTGATGGTGGTAGTGGTAGTGGTGGTGGTGGTGGTGGTGGTGGTGGTGGTAGTGATGGTGGTAGTGGTGGTGGTGGTGATGGTGGTGGTGGTGGTGGTGGTGGTGGTGGTGATGATGGTGGTGGTGGGTGGTGGTTAGTGGTGGTGGTGGTTGTGGTGGTGGTGGTGGTAGTGGTGGTGGTGGTTGTGGTGGTGTGTGGTGGTAGTGGTGGTGGTTGTGGTGGTGGTAGTGGTTGTGGTGGTGGTGGTGGTAGTGGTGGTGGTGGGTGGTGGTAGTGGTGGTGGTGGTGGTGGTGGTGGTGTAGTGGTGGTGGGTAGTGGTGGTGGTAGTGGTGGTGGTGGTAGTGGTGGTGGTGGTAGTGGTGGTGGTGGTGGTGGTGGTGGTTGTGGTTGTGGTGGTGGTGGTGTGGTGGTGGTGGTGGTGTGGTGGTGGTGGTGGTGGTGTGGTGGTGGTGTGGTGGTGTGGTGGTGTGGTGTGGTAGTGGTGTGTGGGTTGTGGTTGTGTTTGTGGTGGTGGTGGTGGTGGTGGTGGTGGTGGTGGTGCTGCTGCTGCTGCTGCTGCTGCTGCTGCTGCTGCTGCTGCTGCTGCTGCTGCTGCTGCTGCTGCTAAGAAACATGAACCAGCGTCCTGGTGGTGGTGAAATCGCAGATCTAGAGAGTGTACAGAGATCCTTTACTGCACGTATAAGTTCTGTCAAGCACCTTAACTACTGGGAACGCTTGGAAGCACTTGACTTGTACTCGTTGGAACGCAGGAGGGAGAGATATATCATAATCTACACTTGGAAAATCCTAGAAGGAATGGTCCCAAATCTGCGCACAGGAATCACTCCCTACGAAAGTAAAAGACTGGGCAGGCGATGCAAAATACCCCCAATTAAAAGTAGGGGCGCCATTGGTACACTAAGAGAAAACACCATAAGTGTCCGGGGCCCAAGACTGTTCAACAGCCTCCCATCAAGCATTAGGGGAATTGCCAATAAACCCCTGGCTGCCTTCAAGAGAGCTGAACAGATACCTAAAGTCAGTTCCTGATCAGCCGGACTGTGGTGCATACATCTGACTGCATGCGGCCAGCAGTAACAGCCTATATGATTAGGCTTCGGGGAACACTGATACCCGGAAACTTCCTTCGGAGCTAAGCCGGAGGCTGTCACAGTGAAAAACTCTGTTCCACAAGAGTATTCACCCCCATTCTTTTTCTCATCTTCATATCTGACAGAGATGTAAACCATAGTGCTATGTCTTGCTTTGCATACGACACTAGAATTTTCAAGAGAGTATCACCTATCGAAGTCACTCTACATCTTAAGCAGATATAAACCAAGTCTTCCAATGGGCCGTATAAAATAATATGTTCACTGAGGACAAATTTCGGTTACTCCGTTACTCACAAGTTGGGGAAATAAAAGCTAGAACGAAGTACAAAACAAATTCTAACCACTCGATACAACGAAAACTAATGTGAAGGACTTAGGAGTGATATCCGAGAATCTCACCTTCCAGAATCACAACAGTGTCATTATCACAACTACAAGTAAATTGATAGGAAGGATAATGAAAGCCTTCAAAACAAGGGATGCCAATCCAATGATAATCCTCTATAAATCATTTGTTCTCTTTAGGTTGGAATACTGCTGTACAGACAGACCTTGTCAAGGCAGCCAAAATTACAGATCTAGAGAACGAACAGAGAACCTTCACTGCAAGTGTAAGTTCAGTCACCATAATTACTGAGAACATTTGAAATCTCTTAACCTGTACTACTTGGAACGCAGACGAGAAAGATGCATCTTAATTTACACCTGGAAAATTCTAGGACTGGTCCCAAACCTGCCCACATGAGTCACTCTCTATGAAAGCAAAAGACTCAGTAGATGGTGTAATATACCCTAGTGAAAAGTAGAGGCGCCATGAGTATACTAAGAGAAAACACAGTAAGTGTCCAGGACCCAAGACTATTCAACAGCCTCCCATTATACATAAGGGGGGATTACCAATAGACCCCTGGCTGTCTTCAGGAGGGAACTGGATAGATACCTAAAGGAAGTTCCCAACCAGCCGGGCTGTGGTTCGTACATTGAATTGCGTGCGGGCGACAATAGCAACCTGGTTCATCAGGTCTTGATCCACCAGGAGGCCTGGTCATGGACCAGTCCGCGGGAGTGCTGACCCCCGGGACAACCTCCAGGTAGGTACCGAAAGGCAGGTCACAGCAGGTGAAGACAGCAGGTAATACATTTCCACTTTGTTGAAGAAGAAGGCTGAAGTGGGAGAAACAAAAGAACAGTACAGGTGGAAACTAAACACACACACACGAGCCGTCAGGAAATATTCTTCAGTTCCTTTATATGAGAATGGAAGAGCTGGATTAGGATGTGGTGGAGGTAGGAACGTTTAGTTTCAAGACTACGTATTACAGGGCTCAAGGGACTAGAAAAGAATGCATTAATGATATTATTATTTATATTATTGTTAGTCTTATAATTATTTTATAATAATAATGGTAGTAATGATATTATTATTACTATCATTATCATGGTCCATACAGTGCAAGGAACCACTAATACAGCTAATGGATTTGAAGTCTGCGACATAGCCAGGAGGCGAGACTCGACCTTTTCAAATCACTTGTTCTCTCTAGGCTAGAATACTGCTGTACATTAACATCTCCATACAAAGCAGGTGAAACTGCTGATCTAGAGAGTGTACAGAGATCCTTTACTGCACGTATAAGTTCTGTCAAGCACCTTAACTACTGGGAACGCTTGGAAGCACTTGACTTGTACTCGTTGGAACGCAGGAGGGAGAGATATATCATAATTTACACTTGGAAAATCTTGGAAGGAATGGTCCCAAATCTGCACACAGAAATCACTCCCTACGAAAGTAAAAGACTGGGCAGGCGATGCAAAATGCCCCCAATAAAAAGTACGGGCGCCATTGGTGCACTAAGGGAAAACACCATAAGTGTCCGGGGCCCAAAACTTTTTAACAGCCTCCCATCAAGCATTAGGGGAATTGCCAATAAACCCCTGGCTGCCTTCAAGAGAGAGCTGGACAGATACCTAAAGTCAGTGCCGGATCAGCCGGGCTGTGGCTCGTACGTTGGACTGCGTGCGGCCAGCAGTAACAGCCTAGTTGATCAGGCCCTGATCCATCGGGAGGCCTGGTCATGGACCGGGCCGCGGGGGCGTTGATCCCCGGAATAACCTCCAGGTAACCAGGACCCCCTCCCCCAAACACAAGTGGGCGCCATGCTTACAACACTCTCAGCTACCATGACCTCCAGAAAGGTGTTGACTCCGGGTACACCATCACTCACAACTGCATAGTTTTAAATGAATATCATCCTCGTGAAGGTACGAGATGAGATCAGGTGTAAAGGTCATGAAGAATGGCCATGAAGGGTTTCATTCCTTTATGGAATGAAACCAAACTGTGCGACTCCAGATCTGTCGTCGACCTAAAGTAAACGGATGGATCAATCACACCTCGCCGCCGTCTCTTATCTAGGAACAACGGATGCGTCACTCCCTTCTCGTTTCTCTCTAGAGTCTAGACGGACGACGGATGTGCAGATGCGTTCACCTTGTCCCTGGTCTCTTGTCGACGAAAGACGGATGCACGGGTTCGTCTCCCCGCCAATACCACCTTTTATCTACTCACGACGGATGCGTCCCTCTCCCCGTCTCTTTCGACAGAGAAGGGCAAACGCAACGCAGGTTTTCTTACTGGGAAGGGTTAGCTTGCGCTGGGAAACACTTCGTGGAAGAGGTTTCCCCAGGAACAGATGTTCCGGAGGCAATGAATGGTTGGTATCATGTTCTTGGTATGGCCTGTGTCAGGTTTCTGCTACCAGTGGTGTGTGTAATGTTTGTGGTATGAATGGTCTGTGCAATGTTTGTAGTATAAATGGTCTGTGTAATGTTTATGAATGGTCTGAGTAATGTTTGTGGTATGAATGGTCTGTGTACTGTTAGTGGTGTAAATGGTCTGTGTAATGTGTATGGTATGAATGGTCTGAGTAATGTTTGTGGTATGAGTGGTCTGAATCATGTTTGTGGTGTGAATGGGCTGAGTAATGTTTATAGTATGAATGGTCTGAGTATTGTTTGTGGTATGAATGGTCTGAGTAATGTTTATCGTATGAATGGTCTGAGTAATGTTTATGGTATGAATGGTCTGAGTAATGTTTATGGTATGAATGGTCTGAGTAATGTTTGTGTGTGAAGGGTCTGAGTAATGTTTGTGGTATGAATAGTCTGAGTAATTGTGGTATGAATGGTCTGTGTGATGTTTATGGTATGAATGTTCTGAGTAATGTTTGTGGTGTGAATGGTCTGAGTAATTGTGTGAGACCTTTACCCATCTGCGTGAGGTATCCCAGCAAGTGAGCACGTCTCCTCTATTATCCCAGTGCTTAACAGAGTAGGGAATAGCAAAAGAGGGTACAAATAAAAATGGGAACTATGGCTATTATTTACTTAATAACAAGAACGAGAATACATCTCCTTACGGAGAATACATGATATAACAATTGATCTATGAGACTTATTACCAGGGAAAAGGGTAGCTGTTATCAGTAACTTGTACTCACTCTTAATTTACCGACCAGCTGACCCGAGATTCGCAATGCGTAGTCCTCTACACACACAGCTGTCCAGGGCTCACCGAACCTGTCCCGGCCTCTCTCTTCTCTAGCCGTTTCCTTGAGCTTATATGGTCCTTAAAGCACCCCTCCCCCTTATGGGGAGTACACCACGTGTTAAGACCTGACGCCAGCCAAGAACAAAAGCCGAAAGGAGTGTCTGACAGCTTGTTGCCAAGGCAAGGTGTATGACAATTTACTGGTTAATTAGGTCTCCCTCATAGACCTCACAAGCACAGTGACCTACATCACAATTGTGGTATAAATGGTCTGTGTAATGTTTATGGTATAAATGGTTTGAGTAATGTTTGTGGCATGAATGAACCGTGTAATGTTTGTGGTATGAATGGTTTTTGTTAGGTATGTGCTAGAACAACATAGTACCATACAAATTCTAACTACTCTGTTATGGAAAACTGGAGGAAATAATAGCTAGGACTGAGTATACTACAAACTCTGATCACACAATAGAGCGGAAAAGAAATGTGAAGGACTTGGGTGTGGTAATATCCGAAGACCTCACCTTCAAGGACCACAACAATGCCACTATCACATCTGCGAGGAAACTGATAGGATGGATAATGAGAACATTCAAGACAAGAGATGCTAAGCCAATGATCTTTTTTAAACCACTTGTTCTCTCTAGGCTGGAATACTGTACTGCTGTACATTAACATCCCCATTCAAGGCAGGTGAAATTGCAGATCTAGAGAATGTACAGAGAACCTTTACTGCACGTATAAGTTCCATCAAACACCTTAACTACTGGGAACGCCTGGAGCACTTGACTTGTACTCACTGGAGCGCAGGCGAGAGATATATATCATAATCTACACCTGGAAGATTCTGGAGGGACTGGTCCCTAATATGCACATAGAAATCACTCCATACGAAAGCAGAAGACTTGGCAGGCGATGCAACATACCCCAGTGAAAAATAGGGGCGTCACTGTTGCACTAAGAGAAAACGCAATAAGTGTCCGGGGGCCCAAGACTGCTCAACAGCCTCCCACCAGCAATAAACGGCATTACCAGTAGACCCCTGGTTGTCTTCAAGAGGGAGCAGGACAGATACCTAAAGACGGTGCCGGATCAGCCGGGCTGTGGTTCGTACGTTGGATTGCGTGCGGCCAGCAGTAACAGCCTCGTTGATCAGGCTCTGATCCACTGGGAGGCCTGGTCGTGGACCGGGCCGCGGGGGCGCTGATCCCCGGAATACACTCCAGGAAGACTCCAGGTATACAGCGAGCCTTCACAGCTGGTACAAACTCAGTCAAAGCACCTAAATTACTGGAAGCGTCTGAAATCTCTCGAAATGTACCCCTTAGATCGCAAGCGAGAAAGATACATCACAATCTACATCTGGAAGATACTGGAGAGGTTGGTCCCACACCTGAATCCCGAAATAACTACACATGAGGACAAGAAGCTTGGCAGACGGTGCAAGATACCTCTGGTGAAAAGCAAGGGATGCGATGTACTAATACACTTAGAGACAATTCAGTAAGTGTAAATCTACCACGACTCTTCAACACCCTCCCTTCATATATAAGGGGCTATTACCAGCAAACTGAGGCTAGAGGCCAGGAGCACAAGGCTAGATGGCAGGAGCACGAGGCTAGATGGCAGAAACACGAGGCTAGATGGCAGAAACACGAGGCTAGATGGCAGGAAACACGAGGCTAGATGGCAGGAACACGAGGCTAGATGGCAGGAACACAAGGCTAGATGGCAGGAACACGAGGCTAAATGGCAGAAACACGAGGTTAATGGCAGGAAACACGAGGTTAATGGCAGAAACACGAGGCTAGATGGCAGGAAACACAAGGCTAGATGGCAGAAACACGTGGCTAGATGGCAGAAATACAGGCCAGATGGCAGGAACACGAGGCTAGATGATATGCAGGGAAACACGAGCTAGATGGCAGAAACACGAGGCTAGATGGCAGAAACACGAGGCTAGATGGCAGAAACACGAGGCTAGATGGCAGGAAACAAGGCTAAATGGCAGACAAGGCTAGAGGCAGAAACACGAGGTTAAATGGCAGAAACACGAGGCTAGATGGCAGGAACACAAGGCTAGATGGCAGAAACACGAGGCTAGATGGCAGGAACACAAGGCTAGATGGCAGAAACACGAGGCTAGATGGCAGAAATACTAGGCCAGAGGGGAGGAACAAGAGGCTAGATGGCAGAAACACGAGGCTAGGTGGCAGAAACACGAGGCTAGATGGCAGAAACACGAGGCTAGATGGCAGAAATGCGAGGCTAGATAGCAGAAACACGAGGCTAGATGGCAGGAACACAAGGCTAGATGGCTAGATGGCAGAAATACTAGGCCAGAGGGGAGGAACACGAAGCTAGAGGGCACGAACACCAGTCTTCAAGTGGGAACTCTACAAGTTCCTCAAGTCAGTTTCTGATCAGCCGGGCTGTGAATCATACGTTAGGCTGCGGGTGGCGGGCACCAACAGCCTGATCAATCAAGTTAGGAACCAGGAGGCCTGGAACCGGTCAGCTGGGGCAGTGACCTCCAGAAGCTGCTATAAGTAACTTATAGGTGTGTGTAGGAACATGGTACTGTAAATGGTAGTGTGTATACTGAAAAAACATGGTACCCTTCCTGGTATGATGAGTTCTAGAACATGGTACCATGTATGGTACAGTGTGTCCTGGAACACCATGGTATTATACGTAGTACAATGTGTGCTGGAAATGGTATATGGTGCAGTGCGTGATACAACAATATGGTACCATGCATGGTAAAATGTGTTGGAACATGGTACCATGCATGGTAAAATGTATTGGAACATGGTACCATGCATGGTAAAATGTGTTGGAACAAGGTACCATGCATGGTAAAATGTGTTGGAACATGGTACCATGCATGGTAAAATGTGTTGGAACATGGTACCATGCATAGTACATTGTGTACTGGAACAACATTACAGGACTTTTTCTTTTACTCCATATAAACTCGACATTGTGCTGTGACCTGTGACCCCAGTATGTAGTGACCTGTGCATAGTATGTAGTGACCTGTAACCCCCAGTATGTACTGACCTCTTACCCTCAATATGTAATGACCTGTGCCCCAGAATGTGTTTGTGGCCCTCAGTATGCAGTGACCTGTGACCCTCAGTATGTAAAGACCTGTGACCCTCAGTATGTAAAGACCTGTGACCCTCAGTATGCAAAGACCTGTGACATAGCAGAAGACACGGCATGCAGTGCAACATCTCCCCAATAAAAAGTAAGGGTGCCATGAGTGCACTAAGAAGGGCCCCAGACTGTTAACTGCCTCCCACAATACGTAAGGAGGGATTGTCACTAGACCCCTTGGCTGTCTTAAAGAACAAATTGGACAGACACCTGAAGTCAGTACCTGACCAGCCGGGCCGTGGTTCGTACTTTGGATTGCGTGCGGCCAGTAGTAACAGCCTGGTTGATCAGACCCTGATCCACAGTTCTGGGCATTGGCCGGGCCGCGAAAGCGATGACCCCCAGAACAGCCTCCAGGTAGACTCCATGTAGTTAGGCCCCCAGTATGCAGTGACCTCTGACCAGAGTTTGTAGAAACCTGTGACCCCAAGTATGTAGTGATCTGCGACCCAAGTACGTAGAGGCCTGTGGCCCCGGTATGTAGTGGTCAATCGCAGACGGGCGATCTTAGCTATGCAAGACAAGCCACGGGGGGGGGATCTTTAGCTCATCAGAAGCTGTGCAATGTTCCAAGGGAGCAACCAAAGCAGGGAGAGAGGTCTCAGAGTAGCGGTGTCACCTACGCTACTCTGGTAGCTATGAACATATGTGGTAGCTATGAACATATGTGGTAGCTATGAACATATGTGGTAGTGATATAAACAAAGTTTTCCAGTGGGCAACGGTAAACAATATGATGTTCAATGAGGACAAATTCCAACTACTCCGTTATGGAAAACTGGAGGAGATAATAACTAGAACAGAGTATACTACTGACTCCGGCCATACAATAGAGCGGAAAAAATAATGTAAGGGACCTGGGAGTAGTAATGTCTGAGGATCTCACTTTCAAGGATCACAACAGTGCCACGATCGCACGTGCAAAGAAAATGATAGGATGGATAATGAGAACTTTCAAAACGAGAGATGCCAAGCCCATGATGATCCTTTTCAAATCACTTGTTCTCTCTAGGCTGGAATACTGCTGTACATTAACATCTCCATTCAAAGCAGGTGAAATCGCAGATCTAGAGAGTGTACAGAGATCCTTTACTGCACGTATAAGTTCTGTCAAGCACCTTAACTACTGGGAACGCTTGGAAGCACTTGACTTGTACTCGTTGGAACGCAGGAGGGAGAGATATATCATAATCTACACTTGGAAAATCTTGGAAGGAATGGTCCCAAATCTGCACACAGAAATCACTCCCTACGAAAGTAAAAGACTGGGCAGGCGATGCAAAATGCCGCCAATAAAAAGTAGGGGCGCCATTGGTACACTAAGAGAAAACACCATAAGTGTCCGGGGCCCAAAACTGTTCAACAGCCTCCAATCAAGCATTAGGGGAATTGCCAATAAACCCCTGGCTGCCTTCAAGAGAGAGCTGGACAGATACCTAAAGTCAGTGCCGGATCAGCCGGGCTGTGGCTCGTACTTCGGACTGCGTGCGGCCAGCAGTAACAGCCTAGTTGATCAGGCCCTGATCCATCGGGAGGCCTGGTCGTGAACCGGGCCGCGGGGGCGTTCATCCCCGGAATAACCTCCAGGTAACATACGTATGGGTGATTATGAACACATTGGTAGTTGTGAGCACATATACATGTGGTTATGAACATGTGGTAGTTATGAACCCATGTGGTTATTATGAACGCTTTGGTAATCATGAACACGTGCGGTAGTAATGAGCATTTTTGTGGCAGTTATGATCACATGTGGGAATTATGAAATCAAATGTGGTAGTAATGAACACACATGGTATTTATGGTAATATATGTGGTAGTTATGAACATGCAGTTGCTACTTAGTTATATGTGGTAGTGTTAAACAGGTATCCCTAGCAGGGAAGGATCCCTCCACTGGTTTTGTAAGACTGTCAATAACTAAACCGTCTTGAAATGTGTCGAAGAATCGTGGGTATTAGTCAACCGGTTTAGGGTTATTACGGTTTAAATGTGCAATAATAAGGGAGCATATGCGAGTCAAGCAGTAAAGAGTAAAACATCTCCCCTTCGTGACAGCTCCAGCTCTACTAAGTTTGTTTTGTAGAGAACTTGGGACCACATGGAATGGGTTGCTACTGCGCCGCCAGAAGTACGAACATTGAACCTCACGCTCAGAAAATAAGTTCATTTGGAAATAATGCGATAAGCTATATATCTGCACATACACACAGTTCAATCTTTACAGGAATGGTAAGTATCCAGAGAGTGTTTATTCAGCATCGTGAGAACTGAAAGCATCACCTGGAGAAGAGGGGGGGGGGAGCTGCAGCAGTATGAGAAGTTGGTCCGTCCACACAAGTGAAACCAGTGTGCCTCTGACTGTGTACGAGGGAGTGTTACGTTCGTTTCGCCGGTACACCTTCACCACCCCTCTACCACGTGTTTTATGTCTTGCTGAAACCTTGTACTTTTTGAGTAAATATTAGTGTATTTATAGGTGTGGAATATAACCTAGGTGCTGTAAACTGAAAATACCTGTATTTTCTAACTTATATGGGAATAGTGTCTAGTGATACAAATCTAAAATTACTTACAAGAGGGTTAGATACATTATAGAAATATATTGTGACGTATACCGTGGATTATATCAGCCCCACCCAGCGAGTATACTTCTGCTGCTCTATGATGTAAGTACTAATTCAACACTTCGTTACCAACATGCAACACATCTGGTAACACAGTTTTGGCGTTCATCTTAATTTAGACGTTTGTAATATGAGGTTAGACGTGCAGGTGTGTGGCAATGTGGACAGCGGTCTGTAAGTTACTATTTTGGGTATTATATACACAATATACGTTATTTTGATGTACATAATGTACGTTATTTAAGTATGATATAAATAATGTACGTTATTTAGGTATTATATACATAAGATACGCTATTTTAATGTACATATGCGTTATTTAAGTATGATATACGTAATATATATTATTTAGGTATGATATACATAAACGTTAATTAGGTATCATATAATAAACGTTAGTGAGGTATGTTGTACATATTATTTAGGTATGATATACATAAACGTTGTTTAAGTATGATATACATTTGATATGCATAAACTTTATTTAGGTTAGGTATAATATACATAAGTCAAGTGTTATGAACATTATTTGGGTATGATATATATATATAATAAACGTTAAGTGTTAGATGCATTAAATACGTTATTTAGTTATGATATAGGTTATTTAGATATAATTTACATAATACAGGTTACATTTACAATGGCCCTGAGGCACATAGTGTTATGAATGTTTGTGTGTAAGTGGACCATGGTATATAAGTGAACCAGGGTGTGTGTAAGTAGACCAGACCGTGTGTGTGAGGGAGCTGCTGGTTACCTCACTCGTGGAAGACAATAGAAGTGTAAATAATTTTTCAATACTAATTTTTGTTTACTTATGACTTATGTTAAATTATGTAGAATAAACCTAGAATGTTAACCAGTAAATCAAACAGTGCGTTGTATTCTCCCATTAGTGATTACATCAACGGTGAGGAAGAACGGCGAGGCTGGTGTGGGTGGTGGTTGGATTGTCTATGTAATAAGATAGAAAAGGCTGGTATGAGTGGTGGTTGGATTGTCTGTGTGATAACGAATAGGCTGGTATGAGTGGTGGTTGGATTGTCTGTGTGATAACGAATAGGCTGGTATGAGTGGTGGTTGGATTGTCTGTGTGATAACGAATAGGCTGGTATGAGTGGTGGTTGGATTGTCTGTGTGATAACGAAAAGGCTGGTATGAGTGGTTCAGGTTTATATAAAAACATAATTTAATCTAGGTTGGCTTAATTTTGGTTTAGTTCGTCTTGGCTCAATTACAAAATCCTATAAAAATGCAAATGTAGCCACAAATAAGCAAAACGTCTAACAACGAAGTGTCCCATCCCCCAATGAAAACAGGCAACGCTCAAATATGAACGTTGATCACGGGCGGCGTGAGGAGCTGCTCAAGGTAGTTGTGACGTGACCTGAGACTCTGATGGTTGAACGTGACACAGTGATGTAAATAGACTGCTTGCATGTTATTAAATTACTAGACAGCCATAAGTGAATTAGTGTATATATTTGCTTACCCTGGACCCTCTTTTGCGTTGCGAGGAATAAGAACCAAAACGTTACTCTTATCAAAACATTGTTCTTCTTCTTAAATGTAATTTATAGTCATCTCTTCACTTGTGCTGCTTTCTTGCTCATCTATGGAAGAATTTGACCCAATCTTGAGTGCAGTTATTCAATTTAACTGGCGCACTTGTGCTTCTCAGCTCACAAAGCTCGTTAGTTTTCCACTAGTGACTAAGACGAGGCGAGGAGACGAGCCTAAGTTGATTCCACTCAATGTAGCTTGTCTTGACAGTGCTGCTGACGGCACGTGCCCAGCAAGCTTAGTAGTGCTGCTGACGGCACGTGCCCAGCAAGCTTAGTAGTGCTGCTGACGGCATGTGCCCAGCAAGCTTAGTAGTGCTGCTGACGGCACGTGCCCAGCAAGCTTAGTAGTGCTGCTGACGGCACGTGCCCAGCAAGCTTAGTAGTGCTGCTGACGGCACGTGCCCAGCAAGCTTACTAGTGCTTTGGGTATCATAAAAGTGGAGTACTAAACCCAGATCCTGGGTATCATAGAGGTGGAGCACTAAACTCATAACCTGGTTATCATGGAAGTGGAACTCTAAACCCAACCTGGGCATCATAGAAGAGGGGAAACTAAGGTAAAGCTAGAACCTGGGTAAACAGTCACTGTCTGTGACGTAATATGTACTAGGCACAGCATTGTGTTGGTAATGGATTGGGTGGAGAACGAAGCGGCATTGACTGAGGCTGCTCGGTTTGTACCTTTATTCTCTGTGTTGGAGATTTGGGGGACCAGGTTCAGGTTCAGGTACGTTTGGCAGGACGGGTCCTGGCCCAGGTCTTCTCTAATGTAGTGACCCGGTATTAGCTCCCCAAGAAGTGTCGGACTTCGTACAAATGATGTACCGTTTACAGCCCTATGCCAGGAGCACGAGTCTTCGTTAGGTCAAGTGGAGTACTACTTACAGCCTTATGACCGGTGAAGGGGGGACCATGGGAATGTCTATGTACATCTACCCCTCATGTTTTTTTTGCGGCCAGCACTTGACTTCCTCGAGGATAGTTCTTGATGGTTCCCGTCATGGTATCTGGAGTCTACCTGGAGGTTATTCCGGGGATCAACGCCCCCGCGGCCCGGTCCACGACCAGGCCTCCCGGTGGATCAGGGCCTCATCAACCAGGCTGTTACTGCTGGCCGCACGCAGTCTAACGTACGAACCACAGCCCGGCTGATCCGGCACTGTAGGTATCTGTCCAGCTCTCTCTTGAAGACAGCCAGGGGTCTACTGGCAATTCCCCTTATGCTTGGTGGGAGGCTGTTGAACAGTGTTTTCTCTTAGTGTACCAATGGCGCCCCTACTTTTAATTGGGGGTATTTTGCATCGCCTGCCCAGTCTTTTACTTTCGTAGGGAGTGATTTCTGTATTCCTGTGTCATTTAAACTGTCCCCTAATATTATTTACAATGACTGTCACAGACAGGCCAATCAGACAATGTAATATATAGAGTACACCAGACTTTTGCAAAGTCTGGTGTATATTATATTGAGTGTGAACATGGTACAATACAATGTGAACATGGTACAATAGCACAAAGAATATGAACGAAAAATAGAAACGGGAAAAGTGAGCTGATAGAAATTCAATCTTTAACAAATCAGAACCCCCCTCCCAAAAAAAAAAAAAAAAACTAATAACAATACTAGAGTCTGTATGAAAGTGGCATACACCGAGGATATAAACCGAGAGATATCTACCAGATGATATAAACCAGATGATACAAACCAGATGATACAAACCAGATGATACAAACCAGATGATACAAACCAGATGATACAAACCAGATGATACAAACCAGATGATACAAACCAGATGATACAAACCAGATGATACAAACCAGATGATACAAACCAGATGATACAAACCAGATGATACAAACCAGATGATACAAACCAGATGATACAAACCAGATGATACAAACAAGATGATACAAACCAGATGATACAAACAGATGATGCAAACCAGATGATACAAACCAGATGATACAAACCAGATGATACAAACCAGATGATACAAACCAGATGATACAAACCAGATGATACAAACCAGATGATACAAACCAGATGATACAAACCAGATGATATAAACCAGATAATATAAACCAGATGAAACAAATCAGATAATACATAACAGATGATATAAACCAGATAAAAACCAGATGATATAAGCCAGGTTTTCTGGTGGGCCACATAAATCAGTATTATGTTTAACGAGAACAAATTTCACTTACTCGGCAATGGGTAAAATAAGCAAATATATGTTTTGGCAGAGTATAAAGACTCAAGTATTGAGAAGAGCAGAAATGCTCTACCTGGAGTCTGCCTGGGATGTCTTCTGGGGGTCAACGCCCCCGTTGCCTAGTCCCAGACCAGGACTCCCTGTGGATGGTCTGATCAACCGGGTTGTTTGGTGCTAGCCACACGAAGTACAACGTAAGCACCACAGCCCGGCTGATTAGGTACTGACTTGAGAAATTTATCCTGTTCCCTCTTGAAGGCAGTCAAGGGCCTGTTGACAATCCTTATGTATGAAGAGATGACACTGAAAAGTCTTGGTCCCTTCACTCTTATTATATTTTAACTTAGTGTACTCACTGCACCTTTGCTTTGCATTGTGGGTATTTTGCACCGACTGCCAAATTTCTTTCATTGGGAATGATTTGTGTGTGCAAATTTGGAACCAATGCTTTTAGATTTTTTTCAGGTGTAGATTATGTTTCTCACCAACAGACCGAGGGACTTCAAACGGTTCCAGTAATACAGGTGTTTCACTGAATGTATGCAGCAGTGAAGGCTCACTGCACATTCTCGAGGTCTGCAATTTCGCCTTCCTCAAATGGAACTTCCCCTCAAGGGAGGTTCCTTGACGCTGGTGAGGGGCTCTTGATCTAGAGAATTGGATCTGTGTCCAGTTCCCCTGAATTAAGACTGAATACCTTCCATTCCTTCCCCATAGGTGCTGTATAATCCTGTGGGTTTAGTGCTTCCCCATGATTATAATAATAATCAAATGTAACTTAGAGCGAACTAGTGATTTGAATAGTATCATCATTGGCTTGGCATCCCTTGTTTAGAGGGTTCTAGTTATCCAGCCTATCATTTTTATTGAGGGTGTGATAATGACAGTGTCGTGATCCTTGAAGGTGAGATCTGATATAACCACTTACACGTCTCTTACATTAGATCTTATTAATGAGTGATTCAAGTTTGTTTTATACTCCGTTCAAATCTTTATATCCTCAATATTTCCATAACAGTGTAATTGAAACTTGTCCTTTTTGAACGTCATATTGTTATTGTCAGTGGCTCACTGGAAGACAGTTAATAAAGAAGAAGACCGTGACTGGAACAATACACAAATAATCCGCACACAGGAGAGAGGAGCTTATATGGACGTTTCGGCCCGACTTGGACCATTTAAAAAGGTCACACTGAAAGGAGAGGAGCCAGTATATATAGGCAAGCTGGTAGGGACGGGACAAGAGAGAGGTGGGAGTAGTAATAGAGATGAGGCAGGTAATGGTGGTAGTAGTAGAAGCAGTGGTGGTGTAAAGTAGGGAGAGTGGTTGTTGAGACAAGAAATAGAAGGGGGGGGGGAGAAAGAAAGGAGGCAAAAGCGAACGTAGGAGCCAAAGGTAGCAGGGAAGGAAGTAATAGTAATAGCAGTGGTGTCAGTGAAAGGCCATGAAAGAGAAGTTCTGTGGGAGAGTTAAGAGCCCACAAGAGGGTAAGACCAAAAACACGGACGGGGGTTGGGGGGTAATAGTAAAGGAAAACCACCCGAGGCAGAAGAAACGAAACCCAAAAACAAGAAAAAGGAAAGGAGAAGAGGTTAATAATTATTAGCTTGGATGTGTGCTATGTCCTAAATGGACAACACTCATACTGATTCTGGTGTCGTCTGCAGTCAGAATATCTAGCATTCCAAGATCACAATAGTGTTACTATCACAACTGCATGGAATATGATTGGTTAGATAACAAGATCCTCCAAAACAAGAAATACCAAGAAAGCAATAATACTTTTCAAGGCGCTTGTGCACTCTGAGTGTAGTACTGCTGCTCATTATTAGTCCCATTTAATGCAGGTAAAATTTTAGATCCGAAGAATAATACATAAAACTTTCATTGCCAGTACTGACAAAGTCGATTTCCCGCTAACCCAAGTAGCCTGACTCATTAGCTTATTTGTGCTAGCAACTCGGAGACCTGTCTTGGAGGCATTGACCCCGTAACCACCAGCAGATAGGAATGTAGTAATTCAGTGTGAAATAGAATCCAAAAGAATTATACTTTAATTCCTTTCTCTTAATTTTTGCTTGTCTGTACATTGCTTCGCTTGTGAGCAGGTGGAATCCCATGCATATCTGATAGGATGCAAATGTAGCTCTTAAGGAAGTTTCCCAGTGCTGAGGGCCAGCCTAGTCATCCTGTAGCGTGTCATCAAAACGGGCCCTCACAGGGGCAGGTTCAAACTGAAGGATAAGGTTTGCACTTCCATTACTGACATTTCCTGATATTACTTCTAGTAACCTATTGACCTTATTTCGTATATTTTTTATATTACGTTTATTGACTTCCGTTTCTTACTATCATTAACGCTAGTGAGGCATTCATGGATGTGCATCGCGAAATAGAATTGTCATAAGCCTAGCATTCGCTTCAGAGATTGTTACGTATACGTTTCTCACTGTCAACAGTAAATTCAGATTAGGTTGATTATATTTGTCCTCACCGAGTACAGCATACCTTGATACAATGAATTTAATCATTTACTAGAATTATGCTTCTATAGGGTTGATAGATGATTGAGCTTGAATAAATGTAATTTTGCAGGTGTGAAAGATTATCTTCATAGAATATTTATTTTAAAAATTCAACGTTCTGGTGATAAATCCATCATCATTTTCAGGAATCATATTCTGGAACATTACACAGTATTGTATAAGCATATTATATAATAGAAATTACACGAGATAAAAAAAATAGGTAAACAAACCAGTAAGGAGCTGATGTTATGTCGCGTGAATCAGGCCGCGTCACACTACTATGACATGGCCCAACGCCTTAGGCTTCTTGCCTTGCCTCAGATAATTTTTTCGCTACTACCTGTTGCTAGTCTTGCAACACTGCACAGCTCCTGACGACGCACAAGAGTGCGAAAGATTTTGAACTAAGATTTCCATTCCCACGTGGCTTGTTTATAATATATATATATATAATATATATATATATATATATATATATATATATATATATATATATAATTAAATTATTGTAAACTTATCTAAAATATATTTAGTCTGTTTAGGGTAAATTAAATTGCGCGTGTTATAATAAGGTTAGGTAAGTTTTTTAAGGTTCTTTTGGTACAAAATTATTAATTTTCACATTACCATAATGAAAAAATATGTATCTTTGAACGTATAAGAGAAATTTTTAGAAAGGACTTAATTTTAAATGAGTTCTTGCAAAATAACCAAATTTACCTATTCAGCACGACATACATATATAAAATCCGTTTATTTTGTGAATGTATGTGTACGTATATACGTACATACAGTTTGTATGTTTTCATAATTTGAGATTATTAATAGATCATGTATTTTTTACTTTCATTTCCAAAAAATCTCTAACAGTTTTATTATTTTCTGATGTTGATATTTCGACTCTCTCAGGTGTTCAGTGCTACACTTGTTTACCTTTAACTGCTTTGCTAATTTATAGTTATTGATTCTTCTCCAGAGTATGAGGAGGCATTTTAGTTTTTCCCTGTGATGTAGGTGTTGAAAAGGCACAATCTCCATGTTCATTTAATAATATAATTGTGTGACGTAAAAATGACTTCATATGAACATAAAGAAGGAACACCGCAGCAGACCTACTGACCCATATGAGGCAGGTCACATCCGCTTAAGCCAATGACCCAACCTAGTCATGTCAGGTCACATCCACTTAAGGAAGGAGCACGGCATCAGACTTATTAGCACAAGCTAGTCAGGTCCAACTCACACCCACTCATGTATTTATCTAACCTATTTTTAAAACTTTACAACGTTTTAGCTTCTATCACGGTACGCGGGAGTTTGTTCCACTCATCCACAACTCTCTTACGAAACCAGTGCTTTCCTATATTTCTGAATCTAATTTTTTCCATCTTAAAACCATTGCTGCGAGTCCTGCCTTGGCTACATATTTTTAGCATGCTATTTACATTCCATTTATTTATTCCTGTTTTCCAGTGATATACCTCAGTCATATCTTCCCTAATTCTACGCCTTTCTAGAGAGTGCAGATTCAGGGCCCTCAGTCTATCCTCATAGGGAAGATTTCTGATACATGGGATCAACTTTGTCATCCTCCTTTGTATGTTTTCCAGTGCATTTATATCCATTCTGTAATACGGTGACCAAAACTGCGCAGCGTAATCTAAATGAGGCTTAACCAAGGATATATAGAGTTGAAGAACACCCTGAGGACTCCTATTATTTATGCTTCTTGATATAAAGCCAAGGATTCTGTTAACTTTATTGCGAACACTTGTGCACTGTTGTCTTGGTTTTAAATTACTGCTAACCAGAACTTCCAAATCCTTTACGCAATCAGTAATATTAAGATCTACATTATTTAGTTTATATGTGGCATGGTTATTTTCCTGTCCAATGTTTAGAACTTTGTACAGTATTTGTCTATATTAAACTCCATCTGCCACTTCGATCACTGCATCAGTCTATTCAAATCTTCCAGGAGTGCTCTAATGTCCTCGTCAGAATGAATTCAACGGCATATTTTGGTGCCATCGGCAAACTTGCTTATGTCACTGGTTATTCCTTCATTCATGTCGTTTATGTACATTGTGAACAACAAAGGGCCCAACACTGATCCATTCAAAGCAGGTGAAATCGCAGATCTAGAGAGTGTACAGAGATCCTTTACTGCACGTATAAGTTCTGTCAAGCACCTTAACTACTGGGAACGCTTGGAAGCACTTGGCTTGTACTCGTTGGAACGCAGGAGGGAGAGATATATCATAATCTACACTTGGAAAATCTTGGAAGGAATGGTCCCAAATCTGCACACAGAAATCACTCCCTACGAAAGTAAAAGACTGGGCAGGCGATGCAAAATGCCCCCAATAAAAAGTAGGGGCGCCATTGGTACACTAAGGGAAAACACCATAAGTGTCCGGGGCCCAAAACTGTTCAACAGCCTCCCATCAAGCATTAGGGGAATTGCCAATAAACCCCTGGCTGCCTTCAAGAGAGAGCTGGACAGATACCTAAAGTCAGTGCCGGATCAGCCGGGCTGTGGCTCGTACGTTGGACTGCGTGCTTCCAGTAGTAACAGCCTAGTTGATCAGGCCCTGATCCATCGAGAGGCCTGGTCGTGGACCGGGCCGCGGGGGCGTTGATCCCCGGAATAACCTCCAGGTAACACCGCTCTTGATGCTACCCTACTCTGATTTCTTCCCATTTATGCAAACTCTGCTGCCTATCTGTCAACCACACCTTTATCCAGGTAAAAATTTATCCTATTCCGTGTGCCTTAATTTCCCTCAATAGTCTCTGATGTGGGATTCTATCAAAAGCCTTACTTAAGTCCATATACACAATATATTCATTACTTTGATCTACCTCCTCAAATACCTTAGTGAAAAAATTAATAAATTCGTAAGGCAGGAACGCCCTTTTGTAAAACAGTGCTGAGGTTCATTAATCAATTTATGCCTTTCAAGATAGCTACGAATTGCTTCTGCAATTATTGATATCCATAAATTGCAGTCCATTCTAGTAGGCAATAAGCATTATCACAGACTAGGCTCTAGGAGTATCACAGACCAGGCTCCAGGGTTATCACAGACGTGCGGCCAGCTGTAATAGCCTGGTTGATCAGGCCCTGATCCACCGGGAAGCCGCGGGGGCGTTGATCCCCGGAATACCCTCCAGGTAGAACAAACTCCAAAATTATCACAAACTAGACTACAAGATTATAAAAAAAAAATTATACACTTCATCGAAACCATTCAAGCCTCAGATAATGTAAGTTTAATACCCTCAGAAAATCACTGAAAATCGCCTTAATTTGTAGAGAGCTTAACATAATCCTCTCATGGCATTTGGAGTCAGCAGATTCTTGATTAAGAAAGTTGGTAGTTCCCTTGCCCATCTGCGTCATCACGTCAGTGCTGGTGATGATGACGGAATGTGTTGGTATCAAGGAGGGAGGGTGACGTGATGTGTTTGTTTATGAAGAAAATTGAGGACGTCAGCAGTGTGCTGCTACCCTACTCTGTATGATAGTTACATAGTGGGAACATCCGCAGTGTGCTGCTACCCTACTCTGTATGATAGTTACATAGTGGGAATACTCGCAGTGTGCTGCTACCCTATTCTGTATGATAGTTACATATTGTGAACATCCGCAGTGTGTTGCTACCCTATTCTGTATGATAGTTACATATTGTGAACATCCGCAGTGTGCTGCTACCCTATTCTGTATGAAAGGTACATAGTGGAAACATCCGCAATGTGCTGCTACCCTATTCTGTATTGATAGTTACATAGTGGGAACATCCACAATGTGCTGCTACCCTATTCTGTATTGATAGTTACATAGTGGGAACATCCGCAGTGTGCTACTACTATACCCTATATGATAGTTACATAGCAGGAACAACCACAGTGCGTTACTAGCATACTCTGTATGACAGTTACATTGTTGGGACGAAAACTAGCTGTGTTTTCCCTATCATATTCTATCACAGGATGGATTTTTTTTTTACATCAGCTGATGAAGTCTGGTGCTGGGTAGTGTTCATTGAGAGAATATACACTGTTTCCAGAAAGAAGGTAGATTGTGCTATGGGCTTTTAAAGCCTGAGCCCAGAGTGAGCAGAAAGTATGGATCGAGTTGGGATGCGTCTCAGATTTGAGTTTTGGGGGATGGGGATGTAGTTCCCATCCTCCAGGCTTGTTGACCCTCCTTGTAAGTTTTATCAACCGGCATTACTAGTTTCTGGCTTCATAAACACTGTCGTGCGTATTCTTCCAACTGTGTATAAAGTCTGCCTCTGCCACTTCAACATCAAGTTCATTCCACTTCCCCGTTACAGCTGACACAGTACCTCCTAACGTCACCTGCGTCTGTTTACTTTCATCTGTATTCTCTTATTTACCTTCATTTGTATTCTCTTGTTTACTTTCATCTGTATTCCCTTGTTTACCTTCATCTGTATTCCCTTGTTTACCTTCATCTGTATTCCCTTGTTTACCTTCATCTGTATTCCCTTGTTTACCTTCATCTGTATTCCCTTGTTTACCTTCATCTGTATTCCCTTGTTTACCTTCATCTGTATTCCCTTGTTTACCTTCATCTGTATTCCCTTGTTTACCCTCATCTGTATTCCCTTGTTTACCCTCATCTGTATTCCCTTGTTTACATTCATCTGTATTCCCTTCCTTCTGGTTAGCACATTTACGCATTTTAGTCTCTCCTTATCCACCACGTCAGATCTTCTGGGTATCTTGCATATCATAATCATATCTTGCCAAGTCTTCAGGAGAGTGTCCAGATTCATCCCCAGTGCTCCTCACTCAGCCCTGAAACTTGTCTAGCTGTAATCCTTTGGTTGTTTATCGAGTTTCTCCATCATAAAGTCTGTAATTTCCCGTTCGTAGTTACAAGAACATAAATATTATGTGTGTGTACTCGCCTAGTTGTATTCACCTAGTTGAGGTTGCAGGAGTCGAGTCCAAGCTCCTGGCCCCGCCTCTTCACTGGTCGCCACTAGGTCACTCTCCCTGAACCATGAGCTTTATCGTACCTCTGCTGAAAGCTATGTATGGATCCTGCCTCCACTACATCTCTTCCCAAACTATTCCACTTCCTGACTACTCTATGGCTGAAGAAATACTTCCCAACATCCCTGTGATTCATCTGTGTCTTCAGCTTCCAACTGTGTCCCCGTGTTGCTGTGTCCAGTCTCTGGAACATCCTATCTTTGTCCACCTTGTCAATTCCTCTCAGTATTTTGTAAGTTGTTATCATGTCCCCCCTATCTCTCCTGTCCTCCAGTGTCGTCAGGTTGATTTCCCTTAACCTCTCCTCGTAGGGCATACCTCTTAGCTCTGGGACTAGTCTTGTGACAAACCTTTGCACTTTCTCTAGTTTCTTTACGTGCTTGGCTAGGTGTGGGTTCCAAACTGGTGCCGCATACTCCAATATGGGCCTAACGTACACGGTGTACAGGGTCCTGAATGACTCCTTATTAAGATGTCGGAATGCTGTTCTGAGGTTTGCTAGGCGCCCATATGCTGCAGCAGTTATTTGGTTGATGTGCACTTCAGGAGATGTGCCTGGTGTTATACTCACCCCAAGATCTTTTTCCTTGAGTGAGGTTTGTAGTCTCTGGCCCCCCCTAGACTGTACTCCGTCTGCGGTCTTCTTTGCCCTTCCCCAATCTTCATGACTTTGCACTTGGTGGGATTAAACTCCAGGAGCCAATTGCTGGACCAGGTCTGTAGCCTGTCCAGATCCCTTTGTAGTTCTGCCTGGTCTTCGATCGAATGAATTCTTCTCATCAACTTCACGTCATCTGCAAACAGGGACACCTCAGAGTTTATTCCTTCTGCCATGTCGTTCACAAATACCAGAAACAGCACTGGTCCTAGGACTGACCCCTGTGGGACCCCGCTGGTCACAGGTGCCCACTCTGACACCTCGCCACGTACCATTACTCGCTGCTGTCTTCCTGACAAATATTCCCTGATCCATTGTAGTGCCTTCCCTGTTATCCCTGCTTGATCCTCCAGTTTTTGCACTAATCTCTTGTGTGGTACTGTGTCAAACGCCTTCTTGCAGTCCAAGAAAATGCAATCCACCCACCCCTCTCTCTCTTGTCTTACTGCTGTCACCTTGTCATAGAACTCCAGAAGGTTTGTGACACTGGATTTCCCGTCCCTGAAACCATGTTGGCTGCTGTTGATGAAATCATTCCTTTCTAGGTGTTCTACCACTCTTCTCCTGATAATCTTCTCCATGACTTTGCATACTATACATGTCAGTGACACTGGTCTGTAGTTTAGTGTTTCATGTCTGTCTCCTTTTTTAAAAATTAGGACTACATTTGCTCTCTTCCATGCCTCAGGCAATCTCCCTGTTTCGATAGATATATTGAATATTGTTGTTAGAGGTACACATTGCGCCTCTGCTCCCTCTCTCAAGACCCATGGAGAGATATTATCCGGCCCCATTGCCTTTGAGGTATCTAGCTCACTCAGAATCCTCTTCACTTCTTCCTGGGTTGCGTGTACTGTATTCAGCACTTGGTGGTGTAGCCCACCTCTCTGTCTTTCTGGAGCCCCTTCTGTCTCCTCTGTGAACACTTCTTTGAATCTCATGTTGAGTTCTTCACATACTTCACGGCCGTTTCTTGTTGTCTCTCCTCCTTCCTTCCTTAGCCTGATTACTTGGTCCTTGACTGTTGTTTTCCTCCTGATGCGGCTGTATAACAGCTTTGGGTCAGATTTGGCTTTCGCTGCTATGTCGTTTTCATATTGTCGTTGGGCCTCCCTTCTTATCTGTGCATATTCATTTCTGGCTCTATTCTCCTGGATCCTTTGCCTTCTATACTTCTTCCATTCCCTAGCACACTTGCTTTTGCCTCCCTGCACCTTTGGGTGAACCATGGGCTCATCCTGGCATTTTTCATTATTTCTCTTACCCTTGGGTACAAACCTCTCCTCACCCTCCTTGCACATTGTTGTTACATATTCCATCATCTCATTTACTGGCTTCCCTGCCAGTTCTCTGTCCCATTGAACTCCGTTCAAGAAGTTCCTCATTCCCGTGTAGTCCCCTTTCTTGTTTGGCTTCAGTCGTCCTGGCCTTCCTGCTTCCCACTCCACTTGTAGCTCTACTGTGTATTCGAAGCTTAAACCACATGATCGCTGGTCCCTTGGGGTTTTTCATGTGTGTGTGTGTGTGTGTGTGTGTGTGTGTGTGTGTGTGTGTGTGTGTGTGTGTGTGTGTGTGTGTGTGTGTGTGTGTATGAGTTTGTGCGTGCTTGTGTGCGCGTGCGTGCGTGCTTGTGTGTGTTGGTTCTCTGATTATACCTACCAAAATGGACCTGATCCACTTGTTTTGATTTCTAGTTGTTTGTGTGTGTTAGAGAGAGAGAGAGAGAGAGAGAGAGAGAGAGAGAGAGAGAGAGATGGGGAAATAAAGTTTACACTTGACATAGTTCACTTCTGTCACTTTATCTGCCTCCCTTCCCTTCCCCTCCGAGACCACCTTTCCTGGGTCACCCTTTATCAAGTAGGTCGCGGGGGGAGCTCCCCTCTTCTCCAGCCTCCTCCCTTGCCCTCTGCCTCCTCCCCCGGCCTCACCTGTTGCTGGGGTCACCCCTTAATATATCACACTTCCCGAGTTCTATTGTTGTAATATTCTCAAAATTAGTTTCTAGTCTAGGCACTCGTGTCTTCCCACCCTTCTCTTCCCTTCTCCTTTCACCCCTTCCCTTTCCGTCACCCCCTCTCCTTGCTATTGGGTTCTCATAACGCAGTGAAGGAAGGATGATAAGTTGGAGCATTGTGTGAGTCCAGACTGCCTCTTTGACTCTACAGTAGACTTGTACTCAGCGTGTACGCAAAGTTCATCCTCCTTCAAGAAGCACTCAAACACCACGTACACGAAGTCCCTTAAAGTTCACACTCAAACACGACATTATCAATGAGAGTGCACACAGCAGTTTGCAGTAGTATCCCAGCGAGTGCAACCTGACAAACTTAACTCAGGGCTCCAGCCCTGAGTTAAGTTGGTATTAATCAGAATTAAATTTGGAACCTGACTGACTCTCAGGTTGCACTCGCTGAGATACTGCTGCCAACTGTTGCGTGCAGCTACAGACTCTGGCCCCAGACGGCATCGAGAGTAAGAAAACTATAGACAAATGTCACAGCTAAAATTACGGATGTAAACAGGAAAGAATGTTGCCACACACTCACGGCAGTATACCGTGGACTACCCACCCCACGGTAGCATACAAGGGGCCACTCACCTCGCGGTAGCATACCATGGGTCACCCATTCCACGGTAACATAACATGAGCCACCCACCCCACGCCCACACCAATGGTCCAAGACACCTGGAGTCTACCTGGAGGTTATTCCGGGGATCAACGCCCCCGCGGCCCGGTCCACTATCAGGCCTCCCGGTGGATCAGGGCCTGATCAACCAGGCTGTTACTGCTGGCCGCACGCAGTCCAACGTACGAACCACAGCCCGGCTGATCCGGCACTGACTTTAGGTATCTATCCAGCTCTCTCTTGAAGGCAGCCAGGGGTTTATTGGTAATTCCCCTTATGCTTGGTGAGAGGGTATTGAACAGTCTTGGGCCCCGGACACTTACGGTGTTTTCTCTCAGTGTACCAATGGCGCCCCTACTTTTAATTGGGGGTATTTTGCATCGCCTGCCTAGTCTTTTACTTTCGTAGGGAGTGATTTCTGTGTGCAGATTCGGGACCATTTCTTCCAGGATTTTCCCAGTGTTCCAACGAGTACAAGTCAAGTGCTTCCATGTGTTCCCAGTAGTTAAGGTGCTTGACAGAACTTATACGTGCAGTAAAGGATCTCTATACACTCTCTAGGCAGTATTCCAGCCTAGAGAGAACAAGTGATTTGAAAAGGATTATCATTGGCTTGGCATCCCTCTTTTTGAACGTTCTCATTATCCATCCTATCATTTTCTTTGCACTTGTGATCGTGGCACTGTTGTGATCCTTGAAAGTGAGATCCTCAGACATTACTACTCCCAGGTCCCTTCCATTATTTTTCCGCGCTATTGTATGGCCAGAGTTTGTAGTATACTCTGTTCTAGTTATTATCCCCTCCAGTTTTCCATAACGGAGTAGTTGGAATTTGTCCTCATTGAACATCATATTGTTTTCCGTTGCCCACAGGAAAACTTCGTTTATATCTTCTTGGGGGTTAACCGCGTCCTCAATAGATGACAGCCTCATGCAGATTCTAGTATCGTCTGCAAAGGATGATACGGTGCTGTGGGTTACATCTCTGTCTATGTCTGATATGAGGATGAGGAACAGGATGGGGGCGAGTACTGTGCCTTGTGGAACAGCTCTTCACTATGGCAGCCTCCGATTTAACTCTGTTGACCCCTACTCATTGTGTTCGATTGGTTAGGAAGTTGAAGATCCATCTCCCCACTTTGCCAGTTATTCCTTTAGCACGTATTTTGTGCGCTATTACGCCATGATCGCACTTGTCACCCACAACATTGGCCCCCACATCCACACCATGGCCCATGGTCAATACCGTACATCCGCCACGCTAACACCATGGGCCCTCCATGCCAACACCATTGGTCTTCCGCGCTCACACCATGAGCCTTCCGCACCCACACCATGAGCCTTCCGCGCCCACATCATGAGCCTTCATCGTCAACATGATAGGGCCTGCATAGATCCCTACGTCGACACCATTGCTTCATATACCTACATATTGAACCCCTACGCGCACGCCATGTACCATATACCCACAACATGAACACCTACGGGTACGCCATGTACCATATACCCACAACATGAACACCTACGGGTACGCCATGTACCATATACCCACACCATGAACCCCTACGCCCACCCCATGGATGCCTATGTCTACAATGACCCCCATATCTACACTGGAGGAGGGTGCCCCCACACGTCGTTATCTGACTGTGATCAGTGGACCAAAACCAACATGCGGAACAAATTATGTACTAAAATATAATTGTATGTATATAGCAACCCTCCTCCCCATGCTACCCACCCACTGACCCACCGGACTATGCTACCAACCCACCCACCCGTCTGTGCTACCCAACCACCTACCCGTCTGTGCTACCCACCCACCCGTCAGTTACCCACCCACCACTTCCCACCCCCTCCATGTCACCCACCTCTCTCGTACATACGCTTCGCATATCTGCTACTGGTGTGCCGTTAATACGGGTACCTGGAGGTTATTCCGGGGATCAACGCCCCCGCGGCCCGGTCCATGACCAGGCCTCCCGGTGGATCAGGGCCTGATCAACCAGGCTCTTACTGCTGGCCGCACGCAGTCCAACGTACGAGCCACAGCCCGGCTGATCCGGCACTGACTTTAGGTATCTGTCCAGCTCTCTCTTGAAGGCAGCCAGGGGTTTACTGGTAATTCCCCTAATGCTTGATGGGAGGCTGTAGAACAGTCTTGGGCCCCGGACACTTATGGTGTTTTCCCTTAGTATACCAATGGCGCCCCTACTTTTAATTGGGGGAATTTTGCATCGCCTGCCCAGTCTTTTACTTTCGTAGGGAGTGATTTCTGTGTGCAGATTTGGGATCATTCCTTCCAAGATTTTCCAAGTGTAGATTATGATATATCTCTCCCTCCTGCGTTCCAACGAGTACAAGTCAAGTGCTTCCAAGCGTTCCCAGTAGTTAAGGTGCTTGGCAGAACTTATACGTGCAGTAAAGGATCTCTGTACACTCTCTAGATCTGCGATTTCACCTGCTTTGAATGGAGATGTTAATGTACAGCAGTATTCCAGCCTAGAGAGAACAAGTGATTTGAAAAGGATCATCAATGGCTTGGCATCTCTCGTTTTGAACGTTCTCATTATCCATCCTATCCTATCATGAATGAGTATGAACATATACAGAACTAAGCTTGTTTTTTTTTTTTTTGGGTGGGGGCGACAACAGTTTGCTTTAACAAGTCATAACTTGGTAAACCTCTACCCTGAGCGAAATGGTGTCCTGTTAAGAGATTTTTCTGCGTATTGTCTCCATACTCATACGCCTGTACCTCTGATTAATATGGGCTTCTGGTGACATATTCGGTGTGATGCATACATCCAGTTCTTTTCTGTGCTATGCAGGTAGCTTCCAGGTCTCGTGTGTTTCTTCTGCATTCTGACTATTTTGCACTTATGCTGATGACATCCTCTTGGGTCACTTGGCTGCTAATCATGTTTCAAGTTAAAATATTGGAGATTCCTTCTCCTCTTAGTATTACTCTCAGTATCTTCACCTTATCGGTAATTATACACAGGATTCAATTTCACCCGTCAGGTTATTTTTGTTGTTTAGTGGTGTAACAGCAAATATTTAAGTATTACTACTTTGGGTAATCCCTTCGTCACTCTTGCCCGAAATGCTCTGCATAACAATAGTAGTAGTAGTAGTCGTAGTAGTCGTTGTAGTAGTAGTATGGTACCTCCATTTTCTCGCAGTTACCCCTCTGCCTGTTCTTCGGGTATTCTTGTTCTTTTCTATTGCCCGAACCTTCTTTCTTGTTATTCCTGCCTCTTCCAGTTTGTGGATCAGCCTCTGTCTGGTACCTTGTTGATGTCTTCCTTACACGCTACATAACACTGTATGTGCGTCCTACTCTCGCTGTCGTGAGTGTCTACACTGGGAACATAGTGATTAATTGGTCAGCTTCCTAGTAGAATTGGTGGCTATTTTTGTCTCGTGGACATTTAAAATGACAGGTAAAGTCTAGAAACTAATACTTTAATTTAGAATACACTTTTCATTTTATTTTATAATTGAAGTTCAGGTCTGCATATTCGGTGGCCTGGGTTTCAGAAATACGATCGATCATGAGGGGCATTTCATCAAATTCATTTTCAAAAGGATGAACATCAACTGGGACTAAATAGTGATTTTACTGAAATACGCTAAGAACGCGATGTGATCAATATAGAGCTGAATCAATTTTTTGGGAGGATGAGCACACGGCACTTGAAGTAATCTCCATATACGTACCCTTTCGTGAAAGAAAACGAGGTCAATTACAGAGGGGTGGTGCTCCCTCTGAACACGAAGACGACGGATAACAGCTCAAAGGTAGCAGATTTTTTGAAGCATGAAAGGAAACTCTGGTTAGAGAAATGGAGATCATAGAGCTTAAACAGAATGTTTCACGTAGAGTCCGAGAAAGACAGGAAACAGGAGGCCATAACTGATATTAATCCCAAATACATTTTCTCGTACGCAAAGTCCAGGGTGAAAAACCCACGTCTAGTGTAGATGCTTTACTTGAGAGAGATTGAACACGTTTTGATAAGAAACTCATGAAATACTGAAGTCACAGTATGGCTCTGTATTCAGTGAGCCATTAATCAGTCTACAGACTGACACCCAAATGAGTTTTTCATGAACGAGACTCAGTAGTCGACATCTCTACATTTGGCTTCCTATGCCTATGCATTGTACCAGACCCAGGTATCTCTCTATTCATCAAAAACTTACTGTTATTACCCCATTTCACAACGGTAGCTGTACAGCAATTCCTCCCCTCCCCCCCAAAAAAACAACTGTAGATTGATAGTGCTTATGTCAGAGATCAAAATATTTAACCGGGTTTTCCAATGTATTGGAATCTCAATATTTGTATAATTTGGGCAGCATAGGCTTAGAGCAGGTCGCTCATGCCTTTCAGAATTACTAGACCGCTAATGGTCTTGGATGCACTGAAAGACTAGCTAAACATTGCAAAAGCCTTCGACAAGTGTGACCATGGTGTTATAGTGCACAAAATTCATGCAGAAACTTGGGCAGAAGGATATTTAACTTTTAACAAATAGAACCAAAAGAGTAGTAGTAATAAGCAAAATGAATGCTTCTAGGCGTTCCCAGTACTTAAGGTGTTTGATGGAAGTTATACGTGCAGTAAAGGCTCTCTGTACATTCTCTAGCTCTGCAATTTCACCTGCCTTGAATGGTGATGTTAATGTACAGTAGTATTCCAGCCTAGAAAGAATAAGTGATTTAAAAAGGATCATCATTGGCTTAGCATCTCTTGTCTTGAATGTTCTCATTATCCATCCTATCAGTTTCCTAGCAGATGTGATAGTGGCATTGTTGTGGTCCTTGAAGTTGAGATCTTCGGATATTACCACACCCAGGTCCTTCACATTACTTTTCCACTCTATTGTGTGATTGGAGTTTGTAGTATACTCAGTTCTAGTTATTATTTCCTCCAGTTTTCCATAACGGAGTAGTTGGAATTTGTCTTTATTGAACATCATATTGTTCTCTGTTGACAAATGTTGACAAATGTTATTACTAACTGTTGCCTGCCTGGAATGTTTTGTTACTAACTGTTGCCTGTCAGGGATGTAGTTCTGGTAACTATTTCCTGCCAGGACTGTATCTGCAAGATGCTTCAGAGTTGCAACTCCGGTCTGTAACTCGTTTGTGTGTCTAGAGGCAACCTATTTTTATTTCCTTATCGTAAGACAATTATGCATAAATACAGGTTAATATATAGTAACTCTTTCTTACCTAACCTAACGTGACCTAGCCAAGAATAAATACTTCACAGGTGATGCCATTAGAGGCATACAAAAAACACAAGAACGGCAATTCGAGGGAAACTGAGCGTTCTAATTTTAAGAAAGGTTGTTCGGAAGTATTTTTGGAACAAACTTTAGATATGTTCCCGTGCGTGCGCTTCCCAGTAAAAATGTCGTGTTGAGTTAATGGCTGACTCTTTCAGCGGACGATGGCGTAATTCTGTGGGTGATCCCCCAGGCTCGTGCTACTCCAGACAAGCCAGCGTATTATGTTTGGTAGAGAAGTGAAAAATATATAGATTAGATTTATTTTTTTTATTACCATGTTAGATAGTGATACT
>NC_069416.1:33244467-33273694 GCF_026875155.1 Cherax quadricarinatus | reverse complement strand
AGGGCCAGGTCGTCGCAATTCCCTGTTCAATGGCTGTTGCTGTTGGTACCCAGCCCCACATAACCAAAAAACTTGGATATAAAAAATTCCCCGGGAAGTAAGTTTCAGTTTATTCAGTTTTTTTTCGGATTTAAATTTTTCGTATTCTCAGTTGTATGAATTAATTTTATTATTGCATCATTATTTTTTTTTTTTAATTAACATTATTTTTTTTTTCTAGTTGTTTACTTTGAATTTTTTTGATTTTATAATGTTTTTGCCTGCTAAACATTCCCCTTCACTCTATTCCTCCCCTTTGCAACTATAACAAAAATGATATTATTTTCAAGTAATGTACAAGGTTACAGGTATCACATCAGTGACTTATTAATATATAAACCCCCCTTTTTATGAAGAGCACTTTGGGAAAAATTGGAAAATTTTGCCCCAGGATGCACCCACACCAGCACTAACCCCCAGGTCCCCCATTTTATGATGGGTAACCTGGAGCGTCTTTTAAGGAAAAAACTCCTAATTTTAAATCCGCAGTAGGGGGATGGGCTCCCGGACCTCAGTGAGTGAGCTGAGTGCGTAGCGTGCCCTACCGAACACTTAATTCCTTTAGCCATTTTTGCAAAGTGTGTATTTTCAGTCAGTCTTCCCATTTTGTGACAACAGTTATCATTCCAGTTGGTAAACACTGACTGTCTTTCCAAATTTTTCCTAACAACGCTTTTCCCCCTAAAATTTTTCCCTTAATTCTTACCTCCCCCGTCCCCGGGTTTTGGGTCTACCAGATTTTACGACTTTTTGGCATTGATTATAAAGCCTTGCAAAAAACAAAAGGATTAGATCAACGGGGAAAGCAGGCAAACGTAGGTTCAATTTTTTAAAAAACAGTAGTTAAACAAGAACAAAAACCAGAATTAGCAAAGTAAAATGTTTCAGTACCCCAAGGCATCTGTCCAGGCATCTTTACTGTTTCCTTACCCTCTTATAACAACAGAGATAAAACAACTCGTCATAGATACGCAACGTTATTGCGAGAGAAGGAAACTCGAGAAAACCCTTCACAGTACCAAAGGTAGCACGTCATGTCAGCGTACTTGGTGCCTCGTTAAGTGCATGAATGCCTTGCACCAACAGTTGAAGAGCCGTGAGGAAGGGGTGAGTGTTCTATCTGTAAACTAGATTTTCGACTATGGTATCTGTGTTTACAGATATTAATGTGATAAAAAATGTTTTTGCAAACCGACAAGTTAAAGAATTGAGACACTTAATGGCAACACATGGGAATCCTTTACTCAAGAAACTTTTTCGCCACCACAGTGGCTTCATCAGTCCAATACAAAGCAAAGGTGTAAGGAGTGGAGTAGTTTGAGTAATCATCCTCCCTGGAAGTATGTGTTCAATCCACACTCTTCTAGAAAGTACTTTCTTACCAGAGTGAGGACTGAACACATCGACTCCAGGCTGAGGACTGAATATCTCAAACTCCTCCTCTCCTTACACCTTTCGCTTTGAACTGCACTGATGAACTACCTGTGTGGCGAAACGTTTCTCAGTAAAGATTCCCATATGTTTGCACAATGTCACATAAGTGTCTCAAAACCATTCAGCCACACCAACCCTCCAACATCCCGATTTTCGCGCCTCATCCTTCAACTCCCACCGCTCGTTATCTCCATCCTTCGTTGGACCCTCTCCAATTCTTGCATGAAGTCAGTTTCTCTCTCTCTCTTCTCTCCTTCGCGGTATTGTTTCAAGATTTACAGCTGGATTACACTAGACTTAGCTAAATGGTTGCTGCCTATTTACTCTCGCTCAAAATCACCCCCCTACCCTTTACCTCCAACCTAGCAGACTAACCTATAGCTTCCTCTAGCCCTAGCTAAGGGATCAGCCCCCAACCAAGGCATGTGGATTCGTTTGTCTTCTGCCACTTGTGCTTGTAGGGGTTGAGTCTCGGGTTCTGGCCCGCCCTCGTTACTACCAGCATTCTAGCATCTTGGACCCTAACCACGACGTCTTTAACCCCAATTCAACTGCTGCAATAGTCCCCCTCATTCCGTTTCTGCTCCCACTACTCCATGAAGCATATAAAAAACGATTACCTGACAACTTTGTAACTATGAGTGTCTTTTCAACTGTTTTTAATCCCAGGCCTTTTTAAAAAAAAAACTCCCCCGCCGGTTTTGAGCATCTTGCATGACATGAACATATCCCCTCCCCCCTCGTTAGGCTTACTTCAGTCTCTTTCAGTAAGGCCTTCCCAGAAACCTTCTCTGTCTCACATGAGTTCTGATACATTATGAGGTTTTATAACAAATACCAGGTGGGGTTTACGATTCCCGCGAACAGTCTCTTAAAACTCCAGACCGACGCGTTACCACTGACCAGCTAGCTTCATAAGATTAATCCAACAGTTATTTCTACACTAGGAAGGTAGCATAGACACCACTGTGACCACAAATGCAAGCCTGGTCCCATACAACATCAGTCAGTCTGTTCACACTGCAAGTTGTTCCATAAACAAACTGTTATCGACGTTCAATTATCAATTTATAGATCTACTCAGATTCCCAATTGCATCCTATTACATTCATTTTTCATTATTTACTTCTCTCAAATACTATGTCTAATGCGAGACTCAGATATAAAAAATGTTTGATATTCCACATTCTCCTTCAGTGCTCTTCTTGGCTAACATATCATTTATCATGGTATCCCAGTATAATGATGGATCCATAGCAATTGTATTTAATTCTCTTTCCCCGGATTTTTGAGTATCTATACCGCTTCTCTTCTTCAATGAATATGTTGTTGGAAGTCATTATCCGAGTCAAGAGCTTCAATGAGATAGAGTCAAGCTCAGTGTCATACGTTAGCTTAAACGCCATTAGGATTTCAAACAATTCCAGTTTGCAGTGTAGACGCCCCAAATTTAATTCTATGCCTACACTCAACAAATTTATTATCGTTCTATCTAGGGAGGTGGCAACAGAGCAGATGCAGCCCTGCCCGAAACTCCTGCTAGATCCATCAGTGTATATAACATGTAACACTTAAGTACTCCAGCTGGTAGAAAATTTCTTCTTGAGCAAGTTGCTTTAACATGACTTAAGGAAGGGATTACTAACAATGAGCTTCTTTCTTGGGAGGGTCTTGCAGGTATGTGATATTAAATGAACACATCTTCCATGGAGGTGTGAAATGTTCATGTTGTCTACAGTGATCTACTTCATGCAGGCTATAAAATTTAAATTAAAATTGCATGTTTTCACAATCCATTTAAATCGGGTGGTATTTTACTTGTAGACATTTAGTAAAAATTCCATAGTGACAGTGTCTGGTTCATTTCTCAGCAAATAATACCAATACAGTGTTAATCTCAATAATCCTATCACTGAACTAGAATACCAAGCTCCTTCCTCATATTAAGAACCTTTGTAGATATGGGACAGCCAAGAATAATTCTGAGAGCTTCATTTTGCATTAACTCCAAGGGTCGAAGAAACTTTCACTAGCTAATATCAACATGGGAGCAGCATAATCAATTAAAGGCCTAACATAGGCATGACTCATTCTCACGATTCCACATCACACCATTTTTTGGGGTTTACCCACAACAGTTTTGAGAGCATTTAGCCTATCTTTGCTTTTTCTAATTTGGTATAGTGATTTATTAAAGGGTCATCTACCCAAGGTTCTGTAAGATTAACGTAGCTAAGTTTTTCCCCCCAAAATAGAGGGGTGGGGGATTCGGTTGTTGTAAATATCTTGGGTTTAGGGGGAAGATATTATAAGGCCTAACGTTACAAATTGCTTGAACTTCTTTTAAGAAGGTACCATCTTCTTTGCCCTGTTGTATGGTCTGATGTCATCACACACCATATAACTATTTTTTTTAGGTAGGAGGTAGAGATTTGGGAAAAGCAAAATTAGAACTTTAAATAGCATGGGACGAGAAACGAGACGAGATCTCTTTTTGACAGGTATCCTATTACCAGCGGGGGAAACTACCACCAATTTCATTTTGGCTGTTCATGTATATAACGGCTCTTTTTTACGATATCAAAAACGCAATTTTAGACAAAATGGGGTAAAACTAGTAAGGTGTCTGCATGAAAAGGGGGAAAGGAAATTTCTGCACACTTTTCTTTTCTAAACCGGGGAGATTGGGGGAAAGTTGGTGTCTGATTTGGGTACGTCTGTTAATATCATTCTTTCAATATTTTTTTACAAAGGCAATTAGTTAAGGAGATCGGCCCCAAAAAGCAACGGCTGCTGGGATTAGGGAAAAGGTACAATATATTTTTGGGCCGGGAAGCGGGAATGAAAAATAAGTTAAGGAAAAAGTCTAAATTAATGCAATGCACACCGGTACCCGCCCCCCCCCCTTCACCTTTCCCCCCCCCTCAAAACCCCCTTTCCCCCTCCCCCTACACCCTTCCCCCCCCCCTAAAACCCCCCCCCCTCCAACACCACAAGAGTATATATTTTGGCACACGTTACCGACTTGACTAAAAAGAAAGCAAAAAACATTCAACTTTCTCACTTTATGCTTTTACGGAAAAAAATAGGAAAACACTGCTTTAGGCCCGGTCACAGACCGGGCCGCGGGGGGGGGGTTTACCCCCGGGAATCTTCCAGGTAAACTCCAGGGGAAAAATGTGCATCCCCATTTTCCGGGGAAAAGCACACCTCAAAACCTTACTAGGCCCACCCCACCACGCCCCCCCAAAATGACACCAGCTTCCCAAAACATCTGCCCGTCTGCTCCTCCTGACTGGAGTCTACCTGGGGGTATTGGGGGGGGGTCAACGCTCCCGCGGCCCAGTCCTTGATCAGGCCTTGCCCGCTACAGTGGCGTAGCTTCCCAAAAATGTTCCACAAGTTCCAAAATCACTCGACACAACAGTCTAAGGTCTGCCTGGATCACTGGAGCCTTGCTTTGTGCTTCATTATCTGACCTCGAATTCCTGTGATCTAATCCTAAGGGTTTACTCTAGAAAGCTAAAGAAAAACGACCTAAACTGCCCTTTCTCCATCCTCAACCTGCAAGTTGCCTGTAATTCAATTGTGAGTGAGCTAAAGACGTGCGGTTTCTGTCCTTCAAGGTGAATGAGATAAGACCTCAACTCTGCATTTTATCCCGCAGGAGTGATTTAGCTAAGGATCTCAAATCCTTATGTTCCATCTGCACACAGAAATCACTCCCTACGAAAGTAAAAGACTGGGCAGGCGATGCAAAATGCCCCCAATAAAAAGTAGGGACGCCATTGGTACACTAAGAGAAAACACCATAAGTGTCCGGGGCCCAAAACTGTTCAACAGCCTCCCATCAAGCATTAGGGGAATTGCCAATAAACCCCTGGCTGCCTTCAAGAGAGAGCTGGACAGATACCTAAAGTCAGTGCCGGATCAGCCGGGCTGTGGCTCGTACGTTGGACTGCGTGCGGCCAGCAGTAACAGCCTAGTTGATCAGGCCCTGATCCATCGGGAGGCCTGGTCATGGACCGGGCCGCGGGGGCGTTGATCCCCGGAATAACCTCCAGGTAACCTCCAGGTAAGCTATGGGAGGACGACCTCAATTCTCACTGTTTTATCCTCATGCACGAGTAAGCTAAGGAGGAGCAGTCTCTATCCTCAAGGATGAGTGAGCTTAGAGAAGTATCTATCCTCAAGGATGAGTAAGCTAAGAGAAGTATCTATCCTGAAGGATGAGTAAGCTAAGAGACGTATCTATCCTCAAGGATGCGTAAGCTATGGGAGAGCAGTATCTATCCTCAAGGATGAGTAAGCTATGCGAAGAAGATAGATAAGAATAGGGATGTCACTAAGAAGGAATGAAATAAAGGGAACTAAAATTTTTACTGGTAGAATGGGGGAAGAAAAAACAACAAAAGCCTCCTTCGTAAGGAAAATTGTGGGAGAAGAAAGAGTGAGAGGGAAGAAAAAAAGAAACCAGAAAAGAGGGTAAGGGAGGGGGCAGTGTGAAAAGGATGGACACGCGGTAGAGTAAGACACGTGTGTAGTCTTCCCACGGGTATTACTTCACCCAGAGAATACTTAGAATAACAGTAAATAGATGATACAAATAAACAAGGGGGAATATCACAGCGGGATAGAAAATATATAGGATACAAGATTGAAATGAATATCAATAATCAAAAATGAGGGAGAGAGAAAGAGAGAGATGGGGGGCGGAAGGGAGAAGGATAATGATGAGGTGGACAGGCAGTGACGCTGATGTTTTGGTAGGTAAAGGGATGATCCCACAAGCCGAGAACGGCCTCACTGTCATGGTAATCGTGGACCATCCTCCCCATCTATTGTAATGATGGATACCCCCCACATTTATTGTAATGGTGAACCATCCTCCCCATTACTGTAACGGTGAACCATCTCCCCATCTACTGAAACCCGGTGAACCATCCTCCCCATCTACGGTAAATGTGGACCACCCTTCCCATACATCTCTGTGACAAGTTTCTAGAGTTCTTGAGACCAGGCTTCCTTACCGAGAAGTGTCAGCCCAACCAGGGGGTGAGTCCATGACTTTCAACTCTCCCCCTTCACATGTCTTACACCTGAGGGTTTAGAAGAAATCTTGGACTACAGATGTTGACAGTGTTCTCTATAGTGTGTAGACTAAAACTCCAGCTCTCAAGTATCTTCCAGGTATATATATTCTTGGGTAACTCTTTCTACGGTCCAGAATACACAGTCTGGAGACCCTTTCAGAGTTCTCAGGGTCTGGAACTTTTTTCTGTTTGGAACTTTTTTTTAACCTGGCTATGTGGGCAGTAAACTTTTGTGTGTACATTTTCCCCTTCAAAGGAGTGTGAGCACAGAGCAGCATTCCACGAAGTGATTCCAAGAGTATCATCGTCGTAATGACTTGTCTTGCTTTTGAACATTTTTTATGAACCAACCTGTCATCTTCCTGCTTAGGCCTAGTTTTGTTCTCTAAACGAAAGGTCATCTGATATGATTACTCCTAGGTCCTGTGCTTATCTTTTCTTTTTCCTTTTCCATACTCAAGCAGTTGAAATCTGTCATCTGTGAGCTTGTGTTTCTTGTTAGGTAAAAGGACACAAGGAAAACTAATGCCACAATAAAATTTTCGCATTAGTTGCACTTGTGTCCTTTTACTTAACATATTGTCGGTAATTCTACCAACATTTTACAAACTGTTATTTTCAACTGCTCGCTTGAAACTTATTGGTATCTGCTTGTATTTTTTCTGTATTTCACTGGCATTTTCATGTTTCTTTTGGCATCTTTTAGACAGGATGATACAAAGCCGTGGCAAGTGTTTCCTCAGAGACAACCTGCACTTCGTAGCTGCCGGACTCCGGCCACATCTCTACTGATACCCAACCAAGTTCCTCACACCACCACCAGGTGCATCGCCTCCTTTCCCTCGCAAGTGGGGAGGCGGGGCCACTGCATCATGTTCCTGTGGAGCCGACTAATTCTCACTTCACGACCAGCAACACGCCTTTATCAACCATTGCTTATCTTATCGGATCTCTTCCACCTTCACTTCCCTGTTCCTCCACTTCCTTAACTCTCTGGACTTCCACTTTACATGCCTTTTTTTTTATTTTACCCACTTATTCCGAGCTATCCGCTTTTACTCTTTTCACTTCGCAAACACCAAGTGTGCTCTGAACATCCAGTGGCCCACACGGTCGTAAAATCTGGTCGACTAGTACACCTAAGAATCTTTTTTCCTTTCGAGGAATTAGGGCTCAGTCGGGTTTACATTACATTTACTTTCAATGGCAGTCCCTTTTGTTACCGCAACCAAATCCCACTGAATCATGATGTCAGGGGCTGCTCCACTTGTTTAAACTACGATGAATACTTTTTTCATATTACCTACCCCACAGATCTCGACTGCAAGCAGCTGAGAGCAGAGGAACTCCATGCAGAGACACTTAGTAGAACTGTTAAATAAAGCGCTGCGCTCACACGCTGAAGAGGGATAACACGGGACTGTTTATCTGTGTTAAATGCAGCATTTAATTTACCAGATGATTTCTACATCGTCTTTTATCTCGATCAGGCAACCCATCCTCCTAGCAACCATGTCCCTTCTTCACATGCCGTTTACAGCACATCCCTAGGTTAAATTTGGTTAGAAAACTTCAGATATACGATAACAAAAAAAAAAAAAAAAAAAAAAAAAAAAAAAAAAAAAAAAAAAAAAAGTGCCGCGGCGAACAGAAAACGGGCATTATGCGCATCTGTAATAAAACAGTCATATTTCAAACTGTTCAAGGCGTCGTCAAGTTACCCATTTCACTGTTTATGCAACATTGTCATGTTTTTTGTGGTTAAGAGGACAGGCTGGAGCACGACACGGGCCCAAAATGAAAAACAGTGCTAGTGTATGAGTAGGTGCTGTAACTGATCTGTTGGTGAGGCCCAAATTTTTGTTGTCAAAAAGATGTTCACCATTACAGGAGTGTCCGGGGCACATTCTCTCCAGGAGAGAGAAACCTCATGTCATTCAATCTTTTATGTAGCAGTAATTGTTTTTAAGGGCACCAAGAGAATCCATTTATGTACAAAAAACTGAAATCAATTGCTGCCCTTTTTTCATCACCATGACAATAACTGGTCAACCCGCAACTCCTTCACTAAGTAACGCCAGTCACAGTGGTAGGGATGTTACTTTCTTTCCTAGTCAATATATTTTCCCACTCAATTAAAGTTCCTACCAAGCCCGTTGTTGCTGACACCACATTTTCATGGATGGGAAGAACAAGTGACACAACTTAGTGCCGACCTTGAGTGTTTTGGGGGTCAACGCCCCCGCGTCCCCGTCCTTGACCAGGCCTCATGGTGGACTAATGATCCAAAAGTGCCAGTCAACTGCCGGGCAGCATGCCTCATGTGCTGCTGCTGCTACTGCATAGTGTCTTTCACCTTCACCTTACATACTCTAGACAGTGTATACCCAGGCAAGAAAAAATTATTGCTGGGGCCAGACCACGAATTAATGTTTGTCTCCTCACGTCTGTATAAATATACATATGTTTTTTATTTAGGTGAGTCAGGACGTGTTATATATCTCGCTTACCTTCGATATACCTTTGAAGAGTTTCGAGAATTAATCTACTCTCTGAGCCCGACCATGGGCCAGGTTCGTCTGGTGCTTGCCTGGTCAACCAGGCTGTTGCTGCTGGAGGCCCGCTGCCCCACATATCCATTACAGCCTGGTTGATCTGGCACCTGGTGAAGATACTTGTCCAGTTACCTCTTGAAGGCTTCTAAACTTGTTCCAGCAGTGTTTGATATCTTCTGGTAAGATGTTGAATAATCTGGGACCCCGGATGTTGATAAAGTGTTCCCTGATTGTCCCCACCGCACCCCCGTTCCTCACTGGGTTTATTTTACACTTCCTCTCATATCTCTCACTTCAGTATGTTATGGCAATGTGGAGATTTGGGACCAGGCCCCCGAGTATTTTCCAGATATATATTATCATGTATCTCTCCTCCGCTCCAGTGAGTACATGTTCAAGACTTGCAGGCGTTCCCAGTACTTTAGGTGCTTTACAGGCTCAATGTGAGCCGTAAACGATCTCTGTATTTGTTCCAGCTCTGATATTTCTCCTGCTTTGAACGGGACCGTCAGCACTGAGCAATATTCTAAGTGAGGGAGGGAGCACTAGCGATTTGAAGAGTGTCACCATCGGCATTATTTCCCGTTTTGAAGGTTCTCAATACCCACCCCGTCATCTTCCTGGCTGTCGTGATCTTTGTCTTGTTATGGTCTTTAAAAGAAAGGTCCGCTGACATAATTATTCCCAGGTCTTTTACGTGTTCCTTACGTTCTATTTGGTGACCCACTTGAGTTTTATATATAGTGTTCCTTTTAATTTCTTCATTCTTTCCATACCTAAGCAGCTGGAACTTAGCACCACTGAACGTCATGTTGTTCTCCACTGCCCACTGGAAAACCCTGTTTATGTCTTCCTGTACTTTTTCAGTGTCCTCTACCGTAGTGACTTTCATGCTTAATTTAGTGTCATATGCAAATGATGATACAGAAGTGTGCGGGTGTTATTGTCTATGCTATGAGGATGAGGAACAGCAGAGGTGCCAGGACAGTGCCTTGGGACACTGTGCTTTTGACCTCGTGGGTGCCGGATCTTTTCCCCTTTCAACTTACTTTTGTGTTTCTGTGTTAGGAAACCCCAAAATCGTCTGCCTACCTTCCCCCCTAAGCCCATGGCCTTCATTTTGTGCGCTATCAATCCCTGTCGCATTTGTCAAACGCCTTGCAAAATCTGCGTAAATCACATTTTTGCGTTTTTGGGCGTCTTCCAATGCCTCCGTAATTCTGTAATAGTGGTTTAGCAGCTGTGACAGGAATGGTCGTCCTGCTCTAAAACCATGCTGGTTCGGATTATGTTGGTTGTGCTCGTCCATGAAATTTGTTTTATACACAGAACTCTCTGACTACAGCCTGCCTTGTGTATGTGGCGCAGCCTGTCGCTGCGTATGTAGCTGCAGTCTGTGGTGTCTGTGGCTTGCAGTCTGTGTGTGTCTGTGGGTTGCAGTCTGTGTGTGTCTGTGGCTTGCAGTCTGTGTGTGTCTTGGGGTTGCAGTCTGTGGTGTTCTGTGGCCTTTCAGTCTGTGTGTGTCTGTGGCTTGCAGCCTGTGTGTGTCTGTGGCTTGCAGCCTGTGTGTGTCTGTGGCTTGCAGCCTGTGTGTGTCTGTGGCTTGCAGTCTGTGTGTCTGTGGCTTGCAGTCTCTGTCTGGTGAACAGTTCTAAGGCTCGCTGGCAGTGGACGTGCCGGGGCTTGCAACCATCTCTCCTCCAGCAAGCCGGATATTTTTCCAACCATCCTGTAGCGGATAATCCGGCCCGGAGGGTCCCAGAGCCATGATATCCGAACTACAGAGCCGGCAGCCGAGCGTGAAATCCGGCTTGCTTCTCCCTCCCCCCACCCATTCCTCGTCTAATCCATGCTTCCCATCCCCCTCCCCTACCCCATTCTCAACACCTATCCTTTTTTTTTTTTTGCTCGTACCCTTCCCCCTATCCCACTTATATTTATCTTTCTTTCTTCTATCCCCTTCTCTTTTTTTTTTTATCTCTTGTTACCAGTTCCTTCCCCTAATTTCTTTAGAATCTCTCTCTCTTCGTCATGTACATAGTTCAGCAAAACGACAAGTTAAAGAATGAGATACTTGTGCAACATTTTGGGAATCTTTATTAAGGAAACGTTTCACCAGCCAATCCAGTGGCTTCTTCAGTCCAATACAGAGAAGAACGGTGAAAGATGAGTACGAGAATGAGGTAATTAGTCCTTGTCTCTTCGTCTTTATCACAGTTTCCAAACTCTCCGCTCTGGACATTCAATTAAGTCAGTCAATTATACTACCTTATTAGAAATAAAGTTTACCTGTTCAGTGGCTGTTGTTCATGCCTCCCCCTCTCTTCCTCCCTCCTTCCCTTCCTCTACGCCTTTCCCATCTTTCTCCTTTTCATCACATCCTCTTCCTCTCTCTTCTCTCCCATTCCACTCCTCCTGGCTTTCACCCCTCCCATCTCGCCCTCCCTTGTCGTGCCCTTCTTCCTCCCAACAGTGGACAAACATGCACACGACATTACTATAGTTCAATTATTAACACAGAGCAGCACTTGTGTAAGATTATCTCTCTGACATCCTTGTGTGTGTGTGTGTGTGTGTGTGTGTGTGTGTGTGTGTGTGTGTGTGTGTGTGTGTGTGTGTGTGTGTGTGTGTGTGTGTGTGTGTGTGCGTGCGTGCGCGCGCGCTTCATCTATTTATTTTTGCAGTGGGTCAAGTCACGGCTCCTGGCCCCGATTCTCCCCTGGGTGAACATTAAAATGGTATAAAATACCGACAGGTTGTTAGGTAAGACACATATGCAACAGTTAGGTATCTTTATTGTGAAACGTTTCGCCTACACAGTAGGCTTCTTCAGTCAAGTACAGAAAAGTTGATAGAAGCAGAAGATACTTGAAGACGATGTAATCAGTCCATCACCCTTAAAGTTTTGAGGTGGTCAGTCCCTCAGTCTGGAGAAGAGCATTGTTCCATAGTATGAAACAATATGGAGATGAAGTGACAGAATGGAGCTTTTTATAGCGCCAAGAGGTGAGACGTAGGCCACTAGGAGAGGTAAGAACTCAGATGTTGAGAAGGCAGGTCCCTCTCAAATCCAGCCTCTCTCACTGGTGGAAGTTGTCGAAGTTGATTGCAGGTCTGTACCAAAATACCCTTGTGTTGCAGTGTCTGACAGATTGAACATTAAAATGGTATAAAATACCGACAGGTTGTTAGGTAAGACACATATGCAACAGTTAGGTATCTTTATTGTGAAACGTTTCGCCTACACAGTAGGCTTCTTCAGTCAAGTACAGAAAAGTTGATAGAAGCAGAAGATACTTGAAGACGATGTAATCAGTCCATCACCCTTAAAGTTTTGAGGTGGTCAGTCCCTCAGTCTGGAGAAGAGCATTGTTCCATAGTATGAAACAATATGGAGATGAAGTGACAGAATGGAGCTTTTTATAGCGCCAAGAGGTGAGACGTAGGCCACTAGGAGAGGTAAGAACTCAGATGTTGAGAAGGCAGGTCCCTCTCAAATCCAGCCTCTCTCACTGGTGGAAGTTGTCGAAGTTGATTGCAGGTCTGTACCAAAATACCCTTGTGTTGCAGTGTCTGACAGATTGAACATTAAAATGGTATAAAATACCGACAGGTTGTTAGGTAAGACACATATGCAACAGTTAGGTATCTTTATTGTGAAACGTTTCGCCTACACAGTAGGCTTCTTCAGTCAAGTACAGAAAAGTTGATAGAAGCAGAAGATACTTGAAGACGATGTAATCAGTCCATCACCCTTAAAGTTTTGAGGTGGTCAGTCCCTCAGTCTGGAGAAGAGCATTGTTCCATAGTATGAAACAATATGGAGATGAAGTGACAGAATGGAGCTTTTTATAGCGCCAAGAGGTGAGACGTAGGCCACTAGGAGAGGTAAGAACTCAGATGTTGAGAAGGCAGGTCCCTCTCAAATCCAGCCTCTCTCACTGGTGGAAGTTGTCGAAGTTGATTGCAGGTCTGTACCAAAATACCCTTGTGTTGCAGTGTCTGACAGATTGAACATTAAAATGGTATAAAATACCGACAGGTTGTTAGGTAAGACACATATGCAACAGTTAGGTATCTTTATTGTGAAACGTTTCGCCTACACAGTAGGCTTCTTCAGTCAAGTACAGAAAAGTTGATAGAAGCAGAAGATACTTGAAGACGATGTAATCAGTCCATCACCCTTAAAGTTTTGAGGTGGTCAGTCCCTCAGTCTGGAGAAGAGCATTGTTCCATAGTATGAAACAATATGGAGATGAAGTGACAGAATGGAGCTTTTTATAGCGCCAAGAGGTGAGACGTAGGCCACTAGGAGAGGTAAGAACTCAGATGTTGAGAAGGCAGGTCCCTCTCAAATCCAGCCTCTCTCACTGGTGGAAGTTGTCGAAGTTGATTGCAGGTCTGTACCAAAATACCCTTGTGTTGCAGTGTCTGACAGATTGAACATTAAAATGGTATAAAATACCGACAGGTTGTTAGGTAAGACACATATGCAACAGTTAGGTATCTTTATTGTGAAACGTTTCGCCTACACAGTAGGCTTCTTCAGTCAAGTACAGAAAAGTTGATAGAAGCAGAAGATACTTGAAGACGATGTAATCAGTCCATCACCCTTAAAGTTTTGAGGTGGTCAGTCCCTCAGTCTGGAGAAGAGCATTGTTCCATAGTATGAAACAATATGGAGATGAAGTGACAGAATGGAGCTTTTTATAGCGCCAAGAGGTGAGACGTAGGCCACTAGGAGAGGTAAGAACTCAGATGTTGAGAAGGCAGGTCCCTCTCAAATCCAGCCTCTCTCACTGGTGGAAGTTGTCGAAGTTGATTGCAGGTCTGTACCAAAATACCCTTGTGTTGCAGTGTCTGACAGATTGAACATTAAAATGGTATAAAATACCGACAGGTTGTTAGGTAAGACACATAAGAAGCCTACTGTGTAGGCGAAACGTTTCACAATAAAGATACCTAACTGTTGCATATGTGTCTTACCTAACAACCTGTCGGTATTTTATACCATTTTAATGTTCAATCTGTCAGACACTGCAACACAAGGGTATCTTGGTACAGACCTGCAATCAACTTCGACAACTTCCACCAGTGAGAGAGGCTGGATTTGAGAGGGACCTGCCTTCTCAACATCTGAGTTCTTACCTCTCCTAGTGGCCTACGTCTCACCTCTTGGCGCTATAAAAAGCTCCATTCTGTCACTTCATCTCCATATTGTTTCATACTATGGAACAATGCTCTTCTCCAGACTGAGGGACTGACCACCTCAAAACTTTAAGGGTGATGGACTGATTACATCGTCTTCAAGTATCTTCTGCTTCTATCAACTTTTCTGTACTTGACTGAAGAAGCCTACTGTGTAGGCGAAACGTTTCACAATAAAGATACCTAACTGTTGCATATGTGTCTTCTCCCCTGGGTGCTACTAGATTCGCTCTCCTGGTTGCCTGAGCCCTCTCATACCTTTCCTAAAGCTATGTATGAATTCTTCCTCTACCACTTCTCTGTCTAGATCTTTCCACTTCCTGACACTGTGACTTATTTGTGCTTATACCTTCCAGCTGTGCTCTAGTGTACCCGAGACCCGGCTCTAACTCTCCTTGTCCGCTCTATCAATTTCTCTCAGTATTTCATACATCGTAATCTTATCAACTGGTACTTCTGTCTAGTGTAGTCAGGTTTAGCGCTTCTAACCTCTCCTCACGTAATACTCCTCAGCTCTTAGACTAGTCTCGTTGCAAGTCTTTGTACATTTTCCAGCTTCATTGTGTGATTCACCAGATGCGGGTTCTGAGATGGCTCTGCATACCCCAAGATGGACGTGTCATATCCCGTGTATAGAGTCGTGAATGTCTTCTTGTTAAAGTTCCTGAAAGCTATCCTTAAATTTAGATCAAAAAGGCACAATACCGTGACTAGAATAATCCATAAATAACCCGCACATAGGAGAAAGAAATTTACAACGATGTTTCGATTGAGGAGGACCCGAGGTCCATCTCTTTCAGGGAGGATTGTAGTCTTTGTTCCCTGAGTCTGTACTCTGTTTCCGGTCTTGTTTGTCCTTCCCTATTTGTAGAATTTCTTATAGTACAATCCGGAGCTTGCCCAAGAACATTTGTTGTTTTTCCTGATATACTCCTGTTTGTATTCACTTCATTTGTTTCACGTCATCTCCAAACAGCGACACCTCTGGCTTTATTGTCATATCGTGTACATATACAAGAAACAATACTGTTGGAATACTTGTGGAACCCCATTCGTCACACTCGCCCATTCCGACACCTCCTCAAGGACAGTTAGTTTTTTTTAGTTTAATATCTTTATTATGCACCCCATACCCATCCTGTGGGCGGTAGTCAAAAAATTACAGAGGTACATAATGGGTCCAGGGACTGGGCCTCAAAGTTTTGATAGCTGAGCAAGTTACAGAGGTAATTAACTCACAATTTACAAAGGTAATGAAATCACAATTTACAAAGGTAATGAACTCCAGGTAGGTCTAGTCACAATCATGACAAGTTACAAAGGTACTTACAGATTACAGAGGTACGTAATGGGTCCAGGGACTGGGCCCCCAAAGTTTTGATAGCTGAAATAGGTATAAAGGTATGAACTCACAAGTTATAAAGTAATGAATCCTGTAAGCATCGTTACTTACGTTTATACATGGCTACAATCATGAACAAATTATAGAGTGATAAGAATTTCACACTTCCACACCGGTCACAACTGTAATGAGTTATGGTGCAAATATTGATTGTTGAGACACACTACACCACACACACACACACAACACACACCACACACACACACACACACACACACACACACACACACACACACACACAAGGACAGTAACATGCTTTTCCTTTGCTGTTAACCATTCCTTGATCCACTTTAGTGCTCCTGTTATCCCTACCTGCTCCTCTAGCTTTTGTTCCAATCTCTTGTGAAATACTTTTAAGCGAACACCTGGCAGTCAGAAAATATAGTCAACCATCCTCTTCTCTCCTGCCTAACTTTCATTACTTTATCACACAACTCTAGCAGATTTGTGAGACAGGATTTACTATCTCTAAAACTGTACTGGTTGTTGTTTATGCAGCCATTCCTTTCCAGGTGCTCCATTACTCTTCTCATGTTAACCGTCTCCATAACTTTACATACTATGCGAGTCACGTCAGCCTATAGTTTAATGCTACCTGTCTGTACGCTTTTTTAAATACGAGAATGACACTGTTTTCCAGACCTCAGGAAGCTACCCTGTTGTGTGTGTGAATACTCACCTACTTGTACTCACCTAGTTTTGGTGCAGGGCGCGAGTCATAGCTCCTGGCTCCGCGTCTTCGTTGGTTGCTACCAGGTCCACTCTCTCCCTTCTCCATGAGCTTTATCGAGCCTCTTGTTGAAACTATATATGGATCCTGCCTCCACTGCATCACTCTCCAGATTGTTCCACTTCCTGACAACTCTGACTCACATCCCTGTGACTCATCTGAGTTTTCAACTTCCAACTGTGACCCCCTTGTTGCTGTGTCCCATCTCTGGAACATTATGTCCCTATCCACCTTGTCATTTCCTCTCAGTATTTTATACGTATGTCGTTATCATGTCCCCTCTATTCCACCTGTCATCCAGTGCCGTCAGGTTGATTTCCCTTAACCTCTCTTCTCACGGCACACCCCTTAGCTCTGGAACTAGTGTGTGTGTGTGTGTGTGTGTGTGTGTGTGTGTGTGTGTGTGTGTGTGTGTGTGTACTCACCTAATTGTGGTTGCAGGGGTCGAGACTCAGCTCCTGGCCCAGCCTCACTAGAGTCCAAAAAATGCTACAGGCTTCATGGCATCCACCTGTCAGTCCATTGTCGAGGATCTCTCGGAGATTCAGCCGGATTAGAAACACGAACGCTACTTTTTCGTAGCAAGGAACAAATATTTAACACCAGATACCTCTATAAGAAGAGTCTAGATGGTCTGGGTGTTACTGACCTGTGGTATACCCGTGAGAGGTTTCAAGAGTACTTCTAGTCTCTCAACCTGACATGAAACCACTTTCACGGTAACCGCCTGCCCGCGGGGGGCGTTGACCCCCGAAAACATCCTTCGGGTAATAAGGCTGTTGCTGCTGGACTCCCGTCAATGGGCTGGCTTCCCAGACGTGAATATTCATATTTCTTTCTTCGTGTTTTCTATTCTCATGCGCTTCTCTATTTCTCCCCAAGTTATTCAATAATGTAAATTTTTCCTTGTGTGTGTGTGTGTGTGTGTGTGTGTGTGTGTGTTTGTGTGTGTGTGTGTGTGTTTGTGTGTGTGGTTGTGTGTGTGTTGTGTGTGTGTGTGTGCGCCGCGCGTGTGTACTCAATTAGCTGTACTCACCTAGTTGTGGTTGCAGGAATCAAGTCGCAGCTCCTGGCCCAGCCTCTTTACTGGTCGCTAATAGGTCACCCTCCCTGCACCATGAGCTTTATCATACCTCTTCTTCAAGCTATGTATGGATCCTGCCTCCACTACATCACTTTCTAGACGATTCCATTTTTCCCGTCGACTCTGTGACTGAAGAAATACTTCTAACATCCTGTGATTCATCTGAGTCTTCAACTTCCAACTGTGACCCCCTTTTTGCTGTCCTATCTCTGGAACATCATGTCTCCCTCCAGCTTGTCGATTCCTCTCAGTATTTTATATCTCGTTATCATATCCCCCCTATCTTTCCTGTCCTCCAGTGTCATCAGGGCAATTTTCCCCTTTAAAACCTCCCCTGTGGACTACCCTTTAGCCCCGGGGACTAATCTCCTTAAAAACTTTTCACTTTTCTAATTTCCTTACGGGGCTTGGTGTGGGGTTCCAGATGGTCTCATATTCCAACATGGGCCGAGTACACGGTGTACGAATGTGGGAAATGCTACTCTTAATTTGTTGGGTGCCGTATGCTGCAGCAGTTATTTGGTTGTGTGCCCCTCAGGAAATGTCCCTTGTGTTATATCATCCCAAGAATTTTTTTCCCTTTGAGTGAGGTTTGTAGTTTTCGGCCCCTAGACGTACTCCGCTGCGGTCTTTTTTTGCCCTTTGCTGTGTGTGTGTGTGGGGCGTGTTGCGCTGTGTGTGTGGTGTTGTTTGTGTTGTGTGTTGGTGTGTGTGTGTGGGGTTTTGGTGTGTTGTGGTGTGTGTGGTGTGTGTGGGTGTGTTGTGTTTTTGCGGGGGTCGATTCATGCCCCTAGCCCCCCACGGGCCGCTACTGGGTCCCCCCCTCCCCCCTGCTCCATGACTTTGCATCCTTTCTTAAAACTGTGTTGGTCCTGCCACCACTACGTCATTGCCAGTTATTGCACTTCCTGCAATCAATGACTGAAATACTTCCCAACATCTCGACCATTGGTTCCCAAACCCAAAACGTGCCCCCTTGTTTCTGGTCCCATCTCTAGAACTCCTGTCACTTTTTATTGGACATGTCCACTGAACTTTATTTTGTTTGTCGCGTTTTTTGTATGTCGTTATTATGTCTTCCCAACCCCTTCTGTTCCAGTGTCGTCGGCCGATTTCCCTTAACCTTTTTTCTTAGGGCTTTCCCCCTTAGCTCTGGAACAAGTCTTTTTGCAAATCTTTGCATTTTCTCAAAATTTCTTGAGTGCTTGACAGGTGTTGGTTCCAAATGGTGCTGAACTCTAAATGGGTCCTGAGACACTTTTACAGAGTTTTTGAACAATTCTTATGAGGTTCGGGAGCATTCTGGGTTTGACGGGGCCCATATGTTTAGCAGTTATCGGCTGGTACGCCCAGGGTTGCTCGGATTTACCCCCCAAAACCCCTTTTTTTGAGTGAGGTTTGAGGGTTAGCCCCCAGCCCGTAGTTTGTCTGCGGTCTCTTTCCCCTTCCCCGTCTTCATGACTTTGCATTTGGCGGGGTTAAATTAAAGGAAACCCATTTGCTGGACAGGCTTGCAGCCTGCCCGGGTCTTTTTGTACCCTGCCTGATTCTTGTTTTAAAATCCCCTCATTAATTTACATCACGAAAACCGATGCATTTCTGAGTCTACCCCTTCCGTCATGTTATTCACATTACCAAACACGCACGGGCCTGGGGAACCCCCCGCCGTCACAGGCGCCCACTTTACCTCGTCACATACCATGACTCTTTGTTGCCTCCCTGTCGGTATTCTCTGATCCATTGCAGTGCCTTTCCTTGATACGTCCCTGACCTCTCTTTTCCCTTACCTTTGCGAGGAACGTGTGAAAGGCCTTCTTGCGCCCAAAAGAAAAACAATTTTCCTACCCTCGCTCTCGTGTCTTATTTCCCGTTCCCCTGTAAAAAACTAGTAATTTTGTGACACGGGGACTTTCCTTCCCTGAACCCGTCGGGTTTGTCGTTTAAAGCTTGCCCCTTTCTAGGGCTCCACCACTCTCCTGTTTTCTTCCCCTGACTTTTGCATCTTACCATCAGTGACACTGGTCTGTATTTATGTCTTGTGTTCAAAATGGGGACTACATTTCTATTTTCCCAAAAAAACCAGGTAGTTGCCTATTTTTCAAGGGATGTTTAAAAAATTGTTGGGGGCACACACAGCATTCTGTCCTCACTAAGGCCCACGGAGGATGTCCGGCCCCCCCCTTTGGGTACAAGTTCATTACATTTTCACCTACCCTCAGTTGTGTGTATTTCATCCAGCACTTGTTGGTATATCTCTTCCTGGGTGCCCCCCCATTCTGACTTCCCCGGGTTTTCTGTCTCCACTGAAATATTCCTTAAATCTCTTGTTGAGCTTCTCACATATTTGGGCATTTCTTGTAGCTTCCCCCTTCCTTCCCGCCTGATTCCGGTCCCTTTGGGGTTTTCTTCCTCCCGATGTGTTATACAAAAATTCGGTCAGACTTAACTTTCGATACAATGTCGTCTTCGTTTTTTCGCTGGCCTCCCCCCTTTCTGCGATTTTCCATTTTTGGCTCTTCGACAATTCTCTATTTTCCTGGTTCCTTTTCCCCTGACTTTTTCCATTCTCAGCGCCTTAGTTTTTCCCCCTGCACCTGGGTAACCCCGGGCTCGTTCGGGGCTTCCCCATTATTTCTGTTACTTGGGAACAAATCTTCCTCTCCCCCTTGCATTTTGTTGCCCTTATCCATCTCATTTTCTGATTTCCCTACCAATTCTCTTTTCCCCTCCCACTCCCGTTCCCTCTCTGCTTGTTTCTCTAATATTTTCAAAGCACAGAAAAGTGATCACTAGTTCCAGGGCCTTTCATATACGATGTCCCGATGCCCTAGTACTCAAGGGGAAAACGAGGTCCCGCTTGTGGTTAAAACCCCCCCCCCTTCTTGGAGTGTCCCCAAAAGTTGTGCTAAGTTTTTCATACCACATCGACCTTGGCTCTCCCCTGTTTTGGGGGCTCCCCGTGGCTCCAGGTTTTCCCCTTGTGATTTTAAATCACCATAATGTAACTTTGCTCTATCGTGTGGCTCTTCTGGCCACCCCGTTAAATGTGCACCAGCTCTTTGCTCTCTTTTTAAAACTTCTCTTTGGGCCCCCTGAGTTCTGTGGTGGGTTTTAACATCCTGCAATGACACTTTATTTTCCCCAAAACTAAATTATACCTTCATTTTTGTGTGCGCGACTGGTGGTGTGTGTGTGTGTGTGTGTGTGTGTGGTGTGTGTGGTGTGGTGTTGTGTGGTGTGTGTGTGTGTGTGTTTGTGTGTGTATCCCTATTTGTACTCACCTTTTGTATCACCCCATTTTTGGTTTCAGGGGGGAGTCTAGCTCCCGGCCCCCCTCTTCACCGGTTGTATGGCCCCCTCTCTCCCCCCTCCCGACTTTATCAAACCCCGTTTTAAAACTGTGTTGGTTCCTGCCCCCACACGTCATTTTTTAGGCTATTCCCCTGCCTTACAAATTTGATGAAGAAAAAACTTTCCCACTATCTCTCTGACTCATTGTGTCTTCAACTTCCAATTGGGGGCCCCTTTTTTTTCTGTGTCCCCCCCTGGAAACTTTTCCCCTTTTCCCCCTTGCTATTCCACGCATATTTTTATGTCGTTACATGTCTCCCTGACCCCCGTCCCCCCGTGTCGTCAGGCCGATTTCCCCCTTTAAACTTCTTCAAGGACATTTCCCCTTTGCTCTGGAAATAAACCCTTTCCAAACCTTTTTACTTTCTCTAGTTTCTTGACGTGCTTTATCAAGTGCGGGTTTTAAAAAGGGGCTGCATACTCCAGTATGGGCCTGACATACACGGTGTACAGTGTCTTGAATGATTCCTTACGAAGGTATCGGAAAGCTGTTCTCAGGTTTGCCAGGCGCCCATATGCTGCAGCAGTTATCTGATTGATGTGTGCTTCCGGAGACATGCTCGGTGTTATACTCACCCCAAGATCTTTCTCCTTGAGTGAGGTTTGCAGTCTTTGGCCACCTAGCCTATACTCTGTCTGGGGTCTTCTGTGCCCTTCCCCTATCTTCATGACTTTGCATTTGGCAGGATTAAATTCGAGAAGCCATTTGCTGGACCAGGTGTCCAGTCTGTCCAGGTCTCTTTGAAGTCCTGCCTGGTCCTCATCTGATTTAATTCTCCTCATTAACTTCACATCTGCAAACAGGGACACTTCTGTGTGTGTGTGTTTTGTTCCTTCCTTTTTCCCAAGGTTGCCTTCCATCCTAAATTCTTCTTCACTTCCTGTTGCTGATCTTAGTAGCAGCAACAGTAGCAGCAACAGCAACAACTGCAACAGCAGCAGCAGCAATAACAGTAACAGCAACAACAAGAACAACAATACCAGCACCAGCAACAACAATAACAAGAGCAGCAGCAACAAGAGCAGCAGCAACAAGAGCAGCAGCAACAAGAGCAGCAGCAACAAGAGCAGCAGCAACAAGAGCAGCAGCAACAATAGCAGCAGCAACAATAGCAGCAGCAACAATAGCAGCAGCAACAACAAGAGCAGCAACAACAAGAGCAGCAGCAGCAACAAGAGCAGCAGCAGCAACAAGAGCAGCAGCAGCAAGAGCAGCAACAAGAGCAGCAGCAACAACAACAGCAACAAGAGCAGCAGCAACAAGAGCAGCAGCAACAACAACAGCAGCAGCAACAACAAGAGCAGCAACAACAACAAGAGCAGCAACAACAAGAGCAGCAACAACAACAACAGCAGCAACAAGAGCAGCAGTAACAAGAGCAGCAGCAACAAGAGCAGCAGCAACAAGAGCAGCAGCAACAAGAGCAGCAGCAACAAGAGCAGCAGCAAACAAGAGCAGCAGCAACAAGAGCAGCAGCAACAAGAGCAGCAGCAGCAACAACAACAGCAGCAACAAGAGCAGCAGCAACAAGAGCAGCAGCAACAAGAGCAGCAGCAACAAGAGCAGCAGCAACAACAGCAGCAACAAGAGCAGCAGCAACAAGAGCAGCAGCAACAACAGCAGCAGCAACAAGAGCAGCAGCAACAAGAGCAGCAGTAACAAGAGCAGCAGTAACAAGAGCAGCAGCAACAAGAGCAGCAGAAACAAGAGCAGCAGCAACAACAACAGCAGCAACAAGAGCAGCAGTAACAAGAGCAGCAGTAACAAGAGCAGCAGTAACAAGAGCAGCAGCAACAAGAGCAGCAGCAAAAAGAGCAGCAGCAACAAGAGCAGCAGTAACAAGAGCAGCAGTAACAAAAGCAGCAGCAACAAGAGCAGCAGCAACAAGAGCAGCAGCAACAAGAGCAGTAGCAACAAGAGCAGCAGCAACAAGAGCAGCAGCAACAAGAGCAGCAGCAACAAGAGCAGCAGCAACAAGAGCAGCAGCAACAAGAGCAGCAGCAACAACAACAGCAGCAACAAGAGCAGCAGTAACAAGAGCAGCAGCAGCATCAACAACAATAACAGCAGGAGCAGCAACAAGAGCAGCAACAGCAGTTCTTATTCTTGTTTCTCGACGCCGTCATCAGTTCTCCTCTACCAACCAACTCCCAGCTGTCAAGACGGAACTCGACAGATACTTCAAAACAGTTCCTGATCAGCCGGGTTATGGTGCATAACTGGACTGCTGGTGGCTCAGGCCAGTAACCAGGAGGCGTGGTCTGTGACCGGGTCGCGGGGGTGATGACCTCCGGCAGCGACTCCAGGTACTCTCCTCATCATTGTCCCTCTCCTTCATCCTATTTCCTTCATCCTATTATCTATTCCCCAAATCCATCATCTTCCCATCTATCATTATGAGTCTGCACCCATTCATCTACCCGTTTCCATCTTCCCCATTTTCCTACCTTATGTCTTTCCCTTTTCTCCACCTTCAGCTTTTACCACTCCCCAATCTATTTTTTCCTCCATTTGCTCTTCCTTCCGCCTCATTTCCCTATTAATCTTCAGCCTTCAGTGCCAGCCATTGTCTTCACTCCTTCCTTTCTACATCCCTACAACATCGAGTGCCCTGTATACCATCTAAAAGGGACCAGGAGGCACAGACCCCACAAGACAAACAATAGTAGCTACGACAACCCAACTCCAGGTGATTTTATAGTGGCAGGAAACGAAAAAAGGAAATGGAAGGAAATAACAAAAATAGTCCACCACCTTGGAGCCTTGTTGGACTGGAGGCGCAGCCAGTGGCCACCCATGGCCCTCCAGAATTACAACTACTGATGCCAATAACAAAATCCCCCCAACAAACACAGAATACAACCTCGTTCATATTTGCTAATATACAGGGCCTTAAGCTATCCACCAACAACAAAATACCTTTTATCAGCGGACTTCTAGAGGAGTCTAATGCAATGTTTGCAGCCTTCACAGAGACTCGCACAAAAGATCACTTTGACAGTGAAATATGGGTAAGTGGTTACAACCTTTTTAGATGCAACAGAATGAACAGGCAACAAGGGGGAGTTGGCCTGTATGTCAAAGAGACCCTCATCTGCACGGACTTGCTGAACACCACAAATGAGGTAGTTGAAGTTCTATCAATAAAGATCGAGAACCAAAACCTAGTCATTGTGGTTGTATATAAGCCACCAAATGCAACCTCCTAACAGTTCAAGGAACAGCTACTGAAAATTGATTACTGTCTGGAAAACCTTCCAGCTCCATCCCCAAACATCTTACTGCTTGGTGATTTCAACCTAAGGCATACAAAATGGAAGAATGTAGCAAATAATGTTATAGCTGAAACAATCCCCGGAGGTAGCACAGATGAAAGGTCACACACACATGAGCTACTAAGCCTCTGTGAAAAACTCACCTTAAGCCAGTAGATAGTGGAACCAACAAGACTAGAAAACACACTTGTCCTGATCTTCACAAATAATGAGGACCTGGTAAGAGACATAAGAATATAGAAAAACAACTAATTCCGATCACAACCTAATCGAAGTCCAGACGTACATGCATAGGGGTCCTGATCAGCAGAATGCATGTACCTGTGAAGGTGTCTTCACAAAATACAACTTCAACAACAAGAACATCAACTGGGACCATGTAAACCATGTCCTCAACGAAACATATTGGGAAGATGTCTTAAATGACATGGATCCAAACCAGTGCCTTGAAAGGATCAACTTCCTGGCAGCTGAAGCATGTTCTAGGCATATTCCTCTAAGAAAGAAGAGCAGGAGTAAACTGGAGAGAGACGCTCCCTCTACAGAAGACGAAGAAGAGTCACTGAGCTCCTCAGGAGTGCTAGAATATCTGATACACGAAAGGAGGCGCTGACCAGGGAAGTGGAAGCTATTGAACTGAAGTTAAATGACTCTTACAGGAACCAGGGGAGACAGGAGGAGCTTAAAGCTATTAGTGAAATTTAAAGAAATTCAATATATTTCTTTTCATATGCCAAAAACAAGGCAAATACCACATCTAGTATCGGGCCCTTACTCAGACAGGATGGGACTTACACAGATGACAACAAGGAAATGAGTGAAATATTGAAATCCCAGTATGACTCTGTGTTTAGTGAACCACTAGTCAGTGAGGATGGACGACACAAATGATTTCATGAATAAGCCTCAAAACTCCATAAATGTATGCCAGATTTCCGACATTACCCTAACTCCAATAGATTTCGAAAAAGTCATTGACAAAATGCCCATGCACTCAGCCCCGGGCCCAGACTCATGGAACTCTGTTTTTATTAAGAACTGCAAGAAACCCTTCTCGCATGCCCTAAGTACACTATGGAGGAGGAGCTTGGACATGGGTGAAATTCCACAGTCACTTAAAACAACGGATATAGCCCCACTCCATAAAGGTGGCAGGAGAGCATTAGCTAAGAACTATAGACCAATAGCTCTGACGTCCCACATCATAAAAATCTTTGAAAGAGTGCTAAGAAGCAGGATTGCAAATCACCTGGATTCCCAAAATCTGCACAATCCAGGGCAACATGTGTTCAGGGCCGGTCGCTCCTGCCTCTCACAACTACTGGATCACTATGATATGGCCTTAGATGCACTGGAAGAAAATCAGAATGCAGATGTATACACAGACTTTGCAAAAGCATTTGACAAATGCGATCATGGCGTAATAACCCATAAAATACGTGCTAAAGGAATAACTGGGAAAGTGGGGGAGATGGATCTTCAACTTCCTAACAAATCGAACACAAAGTAGTGGTCAACAGAGTTAAATCGGAGGCTGCCATAGTGAAGAGCTTTGTTCCACAAGGCACAGTACTCGCCCCCATCTTATTCCTCATCCTCATATCAGACATAGACAGAGATATACATCACAGCACCGTATCATCCTTTGCGGATGATACTAGGATCTGCATGAGGCTGTCATCTGCTGAGGACGCGGTTAACCTCCAAGAAGATATAAACAAAGTTTTCCAGTGGGCAACGGTAAACAATATGATGTTCAATGAGGACAAATTCCAACTACTCCATTATGGAAAACTGGAGGAGATAATAACTAGAACAGAGTATACTACAGACTCTGGCCATACAATAGAGCAGAAAAATAATGTAAGGGGCCTGGGAGTAGTAATGTCTGAGGATCTCACTTTCAAGGATCACAACAGTGCCACGATCGCAAGTGCAAAGAAAATGATAGGATGGATAATGAGAACGTTCCAAACGAGAGATGCCAAGCCAATGATGGTCCTTTTCAAATCACTTGTTCTCTCTAGGCTGGAATACTGCTGTACATTAACATCTCCATTCAAAGCAGGTGAAATCGCAGATCTAGAGAGTGTACAGAGATCCTTTACTGCACGTATAAGTTCTGTCAAGCACCTTAACTACAGGTAACGCTTGGAAGCACTTGACTTGTACTCGTTGGAACGCAGGAGGGAGATATATATCATAATCTACACTTGGAAAATCCTGGAAGGAATGGTCCCAAATCTGCACACACAAATCACTCCCTACGAAAGTAAAAGACTGGGCAGGCGATGCAAAATGCCGCAATTAAAAGTAGGGACGCCATTGGTACACTAAGGGAAAACACCATAAGTGTCCGGGGCCCAAGACTGTTCAACAGCCTCCCATCAAGGATTCGAGGAATTGCCAATAAATTCCTGGCTGCCTTCAAGGGAGAGCTGGACAGATACCTAAAGTCAGTGCCGGATCAGCCGGGTTGTGGCTCGTACGTTGGACTGCATGCGGCCAGCAGTAACAGCCTAGTTGATCAGGCCCTGATCCATCGGGAGGCCTGGTCATGAACCGGGCCGCGGGGGCGTTGATCCCCGGAATAACCTCCAGGTAAACTCCAGGTAATCACCACTATTTCTGTAGCTTTCTTATAATTGTTATACCTGTGACCGACTTCGAAAGTTCTCTTACTTTCACAGAATGGCTTCTCTGGTGCTTGCTTGGTCAACCAGGTTGTTGCTGGTGGCGGCCCGCTGATCCACATATCCATCACAGCCTCCTCAGTTTCCTCTTGAAGACTTCTGTACTTGTCTCAGCAGTGTTTCTGATATCTTCTGTTAAGATGTTGAATAGTCTGGGACCCCGGATGTTGTTACAGTGTTCTCTCTTGTTATTGAAACTGTCATTCTTGTCAGAATGGTTATATTATTTTTATACAGTAATTATAGTTACTGTATTTTGTTATCGTATAATTGTTATTTTGGTTGTTCAATCTCTGTCTGTCTCTTCGTCTCTTTGTGTCCTTTAAACCTCTTTCCTCTTCCCCTTCCCCACCTCACCCTCTCTACAACTTCCCAATCTTCCCCACCTCACTATTTCTACAATTTCCAATCTTTCCTCACCCATCTCTCCTCTGCAGTTCCTCCATCTCCCCCTCATATCTCTCCCCCATGACATAATTAATCACTGTTACTTGATAAAGTTATATGAATAAACCAAAGAAAGTATCTTAAAGAAAAAAGTTAAACATAACTTCGGTATGTCTGCGTGTAGCATTAGTAAAAAATATGAAATAGAATTCACCGAATTCACTGAAGCCTGAGTAGACCTATCATCCATTGTTATAACACATACGTAGATAAATACATTTATGGGACAATTTGGAAGGTAAACAGACTGACTGCTGTTGTAGAGGTCAGGCTGAGTCCTGGTTACATGTACTTCTGGCAGTTTGGCAGACACACAGATGATGGTCAACCACGTTCATGAACACTTATATTTGACTGTCCACTTATTGAGAAAAGCAGACAGACACAGACACACAGTGTAGTAAACTGTGACGTGTCAGGGTATCTTATCAATAATATAATAAAATACGTTAGACTTTCTGTAAATATATGAAAAATAATGCAGATGTATATCTAGATGTACTCCTATTAACCGTTTTGAGGTCTAGTTCCTAGGTCTTCTGTACATCCACCTGCTCTGGTGCGACCCTCCACAGGATGGATGTGAGGTGCACAAACTAGCAGCTTCGGAGGAAAATATATAAGAAACAAAAATCTCCACATCTCTCTCCCAGCAGCGTCATTTCACAAAATCATTTTCAATACCCTACTCCACCATCACCCTCTTCCTTTCCCCTCCTTCACCCTCTCCTTTTCCCTCCCTCCTCCCAAGGCCGCATTTATGAGAGGCTTCCGCAACGGGGAGAGCATCTTAGGCCTTCCTCAACGCTCCTGCAGCATGTTGGCTCCCTCTATCCCACCTCATCATCCCTCCACTCCACTCCCTCCTACACTCCATAGCTCACTCCCTCCCTCCTACCCTCCCTACCTCAGCCTCTCTCTCTCTCTCTCTTATTTTCCTCTTCCTGATCCTTCTATCCTCTAATTCCTCTCCTCAATCTTTCATCATTCCTCCCCTTTCTTACTAATATATTATCACATTTTCATCTTTCTCTTGCTTACTTCTTTTCAACGTTTGGTCTTCTACTGTTAAGCTACATGCCAGCCTCTCTCTCTCCAAGCGTGCCGATCACAACAACAGCCTGTTTGAACACACACCTAACAAGGAAGCCTGCCAAAGACCAGGATGCGAGAGTTGAAAAACACTCGAAATTAGTTACTGGCTACTCATCTCCCTCCCGCATGCGTGAGATAAATCATAATCTACACCTGGTAAATCTTTGAGGGAATGTTCCCAAATCTGCACACAGAAATCACTACCTTTGAAAGAAAAGGCTTGGACTGGGTGCCGTGTGTACACTAAGAGATTACACAATAAGTGTCCGGGGCACCAGATTGATCAACAGGCCCCATTGTACCTAAGGAAAATTACCAATAGACCCCTGGCTGCCTTCAAGAAGGAACTGGACATATACCTAAAGTCAGTGCCTGACCAGCCGGGCTGTGGTTCATACGTTGGACTTCTTGCAGCCAGCAGTAACAGCCTGGTTGATCAGGCCCTAATCCTCCGGGAAGTCGGGTCATGGGGGGGTTGATCCCCGAACAACCTATCGGTAGATTCCTTCCTTCTTTCCTTCCCTCCCTCACTCTTCCTTTCCTTCCCTCCCTCTTTCCCCTCCATATCTTCCTCCCTCCCCTTGTCTCTCCTTTCCCCTACCCTCCCGCCGGTCCCTCACTTTGCGAAATCAGGAAGGGGAGAGGGGGGGGGTGAGCCATGATATAATGACAGTCTTGTGGGTTATATGATGACTGCAGAGACCCGGGGAAGGGAGAGAGGGAGGGGAGGGAAGGGAAGGTAACGGAAGAGAGGGGAGTGGAGGCAGGGAGGATTGCTAGTTTGCCTTCTCAAGTGGGGGATGGGGGGAGGGAGGGACGG
>NC_069416.1:33227023-33243967 GCF_026875155.1 Cherax quadricarinatus | reverse complement strand
AAAGGGGGTATCTTGCTGAGGCAAACCTCTTCAGTTGTGCCAATTCCGACTTAAGTATCAGCAGACTTCAAATCTTTTTATAGTATGAGCACTGTAAACAAGAAAAACAGTTTTTTCACTTTTGTCGTGTTTCTGGGAAATAAGCATCATTTCCCAATTCTTTATAGCTAAACAAAATTAAAAAAAAACAATTTTGATCCCAGAACTTTGCTTTTGTGGTCAGGACACTTCTGGAACACTTTCAAGAAAGACTGATGTAAAACTATTATGTTCTAGGCTTTTGCCTGGCAAATATAAAAACAGGGACTCACAAACCAGCATTCAGTTCAGTTCTGGCTGCCTGAGGAGACACATCAGAAGAAGTGAAATGGCATCAAGAGGCTGCAATCATCCTCCAGATGCATTCTGCTACGTATGTGGTCAATTCATTAAGACAAGAGCAAAGAAGTTCTCTGTAACAGCATCTAAAAAATGTGTGAAACTTACAAAGCATATTTTGATATGCCAGTTGGTGACCAAGACAAGACCTGGGCACTTCATGTTGCTTGTGAACATTGTAAGAAAACATTGGAAGGTAAGAAAGTCAATAGGAACATTTTTTAAATGAAATGTATGTAACATGAAGTTTGCTGTTTCTAGAATATGGTGTGAGCCCACTGATCGCTTAACCAACTGCTACTTCTGTCTGGTGGAGCCTTCCAAACACCGAACTGGGAAAAATGCACCTTCTATTTCTTATCCAGAGCTTCCCTCTTCTGTTGTACCAGTACCACACAGTGCTAATCTTCCTGTACCTACACCTCCAGAAAGAAGTCAACCATCAGAAGAAGAAAGCAGTAAATCAGAAAATGAAGAGCACAGTGAACAAGACTATGATCTCACAAATTAAGCTGTTGGGAGGAATCCTTACTATCCAAACCAAACAGACCTCAATGACCTTATCAGAGATCTTGGTTTGACATAGTCAAATGCTGAGCCTTAAATTTCATGTCTTAAGGGGTGGGACTTGGTGTGTGAAAGTGTGCAAGTGACATGCCAAAGAAAACGTCACCAACATTTCTCAAGCTTTTTCACTAATGAAGACAGGCTGTGCTACTGTAATGATGTATCAGGCCTGTCTGATGAAATTGGAATTGCATGCAGTCCAGATGTGTGGAGACTCTTCATTGACAGCTCTTCCAGAAGCCTAAAAGCTGTACTTCTGCACAATGGGAACAAGTATCCATCTCTTCCTTGGCTCATTCACTGCATCTTAAGGAGGACTACAACAATATCAAACTTCTACTGGAAGCTTTGAACTATGACAAGTATGGCTGGGAGGTTATTGGAGACTTCAAAATTAACGGTGGCATTTTTGATGGGACTCCAAGGAGGTTTTACCAAGTTTCCCTGTTATCTCTATCATTGGGATAGTAGAGACAGAGCAGCACATTACCAGAGGAAGCAGAGGAAGCACTGGCCTCAAAGGACTGAGTTCTCAGTAGGAAGACATAATATCAACCATAAACCATTGGTGGATCCTCGAAAGGTTCTGTTCCCTCCATTACACAGTTTGTTACAGCTTTTGACAAAGAGTCTACTGCCTTCAAGTATCTTCAAGACTTCTTTCCCAAGCTATCAGAGGCAAAGGTGCATGCTGGCATCTTCACTGGACCACAAGTCAGGAAAATCATGGAGTGCTCAAAATTTCCAAAGAAGCTCACAGAGAAGGAAAGAGAAGCCTGGGAGAGTTTTGTTGCTGTAGCACAGGGCTTTCTGGGCAACAACAAGGCTGACAAATATGTGGAACTTGTTGAGACCTTGGTAAAAACCTATGGTCAGATGGGCTGTAGGATGTCCCTTAAGGTCGATATCCTTGATGCTCATCTTGACAATTTCAAGGAGAATATGGGAGCATACTGAGAGGAGCAATGGGAGCGCTTCCACCAAGATATAATAGACTTTGAACACAGATATCAGGGATATTATAATGAAAATATGATGGGAGACAACATTTGGGAGCTTAAACGGGAAAGTGATTTGTTGCTGTTGGCAAATCTAGAAAAACAGCTCATTTTTAACTTTGTAAATATGTTTCAGATGAATTAAAATAAAATGTGTAAATTTTATTTTTGTAAATTTTTTTTTTTTTTTTTACATCCACAACTAGCAAAAAATATTGAAATTCAGCCATTTTTTGTTAAAAATTCATCCTGTAAGCCACAAAGGAAAGTTTAAAAGGAATAATGGGGATTTTCTATTGTTTTGCAATAAAAGGAGTTGGAAAATAACACTTGCCATGATAGTGTTATCAATGACTGGAATAACTGTGCTGACAGGAATATTCAATAGAGAATAGGACTCACATCATTGTTCTCAGAAGCAGGGAGCAAGTCTCTCAGCTTCCTCCACCATACACACCTGCTTCTGCTACCCCTATCTCGGCTCAACTGTCTCTTACCCTTGTAGGTTCAGCGCTTCATTCTGATTATAATAATAATAATAATCAACTCTCTCTCCTCTTTTTATTTTACCCGTCTCCGTCTGAAAACTAAAAGACCAAAGGGTAAAGGCTCAGTGCCTCCCTGTACGAGAAAATTAGTAACGAGGATACAAATATTTTTATCAACATGTGCAGAACATCAAGAACCTTCAAGTTGGCAAGTATGAAAAACATTAATGGTACTCGCGCTAACTCTCAACATCACACACTTTCATTCTTTTTAATCCTTTCGCCTCCTACCTTCCCTTCCAGTCTTCCCTTCCAGTCTTCCCCTCCAACCTTCCCTCTCCTGCCTTCCCCTCCCGTAAAGGCCCTCCCCTTTCTAGATTACTTCACGATTTTAATGGCAGATTAGCCAGCCGTAAACATTAACACACTCAGGTTCTTTCTCACGCACCTCGCCTGCCTTCCTACCTCGCCTGCCTTCCTACCTCACCTGCCTTCCTGCCTCACCTGCCTTCTTACCTCGCCTGCCTTCCTACCTCGCATCCCTTCCTACCTCGCTTGCCTTCTTACCTCACCTGCCTTCTTACCTCACCTGCCTTCTTACCTCGCCTGCCTTCTTACCTCGCCTGCCTTCCTACCTCGCATCCCTTCCTACCTCGCTTGCCTTCTTACCTCACCTGCCTTCTTACCTCACCTGCCTTCTTACCTCGCCTGCCTTCCGACCTCACCTGCCTTCCTACCTTGCCTCTCTTCCCACCTCACCTGCCTTCGTACCTTGCCTGCCTTCGTACCTCGCCTGCCTTCCTACCTCGCCTGCCTTCCTACCTCGCCTGCCTTCCTACCTCGCCTGCCTTTCCACCTCGCCTGCCTTGCTGCCTCGCCTGCCTTGCTACCTCGCCTGTCTTGCTACCTCGTCTGCCTTCCTACCTCACCTGCCTTGCTACCTCACCTGCCTTGCTACCTCGCCTGCCTTCCTACCTCGCCTGCCTTCCTACCTCGCCTGCCTTCCTACCTCGCATGCCTTCCTACCTCGCCTGCCTTGCTATCTCGCCTGTCTTGCTACCTCGCCTGCCTTCCTACCTCGCCTGCCTTCCTACCTCGCCTGCCTTGCCAACTCCCCTGTATTGCTACCTCGCCTGCCTTGCTACCTCGCCTGCCTTTGCTTACCTTCGCCTGCCTTCCTACCCTCGCCTGTCTTCCTACCTCGCCTGCCTTGCCAACTCGCCTGTATTGCTACCTCGCCTGCCTACCTCGCCTGTCTTCCTACCTCGCCTGCCTTGCCAACTCGCCTGTATTGCTACCTCGCCTGCCTTCCTACCTCGCCTGCCTTCCTACCTCGCCTGCCTTCCTACCTCGCCTGCCTTCCTACCTCACCTGCCTTCTTACCTCGCCTGCCTTCCTACCTCGCCTCCCTTCCTACCTCGCTTGCCTTCTCACCTCACCTGCCTTCTTACCTCACCTGCCTTCTTACCTCACCTGCCTTCTTACCTCACCTGCCTTCTTACCTCACCTGCCTTCTTACCTCACCTGCCTTCTTACCTCACCTGCCTTCCGACCTCGCCTGCCTTCTTACCTCACCTGCCTTCCTACCTTGCCTGTCTTCCCACCTCGCCTGCCTTCGTACCTTGCCTGCCTTCGTACCTCGCCTGCCTTCCTACCTCGCTTGCCTTCCTACCTCGCCTGCCTTCCTTACCCTCGCCTGCCTTCCTACCTCGCCTGCCTTCCTACCTCGCCTGCCTTCCTACCTCGCCTGCCTTCCTACCTCGCCTGCCTTCCTACCTCGCCTGCCTTGCTATCTCGCCTGCCTTGCTGTCTCGCCTGTCTTGCTACCTCGCCTGCCTTCCTACCTCGCCTGTCTTCCTACCTCGCCTGCCTTGCCACCTCGCCTGCCTTGCTACCTCGCCTGCCTTGCCACCTCGCCTGCCTTGCTACCTCGCCTGCCTTGCTACCTCGCCTGCCTTGCTACCTCGCCTGCCTTGCTATCTCGCCTGCCTTGCTATCTCGCCTGCCTTGCTATCTCGCCTGTCTTGCTACCTCGCCTGCCTTCTTACCTCGCCTGCCTTCCTACCTCGCCTGTCTTCCTACCTCGCCTGCCTTGCCACCTCGCCTGCCTTGCTACCTCGCCTGCCTTGCTACCTCGACTGCCTTGCTACCTCGCCTGCCTTGCTACCTCGCCTGCCTTGCTACCTCGCCTGCCTTGCTACCTCGCCTGCCTTGCTACCTCGCCTGCCTTGCTACCTCGCCTGCCTTCCTACCTCGCCTGCCTTCCTACCTCGCCTGCCTTCCTACCTCGCCTGCCTTCCTACCTCGCCTGCCTTCCTTCCTAGCCTGCCTTCTTGTCTCGCCTGCCTTCCTACCTCTCCTGCCTTCCTACCTTTCCTGCCTTCCTACCTCGCCTGCCTTCCTACCTCGCCTGCCTTCCTACCTCGAATGCCTTCCTACCTCGAATGCCTTCCTACCTCGCCTGCCTTCCTACCTCGCCTGCCTTCCTACCTCGCCTGCCTTCCTACCTCGCCTGCCTTTCTACCTCACCTGCTTTGCTACCACGCCTCCCTTGCTACCTCGCCTGCCTTGCTACCTCGCCTACCTTCCCACCTCGCCTGGCTTCCCACTTCGCCTGCCTTCCTACCTCGCTTGCCTTCCTCCCTCGCCTGCCTTCCTACCTAGCCTGCCTTCTTACCTAGCCTGCCTTCTTACCTAGCCTGCCTTCCTACCTAGCCTGCCTTCCTGCCTAGCCTGCCTTCCTGCCTAGCCTGCCTTCCTGCCTAGCCTGCCTTCCTACCTAGCCTGCCTTCCTACCTAGCCTGCCTTCCTACCTAGCCTGCCTTCCCACTTCGCCTGCCTTCCCGCCTCGCCTGCCTTCCCACCTCGCCTACCTTCCCACCTCGCCTATCTTCCCACGTCGCCTGCCTTCCCACCTCGCCTGCCTTCCCACCTCACCTACCTTCCCACCTCGCCTATCTTCCCACCTCGCCTACCTTCCCACCTCGCCTACCTTCCCACCTCGCCTGCCTTCCCACCTCGCCTACCTTCCCACCTCGCCTGCCTTCCCACCTCGCCTACCTTCCCACCTCGCCTACCTTCCCACCTCGACTGCCTTGCTACCTCACCTGCCTTGCTACCTCGCCTGCCTTCCTACCTCGCCTGCCTTCTGACCTCGCCTACCTTCCCACCTCGCCTACCTTCCCACCTCGCCTACCTTCCCACCTCGCCTATCTTCCCACCTCGCCTGCCTTCCCACCACGGCTGCCTTCCCACCTCGCCTACCTTCCCACCTCGCCTACCTTCCCACCTCGCCTACCTTCCCACCACGCCTGCCTTCCCACCTCGCCTACCTTCCACCTCGCCTGCCTTCCCACCTCGCCTACCTTCCCACCTCGCCTACCTTCCCACCTCGCCTGCCTTCCCACCTCGCCTATCTTCCCACCTCGCCTGCCTTCCCACCTCGCCTACCTTCCCACCTCGCCTACCTTCCCACCTCGCCTATCTTCCCACCTCGCCTGCCTTCCCACCTCGCCTACCTTCCCACCTCGCCTACCTTCCCACCTCGCCTACCTTCCCACCTCGCCTACCTTCCCACCTCGCCTGCCTTCCCACCTCGCCTGCCTTCCCACCTCGCCTGCCTTCCCACCTCGCCTGCCTTCCCACCTCGCCTACCTTCCCACCTCGCCTACCTTCCCACCTCGCCTACCTTCCCACCTCGCCTGCCTTCCCACCTCGCCTGCCTTCCCACCTCGCCTGCCTTCCCACCTCGCCTGCCTTCCCACCTCGCCTACCTTCCCACCCCCGCCTACCTTCCCACCTCGCCTACCTTCCCACCTCGCCTACCTTCCCACCTCGCCTACCTTCCCACCTCGCCTACCTTCCCACCTCGCCTACCTTCCCACCTCGCCTGCCTTCCCACCTCGCCTGCCTTCCCACCTCGCCTGCCTTCCCACCTCGCCTACCTTCCCACCTCGCCTACCTTCCCACCTCGCCTACCTTCCCACCTCGCCTATCTTCCCACCTCGCCTACCTTCCCACCTCGCCTACCTTCCCACCTCGCCTACCTTCCCAACTCGCCTACCTTCCCACCTCGCCTACCTTCCCACCTCGCCTATCTTCCCACCTCGCCTACCTTCCCACCTCGCCTACCTTCCCACCTCGCCTACCTTCCCACCTCGCCTACCTTCCCACCTCGCCTACCTTCCACCTCGCCTACCTTCCCACCCCGCCTACCTTCCCACCTCGCCTGCCTTCCCACCTCGCCTGCCTTCCCACCTCGCCTGCCTTCCCACCTCGCCTACCTTCCCACCTCGCCTATCTTCCCACCTCGCCTACCTTCCCACCTCGCCTGCCTTCCCACCTCGCCTGCCTTCCCACCTCGCCTGCCTTCCCACCTCGCCTACCTTCCCACCTCGCCTGCCTTCCCACCTCGCCTGCCCTTCCCACCTCGCCTACCTTCCCACCTCGCCTATCTTCCCACCTCACCTACCTTCCCACCTCGCCTACCTTCCCACCTCGCCTGCCTTCCCACCTCGCCTGCCTTCCCACCTCGCCTGCCTTCCCACCTCGCCTACCTTCCCACCTCGCCTACCTTCCCACCTCGCCTGCCTTCCCACCTCGCCTGCCTTCCCACCTCGCCTATTTTCCCACCTCGCCTACCTTCCCACCTCGCCTACCTTCCCAACTCACCTACCTTCCCACCTCGCCTACCTTCCCAACTCACCTACCTTCCCACCTCGCCTACCTTCCCACCTCGCCTATCTTCCCACCTCGCCTACCTTCCCACCTCGCCTACCTTCCCAACTCACCTACCTTCCCACCTCGCCTACCTTCCCAACTCACCTACCTTCCCACCTCGCCTACCTTCCCACCTCGCCTACCTTCCCACCTCGCCTACCTTCCCAACTCACCTACCTTCCCACCTCGCCTACCTTCCCAACTCACCTACCTTCCCACCTCGCCTACCTTCCCACCTCGCCTACCTTCCCAACTCGCCTTCCTAATCAGTCACTAAGGCTTGTGTTATCCTCTTAGTTCATTTTCCCAGACCTTGATAGACTTGATCATCACTGTGGTTCACAACAGTTTGTCTTGTGCTGTTGTTGTCAGTCCTTTGTAATGTTGATTAAATATTGTTGTCAGAATTTTGTAATGTTGGTTCAACATGATGTTGATGTGATTATCTTTCATCTTGTTACTTCAGTATGTTGTGTTCTGTCTTTTGTTGTGCTAGTTGTTCTGTCTTTTGTTGTGCTAGTTCTGTCTTTTGTTGTGCTAGTTGTTCTGTCTTTTGTTGTGCTAGTTGTTCTGTCTTTTGTTGTGCTAGTTGTTCTGTCTTTTGTAGTGCTAGTTGTTCTGTCTTTTGTTGTGCTAGTTGTTCTGTCTTTTGTAGTGCTAGTTGTTCTGTCTTTTGTAGTGCTAGTTCTGTCTTTTGTTGTGCTAGTTCTGTCTTTTGTTGTGCTAGTTGTTCTGTCTTTTGTAGTGCTAGTTCTGTCTTTTGTTGTGCTAGTTCTGTCTTTTTTTGTGCTAGTTGTTCTGTCTTTTGTGCTAGCTGTTCTGTCTTTTGTTGTGCTAGTTTTGTCTTTTGTTGCGCTAGTTGTTCTGTCTTTTGTTGTGCTAGCTGTTCTGTCTTCTGTTGTGCTAGTTCTGTCTTCTGTTGTGCTAGCTGTTCTTTTGTTGTGCTAGCTGTTCTGTCTTTTGTTGTGCTAGTTCTGTCTTTTTGTTGTGCTAGTTCTGTCTGTGCTAGTTCTGTCTTTTGTTGTGCTAGCTGTTCTGTCTTTTGTTGTGCTAGCTGTTCTGTCTTTTGTTGTGCTAGTTGTTCTGTCTTTTGATGTGGTAGTTTGTCTTTTGTTGTGCTAGTTCTGTCTTTTGTTGTTTTAGTTCTGTCTTTTGTTGTGCTAGTTCTGTCTTTTGTTGTGCTAGCTGTTCTGTCTTTTGTAGTGCTAGTTGTTCTGTCTTTTGTTGTGCTAGCTGTTCTGTCTTTTGTAGTGCTAGTTCTGTCTTTTGTTGTGTTCTGTCTTTTGTTGTGCTAGTTGTTCTGTCTTGTGCTAGTTGTTCTGTCTTGTGCTAGTTGTTCTGTCTCGTGCTAGTTTCTGTCTTTTGTAGTGCTATCTGTTCTGTCTTTTGTGCTGTTTTGTCTTTTGTAGTGCTAGTTGTACTGTCTTTTGTTGTGCTAGTTCTGTCATTTGTTGTACTAGTTCTGTCTTTTGTGTTCTGTCTTTTGTTGTGCTAGTTGTTCTGTCTTTTGTTGTGTTTAATTCTGTCTTTTGTTGTGATAGTTCTGTCTTTTGTAGTGCTAGTTGTACTGTCTTTTGTTGTGCTAGTTGTTCTGTCTTGTAGTGCTAGTTCTGTCTTTTGTTGTGTTCTGTCTTTTGTTGTGCTACCTGTTCTGTATTTTGTAGTGCTAGTTGTTCTGCCTTTTGTAGGCTAGTTGTCTTTTGTTGTGCTAGCTGTTCTTTTGTTGTGCTAGCTGTTCTGTCTTTTGTTGTGCTAGTTCTGTCTTTTGTTGTGCTAGTTCTGTCTTTTGGGCTAGTTCTGTCTTTTGTTGTGCTAGCTGTTCTGTCTTTTGTGCTAGCTGTTCTGTCTTTTGTTGTGCTAGTTGTTCTGTCTTTTGTTGTGCTAGTTCTGTCTTTTGTTGTGCTAGTTCTGTCTTTTGTTGTGCTAGCTGTTCTGTCTTTTGTGCTAGCTGTTCTGTCTTTTGTTGTGCTAGTTGTTCTGTCTTTTGTTGTGCTAGTTGTTCTGTCTTTTGTTGTGCTAGTTCTGTCTTCTGTTGTGCTAGTTGTCTTTTGTTGTGCTAGTTGTTCTGTCTTGTTGTGATAGCTGTTCTGTCTTTTGTTGTGCTAGCTGTTCTGTCTTCTGTTGTGCTAGTTCTGTCTTCTGTTGTGCTAGTTCTGTCTTTTGTTGTGCTAGCTGTTCTGTCTTTTGTAGTGCTAGTTCTGTCTTTTGTTTTACTAGCCGTTCTGTCTTTTGTAGTGCTAGTTTTGTCTTTTGTTGTGCTAGCTGTTCTGTCTTTTGTTGTGCTAGTTGTTCTGTCTTTTGTTGCGCTAGTTGTTCTGTCCTTTGTTGTGCTAGCTGTTCTTTTGTTGTGCTAGCTGTTCTGTCTTTTGTTGTGCTAGTTCTGTCTTTTTGTTGTGCTAGTTCTGTCTGTGCTAGTTCTGTCTTTTGTTGTGCTAGCTGTTCTGTCTTTTGTGCTAGCTGTTCTGTCTTTTGTTGTGCTAGTTGTTCTGTCTTTTGTTGTGGTAGTTCTGTCTTTTGTTGTGCTAGTTCTATCTTTTGTTTTAGTTCTGTCTTTTGTTGTGCTAGTTCTGTCTTTTGTTGTGCTAGCTGTTTCTGTCTTTTGTAGTGCTAGTTGTTCTGTCTTTTGTTGTGCTAGCTGTTTCTGGTCTTTTGTAGTGCTAGTTCTGTCTTTTGTTGTGTTCTGTCTTTTGTTGTGTAGTTGTTCTGTCTTGTGCTAGTTCTGTCTCGTGCTAGTTCTGTCTTTTTGTAGTGCTATCTGTTCTGTCTTTTGTGCTGTTTTGTCTTTTGTAGTGCTAGTTGTACTGTCTTTTGTTGTGCTAGTTCTGTCATTTGTTGTACTAGTTCTGTCTTTTGTTGTGTTCTGTCTTTTTGTGCTAGTTGTTCTGTCTTTTGTTGTGTTTAATTCTGTCTTTTGTTGTGATAGTTCTGTCTTTTGTAGTGCTAGTTGTACTGTCTTTTGTTGTGCTAGTTGTTCTGTCTTGTAGTGCTAGTTCTGTCTTTTGTTGTGCTCTGTCTTTTGTTGTGCTAGCTGTTCTGTATTTTGTTAGTGCTAGTTGTTCTGCCTTTTGTAGTGCTAGTTCTGTCTTTTGTAGTGCTAGTTGTTCCTGTCTTTTGTAGTGCTAGTTGTCTTTTGTTGTGTTAGCTGTTCTGTCTTTTGTGCTGGCTGTTCTGTCTGTTGTGTTAGTTCTGTCTTTTGTTGTGCTAGCTATTCTGTCTTTTGTTGTGCTAGCTGCTCTGTCTTTTGTTGTGCTAGCTGTTCTGTCTGTTGTTGTGCTAGCTGTTCTGTCTTTTGCAGTGCTAATTCTGTCTTTTGTTGTGCTAGCTGTTCTGTCTTTTGTTGTGCTAGTTCTGTCTTTTGTAGTGCTAGTTCTGTTTTTTGTGCTAGCTGTTCTGTCTTTTGTTGTGCTAGATGTTCTGTCTGTTGTAGTGCTAGTTCTGTCTTGTAGTGCTAGTTGTTCTGTCTCTTGTAGTGCTAGTTGTTCTGTCTCTTGTGCTGGTTCTGTCTCTTGTAGTGCTAGTTCTGTCTCTTGTAGTGCTAGTTCTGTCTTGTAGTGCTAGTTCTGTCTTGTAGTGCTAGCTGCTGTCTTGTAGTGGTAGTTGTTCTGTCCTGTAGTGCTAGTTGTTCTGTCTTGTACTAGTTGTTCTGTCTTGTACTAGTTGTTCTGTCTTGTAGTGCTAGTTGTTCTGTCTTGTAGTGCTAGTTCTGTCTTGTAGTGCTAGTTGTTCTGTCTTGTAGTGCTAGTTTTGTCTTGTAGTGCTAGTTGTTCTGTCTTGTAGTGCTAGTTGTTCTGTCTTGTAGTGCTAGTTGTTCTGTCTTGTAGTGCTAGTTGTTTTGTCTTGTAGTGCTAGTTCTGTCTTGTAGTGCTAGTTCTGTCTTGTAGTGCTAGTTGTTCTGTCTTGTAGTGCTAGTTGTTCTGTCTTGTAGTGCTAGTTGTTCTGTCTTGTAGTGCTAGTTGTTCTGTCCTGTAGTGCTAGTTCTGTCTTGTAGTGCTATTTCTGTCTTGTAGTGCTATTTCTGTCTTGTAGTGCTAGTTCTGTCTTGTAGTGCTAGTTGTTCTGTCTTGTAGTGCTAGTTCTGTCTTGTAGTGCTAGTTCTGTCTTGTGCTAGTTCTGTCTTGTACTTCTAGTTTTTCTGTCTTGTAGTGTTAGTTGTTCTGTCTTGTAGTGCTAGTTGTTCTGTCTTGTAGTGCTAGTTGTTCTGTCTTGTAGTGCTAGTTCTGTCTTGTAGTGCTAGTTCTGTCTTGTAGTGCTCATTCTGTCTTGTAGTGCTAGTTCTGTCTTGTAGTGCTAGTTCTGTCTTGTGCTAGTTCTGTCTTGTAGTGCTAGTTGTTCTGTCTTGTAGTGCTAGTTGTTCTGTCTTGTAGTGCTAGTTCTGTCTTGTGCTAGTTCTGTCTTGTAGTGCTATTTGTTCTGTCTTGTAGTGCTAGTTGTTCTGTCTTGTAGTGCTAGTTCTGTCTTGTAGTGCTAGTTCTGTCTTGTAGTGCTAGTTCTGTCTTGTAGTGCTAGTTCTGTCTTGTAGTGCTAGTTCTGTCTTGTAGTGCTAGTTCTGTCTTGTAGTGCTAGTTGTTCTGTCTTGTAGTGCTAGTTGTTCTGTCTTGTAGTGCTAGTTCTGTCTTGTGCTAGTTTTTGTCCTTTTAGTGCTAGTTGTCTGTCTTGTAGGCTAGTTCTGTCTTGTGTATTTGTTCTGTCTTGTAGTGCTAGTTCTGTCTTGTAGTGCTAGTTCGTCTTTAGTGCTAGTTCTGTTTGTTGTTCTATTTTCTGTCTTGTAGTGTAGTTGTTCTGTCTTGTAGTGCTTATGTTTTTGTCTTGTAGTGCTTGTTGTTCTGTCTTTGCTAGTTCTGTCTTGTAGTGCTAGTTGTTCTGTCTTGTAGTGCTAGTTGTTCTGTCTTGTAGTGCTAGTTCTGTCTTGTGCTAGTTGTTCTGTCTTGTAGTGCTAGGGTTTTTTCGTCTTGTAGTGCTAAATTCTGTCTTGTAGTGCTAGTTGTTCTGTCTTGTAGTGCTTGTTCTGTCTTGTGTGTTTTGTTTGTTAGGCTATTTGTTTCTGTCTTGTAGTGCTTGTTGTTCTGTCCTTGTAGTGCTAGTTCTGTTTGTGCTAGTGTTCTGTCTTGTAGTGCTAGTTTTTTCTGTCTTGGTAGTGCTAGTTGTTCTGTCTTGTATGCTAAATTTTTGTCTTGTGCTAGTTGTTCTGTCTTGTAGTGCTAGTTCTGTCTTGTGCTAGTTCTGTCTTGTAGTGCTATTTGTTCTGTCTTGTGCTAGTTGTTCTGTCTTGTAGTGCTAGTTCTGTCTTGTGCTAGTTGTTCTGTCTTGTAGTGCTAGTTGTTCTGTCTTGTAGTGCTAGTTCTGTCTTGTAGTGCTAGTTCTGTCTTGTAGTGCTAGTTGTTCTGTCTTGTAGTGCTAGTTGTTCTGTCTTGTAGTGCTAGTTGTTCTGTCTTGTAGTGCTAGTTGTTCTGTCTTGTAGCGCTAGTTGTTCTGTCTTGTAGTGCTAGTTCTGTCTTGTAGTGCTAGTTCTGTCTTGTAGTGCTAGTTCTGTCTTGTAGTGCTAGCTGCACTACGACTGAAGCAGCACATACTGGCTTATCAGGAACTTCTCGTCACTCAGAATTGTTTCCTATTATTATTATTATTATTATTATTATTATTATTATTATTATTATTATTATTATTATGAAGAGAAGAGAAAGTATTGGCGATTTTTGTCTTTAAAGTTATCTAAAACGTTTTATCATGCATTATTTCTTTGTTAGAACGCATTTGTCTTGCCTGCGTTTTTTTTTTTTTTTAGAAATTTTGTTACCCCTAGTTAATCTTATGTTGCTTGTCTTGGGATCATCGCCCCCGCGGCTAGGTCGCAGACCAGACCACCCGGTTGATGGTCTGATCGACTAGCCTGTTAGGCTGGTGGTACCGGGGGCGAGTATTGAGAACTTTCAAAACAAGGGAAATAATGCCAATGGTGACTCTTCAAATCGTTAGTTATCTCTCATTTAGAATATTGCTCAGTGCTGACGGCCCCGTTCAAAACAGGATAAATATCAGAGCTGGAACAAATACAAAGATCGTTTACGTCTCACATGGAGCCAGTAAAGCATTTAAATTACTGGGAACACCTTAAAGTCTTGAACATGTATTCACTGGAATAGAGGAGAGAGAGATACGTGATAATATATATCTGGAAATTACTCGAAGGCTTGGTCCCAAATCTGCACACTGCCATAGCATATTGGAGTGAGAGATATGGGAGGAAGTGTAAAATAAACCCAATGAGGAGCAGGGGTGCGGTGGGGACAATAAAGGAACACTGTATTAACATCCGGGGTCCCAGACTATTCAATATCTTAACAGAAGATATCAGAAACACAGCTGGAAGAAGTGTAGAAGCCTTCAAGAGGAAACTGGTGCCCTATCAACCAGTCTGTAATGGATATGTGGGGCAGCGGGCCTCCAGCAGCAACAACCTGGTTGATCAGGCAGGCACCAGACGAACCTGGTCCATGGCCGGGCACCGAGAGTAGTGAGACTCTTGAAACTCGTCAAAGGTATACCAAAAGTAAAGGTCGCACGCAATCCATCGTACGGACCACAGCCCGGCTGATCATGATCTTATTTGAGAAACTTATCAACTACCTCTTAGAGATAGAGATTTGTTGGCAGTTTATCTCTGCACGATGGAAGGGCGTTGAAAAGTCGGGAACCTCAGATACTTTTCAAGTTCTTTCTTAGTGTACTTGTTGCGTCTCTGACGTTTATTGGAGATACTTTGCTCTATCTGTCGAGTCTCCTGCTTTCACATGTAGTGATTTCGGTGTACAGGTTTAGAACAAGCCTCTCTAAGATTTTGCAGGTGTAAATTATGTATCTTTCTGGCCTGTGTTCCAATTAGTACAGTTCATGGGACCGTAAACATTCACAATAGTTCAGATGTTGAAGTTTATGTTGGCAGTGAAGGTTCCCTGTACGTTTCACCAAAAACCTGCAACTAGTAGAGGGACCTCATGGCGACGTTTCGGTCAGTCATGGACCATTGCCAGGGCTCAGTACATGGGCATGCTGCCAGTGGCTTCTTCAGTCATCTGGGGATAGAGCTTTATCAGAAATTGTGAAGATATCAGTTGCATTTTGACTCCCATTCATAAAAAAAAAACTTATTAGGATCATCAGTCTGTAGACGGATTAGTTGTTCGCTGAACACAGTCGTGATGTGACTTTAATATATCGCTCATTTTCTTATTGTCACAAGTGTATGTTCCATCTTTTTTTTTTTTTTAAATAAAGATGAGACCCTATACTGGATGTGGTTTCACGGATTTTGCATGCGAGAAAAAGTATTTGGGATTTCTTATTTCCTTTATTACTCTTTTCTTCCTCTGCCTCTCGTGGACTTATGTGATGCAAATGTGTGCTCGATCTTCTCCATTTCCATAACCAGTATTTTCTTTCGTGCTTCAGAAAATCTGCTGCCTTTGAGAAACTGTGTTCTTCATTGTCTTCACCTGTAAAGGGAGAACCTCTTTCTCTCTGGAGTTTGCATCTTCTCTGTCGTAGAGGTTTGTGTCTGGAGGATCTAGATCATCGGTAGTAATATCGTCTTCCCAGCGTATTTCACTGAGATCATGATTTATTTGGCCCCCAACTGATGTGCTTCCTATTGAAACTAAATTTGTCTAATCCTCAATTATATTGTCTGAGACTGCAGTCTCCGACAGCACCATGTTCAGGTCCTTATTTTAAATATATGGTCTAGAATATTTCTCAGTCTGGTTGGTTCTGCTATCTGTTGACTTAAGGCGAATTTCTTGTAGTTCAATAATTGTTACGTGTGAGACTGTTCAGACAAACTAGTTCCAGGGATATACTTCTATTACAGTCCTTGCTGCATTACTCTATTTAAGATATGGTGTCTCAAATTAGTCACCAAGTAACAAGATATTTAAGAATTGTGTTAAGTTCTGATCTAAGTCCTCTATCATGGCAGAAATGTGTTTGATTTTCAATGAAGTTGTGTACCAGCTGTTATTCTTGTTGTCGTGGCTGTAGTTTCGAGGTCATGGTTATTTTTGTGGTCTTAACTGTCACTTGTGGTCGTAGCTGTCGCCTTGAGATTGAATCTGTTAATTTTGGTTGTGACTGTCACTGTTGTAGACGTGATTGTTAATCTTGTGGACTGTCACTGTTGTGGTCGTTACTGTCGTCTTACCACAGCGTCTGTCATTTGTAGTCGTTACTGTTGTCTTCAGACAGTGTCTGTCACTTGTAGTCGTGACTGTCACTGCAAGTTTTTCAAAAAGTAATGGTCTTACCCCCTCACACGCAACACACACACAGTGAAGTGCTCCTCCACTCCTCCAGGGGGTGGGTGGGAGGGAGCCAGGAGCTCCATTCCTCCGGTAAATACCCGAGCTACGCTCTTTTATTAGACTTTCGTAATTCCTTGATCGATTGTTCTTGGCGTAGCTGAGGATCCCGCGTCGAGGCGGCGCCCCATTATGACCGTTGCGTGCATTTTATGAGCCATAACTCTGTAATCACATTTGTCAATGGTATTCGCTACGTCGGTCCGTGTTAGTGTCAGTCTTCCCTGAGCGTACTCATGTTTGCGGCCATGAGAGAGTATTCCTGAGCCCGCGTCCATATCTGTCTTGACAGGATGATATTGTTTGTTCATCAGGAAAATAACTTTTAAATCATTTGCCGCACTATGGCGGCCCCAAGAGCACATGAATGTAGAGTAGACGGTGGTGCGGTGGTGTACCAGCTGGCCTACCCATGCTGGACTCTTGGAGTAATTACTTGACGAAGACATTCACTGTATGATGGCTTCACGGGACCTAGCGTGCCCCTTCTTAAACATATAACTCAGTAAGCATAAAGGGTGCAGGGTTTTCAACACTACCTTCATAGATAAGGGGAACTACCATTAGACTCATAAGTGTATTCAAAAATAAACTTTAAAAATTTGTTCATGCAGATAATGATTAATGAGACACTTGTGCAACATTTGGGAATCTTTATTGAGGAAATGTTTCGCTAGTCAGTAGCTTCTTCAGTCTAGTACAGTCCGACTCCAGGCTGAGGGACTGATTACTTCAAACATTTTCTCGTCTTTCTCCGTTCTTCTCAGTAAAGATATCCATGTTGTACAAGTGTCTCATTTTTCAACTTTCAAAACTATTTACATCGCAGTGATTACCCAGAATCTAGTGCCGATGTCAAAGAGCAAATAACCTCAATGACTAAGTTGTTAACCGGGAAGCCTGTTGTAAGACCGTGCCGTGGAGGTAATTTGAGGTAATTGCGGAAACATCTACTGGTAATAACCCTCTCTTCTACCTCATTCTACCTTTATACCACGTTGATTCTCACAATATTCTCTGTCTCTAAGACTCGTCTGAGTCATAAGTGTCCACCTGTGTCTTCCTGTCATTGGTCCCCGTTCCTCGAGCACTCTACCCATTTCTACGTTCTCATTTCTTTTTAGCATTTAATACGTCGTAATAATGTCTTCTGTAACCCAGTTCTCGTAGAGCAGTGTTGTTTGCGCCTCTCTAGCTTCCACGCCGTTAATGGGAGACTATTTTGTTGTGATGAAGACCAAACAATAACCCTGGCCACAGTGACTGTGATTCCTGGAGTCGACTACAGGCAGACTAAAATTGTACTTTTTTTCGTAACTAAAATTGTCTTTAAAGATAATAGCATTACTGAATACTTGTCAAACACAGCAACACAATGGTATCTTGGTACAGAGGATACTTTCCACAAATTCATGACTTAACCACTAGTTATGAGTGATAAGG
>NC_069416.1:33064523-33222023 GCF_026875155.1 Cherax quadricarinatus | reverse complement strand
CCCACTTTTTTTTTTACCTCCCTTCCCTTTTTCACTTTCCTCTTCCTTTTTTCCCCTTTCCCCATTTTCTCTTTGCCTCCTGATATATCAGCCCGGTGTTGTTAGGCACGAACATGTTGAAGGTGATTCTCTGGAATTATGGAAGGTGATCCCTGTCTCATTACCAACCTCTCTTCCATCTTCCTTCTTAACCCTCCCCCCTCTCTCTTTTTCATCCTCGCTCTACCCCCTTCATCTTTCTCATGCCTCTGGTTGCCTCTTAGACAGGGAACCAGAAGCTTGGCCCTCGCCTGGGAAAGATGAGTTGCTAGTACCAATAAACTGACTAATCAGACAGGCAACCAGAGGCTTGGTCCGGGGCCCTGAATGATGTACACTTATACAAGAAAGATACTAGAGAGGAACTTGTTCGGGATTTTCAAAATGAAATTCCTTACTACGAGAGGAATGACTGAATTTTGCAAAACGTTCCCATTGATAGTCTGGGGTAGTGTCATACCAGGAGTGGAATGACTAAAAGGAGTCGTGTCCTTCCAGTGAACTCTTGCCATATTGATCGAAGAGATACGAATCGTATGGTGGTTATTAAAGCAAGAGTCATTTCTCACAGTGCAACAAGCACACTGCCATAGCAACGAGGAATTACCAACAGATTCCAGCTGTCTTTAAGAGGCAATTACCGTATTTTCCGGCATATAAGGCGCACGACAGAAGGATCATAACGGTAAATCAGTAATCATATTTAAGAGCTAATTACTTTCTTACCTTACGCTAAAGCGTAACCCAAAGCCTACCCTTGAGCATATAAAGCGCAGGATAATTATCCAAGACTTTTTGTGGGAAAAAGGCGCGCCTTATATGCCGGAAAGAAGTAGACACGTTTCTTAAATTGCATCTTAATCAGCCGAACTGGAGTACTGCTGTACTCTTGACAGCTCCGTTCAGGGTAGGCGAAATTATAGGTTTGGAAAATGTGCAGAGAACCTTTATTGCTCTCGTAGATTCAGTCAAACACCTAAATTATTTGGAATGTTTGAATCCGCTTCATCTGTAGTCCTTGGAACATAGGCGAGAAAAATACATTATGGTCTACGATCTGCGCCTGGATATTTGTAGAGAGATTGATCCCAAATTTGCACTCGCAAAATATTTCCTGTGAAAATAAAAAGTTTGACAGACTGTGCAAAATACCTTCAATAAAAGCAGGTGTTCAATGAGTACACTGAGGGAAAACTCAACATCCTTCCATTATTCTAACAAATTCTTGGACCTCGTGCAGCTAGCACCAATAACCTGTGTTGCTAACGCCATCCATCCTGGTCTGGGACCGGACCGCGGGGGCGCTGACCCTGCACACACTCTCCAGGTAGACTCCGGATAGGCAGGTACCTTGGATTGCATACTGCTAGGACTAATAAACTGAATGATCAAGCCATCAACCAGCAGGCTTGGTCTGGGGCGATTATCTCATGAAGTCGACTATGGGTGAGAGATATCTTACGAGTGTAGAGCGTCTAAAGTCTTTTAACATCCTCCCATCAGACGTAGGGAAAACACCAATAGATCGCTGTCTTCACGTGAAACCTGATAATTTCCTGATGCAAGCTGCTGATCAGCCAGGTTGTTGGTGTGGAAATGCATCGGTGATCATCCAGGCTACAGTGCTTATGATGTGAGTAATTACTTTCAGATACCGAATAAAGAGACAAATACCGAAGAAAGAGACCAATGTAGTATAATGCGATCGTTTATCGACAACGTTTTACCCCATAAAGGTCACTGTAAAGGCGAAACGTTCTCATTAACGTATAACATTATACTTGATTAGTGGCCTTCTCCTTTGTGCTTATGCGTACATGGACCAGCATCAGTGATCAGCCAGGCTGTGGTCTTGTGCGTTCTTTACGTGGAATTACATCATTGATCAGTCAGGTTGCCGTGCTTATGATGTGTTGTTTACGTAGACCTGCATCAGTGATCAGCAAGACTGTGGTGCTTAAGGTATGATGTTTTTGTAGACCTACATCAGTAATGCTGGCTCACACGAGCGAGGCCAGGTATAGGATCGAGTAATGAAGTGTTCTCGCTTTATGCAGGGATAAGGTCAACAGGAAGCTGTGGGTATGAAGACAGTGTGCGGAACAGACTTTTATTTGGACAACATTTCACTTAACCCTGAGCGAAACATTGCTCAGAATAAAAAATTGTTCCTCATAATGTCTCGTTATAGCCATAAGTAAATTATGGTGGTAATGAGAAACTGATATTCACAAGCCACCTTGTAGGTTTATGAGGCAGAGAAGAAACGTGACTGAGTATGCTGCTGCATCCTTAGTCACATTACTTACTAACATACAGAGAGAAGGCTTTCTCACCTACATATCTTTCCCAAGGAAGATATAACGTAGTTAACACCTTGACACACCAGAGAACACAAGGAACATCAGTAGGTACAATGTTTATCAGGAAACATGACAAGTGTTCCATGACGCAGACCGTAGTCATATGATGACCCACAGCTGGAGCTTTTGGTCATCTGACCGAGGACTTCAGCTGGCTTACCGGTCCACCTCTTTAAAAATCACGGCTATAATTATAACCATTAGATATTTATTTATGCTAACACTCTGAGGTGGGCATATAATACAACAACAGAGTCCAAATTACAGTGTTTTTCCTTAATAGGGTAGGTAAACGTGACAGTAACTCAATAACCAAACGCATACAAGCTCTCACCGCCCGTGGGCAAGTGGAGCCCAGGTCAGTAGATTGGTGGTGTGGGACCAGGTAGACTCCCAACGATGTTCTTAAAAATGATGGACCGACTCAACTTTCAAGCCATTATGGGTGCAGTGTTGCGTACCGCACTAATAGCCTACTGGCGCTGGTAGGTCTTCTTTAATTTCTTGTTCAACCAGGCTGTTTGTTGAAAGAGGCCTGTGCAAGCACCTTGGCCAGGCTTATCACACAAAGAGGTAAGAAGAAAAGGTATGCAGCGTGAAAATGACCATAGGTGTCATATCAGAGCCTATATTAGAGGGTTATTCTACTTGATTCCCAGCTTGAGTCAAAGCTTTGTTACTGACTGCCTATTCAGTCAAAGTTTTGTTGGTAACAGTCCGGAGACAAAGTCGTCACGTTTTATGGATGTTTGGTTTCTGAAGCTTGCTGTGGTAACACTGATGAGAACGACTTGTCGCTGCAACTGCACTCTCACAGCTGCACTCTCACAGCTGCACTCTCACAGCTGCACTCTCACAGCTGTTCTCTCACAGCTGCACTCATTCTTGACAGGAGAAAATAATAATGTACGGATAATTGAAAGTCCGGTTTAGGGGAAGCATCTGACTTTCTCCAGAGATTATTTGCAGTAAATTGTGGGCACCAGTCCCCTGAGGCTGACCTGTTACACCAGTGCCTTACCTGACCCCGCCCCCGACATATAGCTCCTGGCCCCGCCTGCCCGAAAATGGTTTCACGTAGCCCCGCCTGCCAGGAGAATGTGCTTCCTGTATTCATCTTCCCGGAGATTTCGCTACCTGTTCCTCTCTTCCCCAGTCCTTATGCTAGGAGATGTAGCTCCTGGTTCGTCTGACTAGAGCTGATTTTGGGGGTCGCCTCCGGTCCTAGATAAGGCCTTCTGCTTGTGGTCTCTTCAGTCAGCTGTTGGTACTAGCAGCACGCAGGATCAGATACGCACCTCATCCATAGCTACCTAATTACTTGTGTTCCTGTTCTCTCTGACCTGCAGCTTGCAACTTACTGTGGAGCACATTTGAGCTGTTTGTCTACGACCTCTGTCATTTCCAGAGTGCCTGTAGTGACCTGGGAGAACTTTTAGCAAAGTCTTTTAACAGTGACAAGTTACTTGTTTTTTCCTAGACAATGCTGGTTAATTTGAATTTGATGTGACAGCATTTGCGCTGTATTATTCGTATTGACATCTTTTATTTATTCGTATCGGCATCTTTTATTTATTCGTATTGACATCTTTTATTTTTTGACACTTATGGGTGTTTTGTATCTTTATTGCCAGGAGCACTAAGAGATCTGCCAGTTTAAAGTACTCTTCAAGCCTCACAACTTCCTTCTTAGTAGCACACAGTCCGAAATGTGCACCACATCCCTGCTGATCAGATCCTGACTGCGCAGTTCCTTCCTGAAGACAACTAGGGCTATACAATTTACATTTATTGAGTTCTCTCATTGCTCTTTGTTGAGGGTATTTTGCATCGTCTACCATTCATCTTGCTTTCCTAGGGCATAATATAGTGCAATGATTTAGAACTAATCTCTCCAGAATTTTTTTATACGTTCAATGGAATTCTTGTGTTCCCAGTAATTTAAGTGCATGAAATGATACGAGCAGTGGAACATTTTGTATATTCTCCAGGTCTGCGACTTTACCTGGCTTCACAGGGACCAAGTGTGCCACAGTGTATTAGCATTACCTTGTTTTCAAGGTTCTACAATAGTTAAGCATCCTATTATTTTCGTCTTTGTTGTGATATGTACACCGTTGTGATCCTTGAGCATAATACCCGACGTTAAGTTCCTCACATTCCTCTTCTGCTCCATTGAGAAGTTTTAATTTGTTTTGTACTCCCCTGAAGTTTTAATTCTGTAATTTTTCAAAACCTTAGTTGTCAGTGGCTCTTTGAAAGAACCGGTTGATATCAGCTTGAAGACAGTGTCCTCAGTGGATACCACCTACCTACCTGAAGAGTGTTCCGGGGGTCAACGCCCCAGCAGCTCGGTAAATGACCAGGCATCCCAGTGGAGCAGGGCCTGGTCCACTACGCTGTTACTGCTGGCCTCACACAAGCTAACGTACGAACCACAGCCCGGTTGGTCGGGCACTGACTTTAGGTATCTCTGCAGTTCCCTCTTGAAGGCAGCCAGGAGTCTATTGGTAATTCCCTATATGTATGATGGGCGGCTGTCGAATAGTCTTGGGCCCCGGACAATTATTGAATTTTCTCTTAGTGTACGTGACGAGCCTGGCCCAAGGCTGGTTCCCGGAACTGAAAAACTCTCAAAACTCGTCAAAGTAAAAGTATAGTTATGGCATGCCTGATTTTCATAGGTGGTATGTCGCACTGTCTGCCGAGACTTTTGCTTTCATTGAGAGAGATTTTTGTATGCAGATTTGGAGACAGTCCCTCTAGGATTTTCAGGTGCAAATTATGATGTCTTTCTCTCTTGCTTTCCATGGAGTACAGGTGAAAGGACTAAACTTATACGTGCACTGATACTTCTCTGTACGTTTTCTAGATCTGCAATCTCGCTTGCCTGGGCTCCTTCCCAGATAATTACTAGGTTCTTTCCTAGATCCCTAGGTTTTCCTTCCCAGATAGATTCCTAGGTTCCTTCTCAGATAGATTCCTAGGTTCCTTCCCAGATAGATTACTAGGTTCCTTCCCAGATAGATTCCTTGGTTCCTTCCTAGATTCCTTGGTTCCTTCCTAGATTCCTTGGTTCCTTCCTAAATTCCTTGGTTCCTTCCTAAATTTCTTGATTCCTTCCTAGATAATACCTAGGTTTCTTCTTAGATAATTCCTAGGTTAATTCCCAGGTTCCTTCCTAGATAGATTCCTAAGCTGCTTCCCAGAAAATCCTTAGGTTCCTTCCTAGATAGATTCTTAGGTCCTAGGTTTCTTCCTAGATAGATTCCTAGGTTCCTTCCTAAATAATTAATTCTTAGGTTCCTTGAAAAATTAGACACATGTGCAACATCTGGGTATTTTTTTTTTTTTGACGTTTTACCATCCAGTGGTTTTTATCAGTACAAATTCAAGAACATAATGGGAAGGCAGTAGAATTATATATAAAAAAAATGAGGTAATTAGTCCCTCAGCCTTAAAGTTGGTGAGGAGCAGCGTAGTCTTGAAGTCTGAAGTACAGGACTGAAAACTGGCGCTTATATACTGACGTCAGATGAGGAACGTGTAGCAGACGAAGGCAATGTCAGTAGTAGGCGGGATTTCCCAGTGGAAGTAGGTCATACCCGAGGGACGGGCCAGCAGTAGAAGGTTGCGGAGATGTCCTCTGAACCAAGATTCCATGAAGCTGCTGTATACAACATGTTAGACCCAGCAGAGGGACATCTCCACAACCTTCTTCACTACTGGCCCGTCCCTTGGACATGACCTACTTCCACTGGGAAATCCCGCCTCCCAGTTACAATGCCTTCGTCTGCTACCAGTCCTTCGTCTGACGCCAGTAAATAAGCTCGAATCCTCATGTCTGTGCTAAAGATTCTTCACCACTACGGTGCTCTTCGCCATCTTGAAGGCTGAGGGACTGTTTACCTTATTTTTTGTATACAGTTCTACTGTCTTCCAATTATGTCCTTGAATTTGTATTGATAAAACCACTGGATGGCGAAACGTCTACAATAAAGATATCCAGATGTTGCACATCTTCATCATGTTGGTACTATGTACCATACATGTACATCTTGGGTTCCTCCCTAGATAATTCCTGGGCTCCTTCCTAGTTAATTCCCAAGTTCCTAGCAGGATTCCTAGGTAGTTTCATAGGGCCCTCCCTAGAGGCCCCATGAATCTATCTGAGGTTGGGCTTCTCAGCGGTGAAAAATCATTTCAGGGTGTGTTTGTGTATGAGCCACTAGCAGAAACAACCTGGTTAACCAGGTAATCGATAGTGAGTTTGATGAATTAAACACATGTGCAACACTTGGTGTCTTTATAAAGATATTCCAGTGTTGCATAGGTCTCTTATCACAGAAATGTTGCACATGTCTTATTCATCGACCAAATGTTGCACATGTCTTATTCATCAACCAAATGTTGCACATGTCTTATTCATCAACCAAATGTTACTCATGTATTATTCATCAACCTCTTGCTATTCCTGTCTGGCGTCTACCTTGTGTGTTGCGGGGGTCAACGCCCCCGTTGCCTGGTGACTGGCATAATAAATAGACAACAGTGAAGCCTGGCTTTATTCGGGGCTTCCAGAGTAGAATTAACCCTTGAAACCTTTCACAAGTATGTGGGTATATGAGGAAGACTTTCTAGCGTGGCGGCGGTAGCAGCGGCAGCGGCGGCGGTAGCAGCGGCAGCGGCGGCGGGACCATAAACGGCAGAGAGAGCACAAGAAAGTGTTAAGTGCAGATACATAACGCACCTCAATTAGACCAGTTTGTTTTTTTTGCCGGTGATAAAAATGAAACTTAATTCTGCGTGGGGAGTGGGAGTGTTGGAGAGGAGTGCCAAGGGGAGTGGGAGTGTTGGAGAGGAGTGCCAAGGGGAGTGGGAGTGTTGGAGAGGAGTGCCAAGGGGAGTGGGAGTGATGGAGAGGAGTGCCAAGGGGAGTGGGAGTGATGGAGAGGAGTGCCAAGGGGTGTGGGAGTGATGGAGAGGAGTGCCAAGGGGTGTGGGAGTGATGGAGAGGAGTGCCAAGGGGAGTGGGAGTGATGGAGAGGGGTGCCAAGGGGAGTGGGAGTGATGGAGAGGGGTGCCAAGGGGAGTGGGAGTGATGGAGAGGGGTGCCAAGGGGAGTGGGAGTGATGGAGAGGGGTGCCAAGGGGAGTGGGAGTGATGGAGAGGGGTGCCAAGGGGAGTGATGGAGAGGGGTGTCAAGGGGAATGGAAGTCATGGAGAGGAGTGCCAAGGGAAGTGGGAGTGAAGAGGAGTGCCAAGGGAAGTGGGAGTGAAGAGGAGTATCAGGGGGAGCGAGAAAGATGTACCTTTACCTTTGATATACCTTTGAAGAATTTCGAGAGTATATCTACTGAGCCCGGCCATGGGCCAGGCTCGTCTAGTGCTCGCCTGGTCAACCAGGCTGTTGCTGCTGGAGGCCCGCTGCCCCACATATCCATCACAGCCTGGTTGATCTGGCACCTGTTGAAGATACTTGTCCAGTTTCCACTTGAAGGCTTCTACACTTGTTCCAGTCGTGTTTCTGATATCTTCTGGTAAGATGTTGAATAGTCTGGGACCCCGGATGTTGATACAGTGTTCCTTTATTGTCCCCACCGCACCCCTGCTTTTCACTGGGTTAAGTTTACTCTTCCTCCCATATATCTCACTCCAGTATGTTATGGCAGTGTGCAGATTTGGGACCAAGCCCTCGAGTACCTTCCAGGTATATATTATCATGTACCCCTCTCTCCTCCGCTCCAGTGAGTACATGTTCAAGACTTGCAGGCGTTCCCAGTAATTTAGGTGTTTTACTGGCTCAATGTGAGCCGTAAACAATCTCTGTATTTGTTCCAGCTCTGATATTTCTCCTACCCTGAACGGGGCCGTCAGCACTGAGCAATATTCTAAGCGAGGGAGCACTAGCGATTTGAAGAGTGTCACCATCGCCATTGTTTCCCTTGTTTTGAAAGTTCTCAATACCCACCCCGTCATCTTCCTGGCTGTCGTGATCTTTGTCTTGTTATGGCTTTTAAAAGGAAGGTCTGCTGACATAATTATTCCCAGGTCTTTTACGTGTTCCTTACGTTCTGTTTGGTGACCCTCTTGAGTTTTGTATATAGTGCTCCTTTTGAGTTCTTAATTCTTTCCATACCTAAGCAGCTGGAAATTAACACCATTGAACGTCATGTTGTTCTCCACTGCCCACTGGAAAACCCTGTTTGTCTTCCTGTACTTTTTCAGTGTCCTCTACCGTAGTGACTTTCATGCTTATTTTAGTGTCATCTGCAAATGATGATACAAAAGTGTGCCGGGTGTTTTTGTCTGTCTGCTATGAGGATGAGAAACAGCAGAGGTGCCAGGACAGTGCCTTGGGGCACTGAGCTGTTGACCTCGCTGATGCTGGATCTTGCCCTGTTCACTACTACTTTTTGTGTTGTGTGTGTTAGGAACCCGAAAATCCATCTGCCTACCTTCCCCGTAATGCCCATGGCCTTCATTTTGTGCGCTATCACTCCATGATCGCATTTGTCAAACGCCTTTGCAAAATCTGCGTAAATCACATCTGCGTTTTGGTGGTCTTCCAATGCCTCCGTAATTCTGTCATAATGGTTCAGCAGCTGTGACAGACATGATCGTCCTGCTCTAAAACCATGCTGTTTCGGGTTATGTTGGTTGTGCTGGTCCATGAAATTTGTGACCTGCCGTCATGGGAGTTATGGAGAGGGTGTCGGAGAGCGAGAAAGAGGCGATACTTTTTACCTTACATATTCCTTTGATAAGTTTCGAGAGTTTTTCTACTCCCGTAGCGCGGTCCTGGGCCAGGCTTGTCTTGATGCTTGCCTGGTCAACCAGGCTGTTGCTTCTTGCGGCCAGCTGGCGCACACATCCAATCAGACTGAAAATATTGATTTTTGTAAAACCATTTTGAATTTCCTGTGTGTGTGTGTGTGTGTGTGTGTGTGTGTGTGTGGTGTGGGTGTGTGTGTGTGTGGTGTGTGTGGTGGTGTGGTGGTGTGCGTGTGTGCGTGCGTGCGTGTGTGCGTGCGTGCGTGTGTCGTGCGTGCGTGTGCGTGCGTGTGCGTGCGTATGTGTGCGCGTATGTGTGCGCGTGCGTGCGGTGTGTGTGTGTGTGTGTGTGTGTGTGTGTGTGTGTGTGTGTGTGTGCGTGCGTGTGTGTGCGCGTGCGTGTGTGAAATCAGCCAGTGTTTCTACACGTAAGGAAGGTAGTTGTGAGGAAGTCTTCGCCAGTGACCTTTTGATAACTTAAGAACAGCACTCGCCTTGTTTCTGTGTCATTATGCCCCTTCCCCACAGACCTGTCTTTGTTTCTGTCCCTCAGTATACCTCCACTTCACAGTAAAGTGTTTTAATGTTTAGAGGGTAATTTGTGTTAGCGCTCTTTGACTACAGAAAAAAAACATTCTAAATTAAGACACATGTGCAACATCTGATTATGTTTGTTGTAGACGTTTCGCCATCCAGTGGCTCTATCAATACAAATTCAAGGACATAATGGAAGACAGTAGAACTATATACAAAAGATGAGGTAATCGGCCCCTCGGCCTTGGAGTTGGTGTGGAGAGCACCGTAGTCGTGAAGATTCTGGAGCACAGGAAAGAAGGCTGGCGCTTATGTACTGACGTCTGGTGGAAAGGGACGGGTAGCAGACAAGGGCATATCACTGGTAGGCGGGATTCCCCAGTGGAAGTAGGTTATACCCAAGGGATGGGTTAGTGGTGGTATAGTAATTGTAGTAGCCGTGAGGAAGGTTATGTAGATGTCCTCTGAACCAAGATTCCATGATGTTGCAGTGTGTGACAAGACTACAGTGCTCTTCACACCAAGTCCAAGGCTGAGGGACTTATTACCTCCTCTTTTGTATACAGTTCTACTGTCTTCCATTCACTGGATGGCGAAACGTCTACAATAAAGATTTGTAGATGAATGGTTCAGAGAACCGACATGTTGATAAATTAGACACATGTGCACTCTTGCACATGTGTCTAATTTATCTACAATAAAGATACCCAGATGTTGCACATGTGTAATCTCTGTTGCTACTGCTGGTTTAGCTGCTGTTGCTACTGCTGGTGCTGCTACTATTGGTGCTGCTACTGTTGGTGCTGCTGCTGTTGGTGCTGCTGCTGCTACTACTGGTGCTACTGCTGTTGCTATTGCTGGTGTGGCTGTTACTGCTGGTGCGACTGCGGCTGCTACTGCTGGTTCAGCTGCGGTTGCTACTGCTACTGATGGTGCGGCTTCTGCTGGTGCGGCTGCTACTGCTGGTGCGGCTGCGGCTGCTACTGCTGGTTAGGCTGCGGTTCCTACTCCTACTGCTGGTGCGGCTGCGGCTGCTACTGGAATTGGCCGAGTCTCGTGCATGTTTTTGCCCACCTCTAAAGTCATTATCTACCGGTGAATGCAGGTGTTAGGGGGAGGGAGGGGGAGGAAGGGTAGGGGGTGAAAGTTGAAAGTTGTTGTTCAGTATCTGATGTTCAGTCTTGTCTGCCTAGTCCTATGTTTGGCTGTTCGTCTGCCTTTTCTGTATATCTCCCTTGTCTGCATGACTGCCTTCGCTAAGTCTGTGTCTGTCGCTTTGTACATTGTCTGTCTTGACTCGGCTTTGTTTTCTATATAGTCTGCCTTCGCTTTATGACTGTCTTCTCAGTATGTCTGTCTGCCTTGCCTGTCTGACTCTTTTGCCTGTCTGATTGTGTCTTGCCTGTATGATTATGGTGTCTTGCCTGTAAGACTATGCCTTGCCTGTATGACTGTGCTTTGTCTCGATGACTGCCTTTTTGTTGTATTCTGACCTAGGTTAGAATGAATTAACTAGACGTTGTATCTGCCTCATTCCTCGCTAGATGCCCCAGGCAGCAGGACGTTCCTTCTTCCAGCTTTCTCTTCAGGCTGTCGGCCTTGAGCGTTAGCATCTAGCTTTACAATGCAGTGTGTTGGATGCTACTTCTCAAACAAAATCTAAGGCTCGCCTCTAAAGAAATATTTCCCCACCTGATATAAATTTTATTGATATTTCTGGTGGCAGCGGTGGGATTTTGCGATATTATTTTGCATCCTACAGTGGCATCACGAGTATCAGGAAACTTATCTGTTGCCTTCTTAAGATTTTCCCATACTTTCTGAAAGATGAGTTGGGTAGTGTGCATCTTAGTGATATTGAAATTATAAGGACCATAGGCAAGCTGAGGTGGAGAAAACAGAATTGTGCAAGGTAAACGCTTGTCATCGCCGAACAATGCTCGCAGACTGGCTTGCAGCAACGGGTGCTTGGTGTATGCTAAACCAATAGCAAAGATCCTGCACTGTAGCATTAATGAACTCTGACCCTGTATCTGACAAGAGGACACGTGGGTACTATCTCACAGTACTCTGTCAGGTTATCGGCCATCACAAGCAGGTGCTTTCTGTCTTTCTCCTAGGTCAAGAAATTCGTCAGTAGGTCGACATAAGTTCTGTTCCATGGCTCCTTTGCAGTAAGATATTTGAGGATGGGGTTAGGACTGGTAATGACACCTTTGTGCTGGAGACATTTTTACACGTACTCTGCAATTTCCACTGCCATTTTAACCAGAAGTATTTCGTTCTTGCATGTCTGGCATTGCAATCTTTACGTGGATGTGCTGCACTGTGCTGGAGATGCTGCACCTGGGTCATAATGAATAAACTTCAAAGATGCTGGTAACAGGGGCTCTGGGATCACCAACTGGTGGACAGTACTGCCAGGATCCACAAGTCTACCCACTCGGGACTGTATTCCTTGGTCGACAACCAAATTCATCACCACCACAGGCGATTTGACCTTCAGGTCGGCATCTTTCTTTGTCAGGAAATGGAGAACAGGTGACCAAACTGGGTTTCGACATTGGACTCTCTTTAGATCCTCAATGCAGAAGTTGTCAGAGCTAACAAAAGCGATATGTCATTTCCAGAAACATAAGAGAATTTCCAGGTTACAGTTACTGAAAGTGAAAGATCAAGCATACTTTGAGAGATTCTTGTTTGCAGAGACAACAGACACAAGTCGTCAGTGTAATTCTTGACGGGATACTGGTAATATCTCGGAAATGATTCAAGGTCCAGACAGTGGCTAAGGCGTCTAGCTCTGTTACCGAGTAGTTCCTCTCAGCTTTGGTAAGAACGCGACTAGCGTAAGCTATTGGCTGTTGCTTGACAGTGGACTTCTGCGACAAGTTGACACCAGTGCCAACTTTGCTGGCCTCTATCGTCAAGGTAAACTCCTTGGTAATATCAGAAAATTTGAGAATGGGCTGTTGTTAACTTATTAAGTGTAACAAAGGCACTTCTCCTTTCTGAGAAGCCAAATCAGTGGTGTAACAATAGTAGAGAAACCAACAAATGAAAGTGTGGTAGACTCCAGCTAGGCCTATGAAGGAGAGATCTGCATCTGCTATCATAGGTCTAGGAAATTTCTGAATGGCAGCGAGTTTGGACTCATCTGTCTTTATGACATCCTGGGTCAATACATCGCTCGGAAACTTTATCTCTCATGAGAAACTGTCACATTTAGAGAGCTTGACTTTGAGACTAGACTCGGCTAATTTTGCCAATACCCACTCGAGTTTTAACAGACAGGAAGGTATGTCCTAGAGCTATGATTCACAAGGGTGCGGTGAGCCACACTGGTGTGGCCAGAGAGGATGGCATGGGTGACTGGAAGAGTCAAGGGCACTCAAAGAAACATTTAAACATTCATGTATAGAAACCCGCAGAAGTTTTCAGATTTCATCCAACCTCTGTGTTAAATGGTGTTGAGGACCAGCCTCAAAACAAATAGTGATGTCTCTTTTTGCATTAGCTCACCGCTAACAAAATCGATTATCTCATTACATTAAATTTCGTGAGTGTAACTGCAGCTTACTGGGTTACCATGCTGCAGTTTCAGTGTTCGTTATGTGGCATTTACTTTACAAAACAAACCATACCATGGGCGGGGTTAGAACCCCGATCTGGAGTTTTGAGACTGATCGCGGGTTCTAACCCCGCCCGTGGTATGGTTTGTTTTGCAATCGTGTCATTACGATTTTGTGAGTCATTTACTTTGCAGTTGGTTCAGTATTACGACTAAAATATTTTTTTTTTACTTGTAGATCATAGATAGATATTGTTGCTATGAAAGAGGCTCGTCTATGAATGAATTATGTTTTGATATAGCTGCATTATTTTATACTTTCTGGATGTCTCATTATCATTTTGTAAACTAGTTGTGATCAATGTTATGAATCATTGCTAGAAATTTTTTTAATGTATTTTTTATCTATAAAACAATTCGGTCTGGCGTCAGCAAATATTCCGAGGGTATGAAAAATCAAATGGCTGAATGTTATGGGCTGCTCATTAACTCAAATAAAATCCTTTTGAACTGATAGTGACCAGTTGGCATAGAAAATGCTGTCAATTCTGTATCCTGGTCATCAAGAGGAATCTGCAAAAAAAAAAATTGTAGAAAGTGAAATGCCGAAAAAAATCTATTACCAATGTTGTGGAATACTTCATTCAGAACCAGCAGTGGGAAATAGTCTGGGATTGTACTGGTGTTCAGTTTCCTGTAGTGGATTACAGGGCACCATGTCTCATGTATATTAAGAATAAGATTAGGTGGAGCGTTCAAAGGAATAGAATCCTCTCCGTTATGGGGAGTATTTGACAATGAGTTCTTTAGCAGAGATTCGTTGCGCATTAGGCAAATGGTACGCAGGTACATAAATGGGCTTATTAACTTTCTCGAGAGGGATACGATGAGAAGTAGGGTCAATCCCTTGAGGGTCATTGTTTAGTGCTATTAAAATCACTAAGCATTCTAGGGACTTCATCAGGGTAGTCTGTCGCAGCTAGGTCACCCTCTAACACTGACCAGGTGCTGGAAGATTCAGTAATAAATTCTCCTGGGAGAACTGCATCTACAAGCTGGTCTGCCTGTACTTCATCTTCGACACTAACCTCTCGCGTGGAGGGGAAATCTGGTGAGGTCTACCAGGGTGTTCTTCCTCAAGGTAAAATCTGCACCGTGAGCGTTCACGACGAGGACTTGCAGCTTACCACATCATACAGTGCAAGGGTAGTTCCCTTGACACTGGCAAACCTATCCACTAGCATGTGGTCCCCTTCAAAAGCTCTTTTCACAAATACCATGTCTGAAACAAGGCTGGAGGAACAAGTGTAGAAGCCTTCAAGAGGAAATTGGACAAGTATCTTCACCAGGTGCCAGATCAACCAGGCGGTGATGGATATATGGGGCAGAGGGCCTGCAGCAACAACAGACCTGGTTGACCAGGCAAGCACCAGACGAGCCGGGCTCAGAGTAGAGAAACTCTCGAAACTCTTCACAGGTATATCAAAGGTTTGAAGTGAGCGAGTTAACTAACAAAGTGGCGTCATTTTTGTACAGGGTCTGGTGACAAAGATGTAAGAATATAAACTGCAGACTCACTGGAGCACACAAGCAAATACTTGTAACTGTACGTAAACGCAAATTTAAATGCTAAAATTATTCACTTGCAACAGAGTAAAGTGAACACAAACTTGTCAGAAAAATATATTTGGTATGTAATGAAACAAATGTAATAGGTAATTGTTCAATCTGTAATAAAGGGATTATTGCACACAGAACTGAATGTAGGCAATTTATCAGAGAAGTGTAATTATGAAAATAAGGAAATGGTACACAGTGGCAAAACAATGCAAATAAATGTGTGTAAAACTCAGTGAAGGAACGCAGTAACTGGTGTTGTACTCAAGAACACAGATGTGAGGTTGACAATATGTTGTACACAGATACGCAAGGAAAAGCACAAAGATAGCTGAAGAAAATTAATGTTTTGTACACTAATTTTTAACAACAGCTGCTGTGTTGTAACAAAAACTTAGACTCTAGAACACAAAGTTGCAGCGCAGCTTCAGGGAAGTGAATAACAGCAATATAAAAACAAAAAAGATCAGCACCAGTTGGAATTAACACACAAAATTGATAGACGCAAATAAACAGAAAAAAAGACAGAAAAATCCAGAACACTGGAATTTCTTAGAGAAAAAAACAATATACGACAAAAAAAAAAATAGAATCAAAGAATTACAGGTGTAAAATGCTGAGACACAACATTTAATAAATCACAGGTGCAAGGGCACTGTAAATATAAAATGACAAGATCGCAACAGTAGTACAAACTGTGTACAAAAGTACACTGGGATTAATGTTATTTAATACGACTGTCTGCTTTGTTTGCCTCTACCTGGCTGTTCTTGTCCGCCAGACTGCCGGATACGATTCTATAGAAAAGAAACTTTAATTTGTCTCAGGATGTTGGTTGGTAGACAGCAACCATCCTGGAAGTACTATTGTCCCTGTGTGTGTGTGTCTGTGTCTGTGTATGCGCTCATGCGAGCGTGCGTGTGTGCATGATTGAACGGGAAGATTGTTACACATTTTGCACTCTGGTAAGATTGGTGGTCTTTTCTGTCTCGCGATCACGCAAGATGGCAGATAAATCTTGGAAAGTTCCGTTTATATTCAGTATTCACTTGCCTTTATTTTCCTGTGTCTTTCTCTTGGTAGTTGTCATTTCTGTGCGTGGTTAGCATTTCTTATTGTGGCAAGTTTTCTCATCGGTCAAGTTTCAGAACTCGCAGCCATTTTATCTTGCCAGCATTGTGGTAGAAGGGAATGGAGGGTGGGAAGAGAGCCTTCTGTTATACTAAACTATTACGTCTAAGTTAAAAGTATCTAGAATGTATTTGTCTTAAACCCAGTGAAAGGCAGGGACGCCGTGGGCACAACAAGAGAACACTGTATCAATATCAGGAGTCCCAGGCTGTTTAACATCTTGCCAGAAGACAGAAACAGTGTTGAACCAAGTGCCAGATCAACCAAGTTGTGATGAATATGTGGGCCAGAGGGCCGCCAGCAGCAACAATGTGGTTGATTATGCATGCACCAGACAAGCCTGGCCCAGGAGCTGGCTGCGGGAGTAGGGAAAACCCAGGAAACCCAACAGAGATGTATCTAAGATTTGCATCAGGAATGAGCGTCCATGTTGTGACGTCTCTGGCTGCCTCTCCTCGTTATGTAGTCTTCCTCGTGGCGTCTGTCTCTCCTTCCTTGTTTTACAAGCTTTGCTCTCTTCTCGTAGGGTCAGCGAACTCCATCTCAAGAATATTTTTTTGCCCCCCCCCCCTCCCCGTACCCCAAGTTCTTCGTCCCACTAACTCCAATATCACTCTTGGGTCACCCCTTCATTCGGACTGCCCACCTTCCCTCCACAGAAGCTTTCCCCTTCCCCCTCCCATGAGGCTTTCCCCCCCCCCCCCAAGAGATATTTTCCCCTCCACTCCCCAGGAGCATTATTTTCCCCTCTTCCTCTCTCAGGTGGATCTTCCCATTTTCCCTCCCACCGGCTCTCCTCTCTCTCCCCACGAGAAAACATGGTTTGTTCACATTGGGTAACTATCATATACAATATGATAGCAGAACACTGTCGATGTATCCAAATTTGCTAAATGCAAAAATAAAAAAAATAAATAAAAAATCTTTTCTCCTTTTCCTTGGCTCTACGATCCCTCTCCTTTTCCACCTGGGCTCTCCCTTCTCCCCAGGGGAGAGATCTTGTGTTGCCGCGGTGTTGATCGTCCAATATGGCTCCAGGATTTCCTCTCCCGGCCGCCCAAATCCTATTGTTTTTCGTGATCGATTGGCAGAGAAATGTCTTAGTCTTTGCTAGCGACTTCAATCATCTCGAGTTTCACCGACTCTTCCCAGAAAGGAATCCAGACTCCTTTGTAAGCCAGTTTTACCCTTGTTTTCCTTGCCTGATCGGGAATCCAATTCGCCGTGTGGCCTGACTCTGGCGTGTTTACCTGACTTTTATGTGTAACCAAAGTTCTCATTGTTACCCTCACTGCCAAGCTGTTTTTTATTTACTTTTTGTAACATGAAGAGATCTGGTTCACGAAATCATTTTGTGAGCTGCTGGGCTGCGTGCATGCGTGCACTTATCACAGCCTAGTCGATCAGGCTAGCAACCGGTAGGCCTGGTCTGGAACCTTAGGAATGAGGTGGGCAGTGACGTCGATATTGACTTCTGGTAAACTGCAGGTAATCGACCTTGGTTGATAGCGTGTGCATGTAGCTGGCATCCTGACGTAAACAACACAATTATATTGATCAAAATACAGACATGTTGATAGGTTTGCGCCATCTCCTGGCTTTAAATTAGCCAGCTTTGAATTGTTGATATTTGCATTGAAATATCTCGGTAGTGAAAAAAAATTGCGTCGTGTGCGAGGCAGCTTGTATGTCTGCTACATGTGACCTGACAGCAGCCGGCAACAACAGCCTGGCTGACCATGTAGTCATTCAGTTTACACTTATAATTATTTTGATTAGTACCGTTTTTACCTTTATACCTTTAAGAGTTTCGAGACTTCCTCTACTCTCTGAGCCCAGCCATGGGCCAGGCTCGTCTGGTGCTTGCCTCAACCAGGCTGTTGCTGCTGGAGATCCGCTGTCCCACATATCCATAACAGCCTGGTTGATCTGCCACCTGGTGAAGATACTTGTCCAGTTTCCTCTTGAAGGCTTCTACACTTGCACCAGCCGTGTTTCTGATATCTTCTGGTAAGATGTTGAATAGTCTGGGACCCCGGATGTTGATAGTGTTCCCTTATTGTCCCCACCGCACCCCTGCTCCTCACTGGGTTTATTTTACACTTCTTCCCATCTCTCTCACTCCAGTATGTTGTTATGGTAGTGTGCAGATTTGGGACCAAGCCCTCGAGTACTTTCCAGGTATATATTATCATGTACCCCTCTCCTCAGCTCCAGTGAGTACATGTTCAAGACATGCAGGCGTTCCCAGTAGTTTAGGTGCCTTACTGGCTCAATGTGAGCCGTAAACGATCTCTGTATTTGTTCCAGCTTCAATATTTCTCCTACCCTGAACGGGGCCGTCAGCACTGAGCAATATTCTAAGTGAGGGAGCACTAGCGATTTGAAGTGTGTCACCATTGGCATTGTTTCCCTTGTTTTGAAAGTTCTCAATACCCACCCCGTCATCTTCCTGGCTGTCGTGATCTTTGTCTTGTTATGGTCTTTTACGTGTTCCTTACGTTCTATTTGGTGACCCTCTTGAGTTTTGTATATAGTGCTCCTTTCGAGTTCTTCATTCTTTCCATACCTAAGCAGCTGAACTTATCACCATTGAACGTCATGTTGTTCTCCACTGCCACACTGGAAATCCCTGTTTATGTCTTCCTGCTCTTTTTCAGTGTCCTCTACCTTAGTGACTTTCATGGTTATTTTAGTGTCATTTAATATTTCCTTTACAATTAAGGAAGCCTAGTCTGAGACCGGGTCAATGACATAATCTAAATCTGCATCATAAGGGACACCTGTTAAGATAAATGGATGATCTGGTATGACTTAATAAAGCTTCGATGCAAGAGATAAGATCTCCATCTCTGCTCATGGAAAGAGGGAGGGATCATGACCCCATTATTCTGTGGGGGCGTAACCTCCCTTATCGCCCTTTGATGGAGATAAATTTCTTCACAGTCACTGACACTCCGTAAACACAATAATTGGGATATGAATTTTATAATTTTCTCTCTCTCTCTCTCTCTCTCTCTCTCTCTCTCTCTCTCTCTCTCTCTCTCTCTCTCTCTCTCTCTCTCTCTCTCTCTCTCTCTCTCTCTCTCTCTCTCTCGGCTATAAATACAAGAAATACTGTGGTTCCCAACTTCCTATATATATTTCTTTATTCACTTCTGTTTCACTTCAGCTCTTGCAAATGTTCCATCGTTCTCGTCGTTCCCTCTGAATTCACCAACCATTTCCGTCGTGTAGTTCCCGTCCATTACCAACACTCCCTAAATTCCTAACCATTTTCGCCTGTCCAGGGTTAATTCTCACAAATTTTCACTTGTCACTATAACTTCCGAGTGATTCCAACTTATCCACAAAACACAGTCGCATCCTCTCCTATTATTCATGCAAATTTCAATTCAGTTTCATTATCCATGCAAATTACCACTCATTCCTTATATATATATATATATATATATATATATATATAATATATAATATATATATATATATGCAAGGAATTCGCGAGAGCAGCGAAATATACACAAACACTGACTCTGGTTGAAGGAGACTCGAACCTCCGAACCTTAGGACAAGGTACGCAAAATTATATATATATATATTATATATATATATATATATATATATATATATAATAAAATATATATATATATATATATATATAAATATATTATTATTCGCTTGCTCTCGCGAATACCTTGCATGTCAAATCTCTAGTAAGGCTGATGCATGCAGGGGATGAGATGAAAAGCTGTAAGCCTTCTCCCTGAAAGCGGGCTGCCTTGGATCAAAACGTGTAGCGCAAGCTACACGCCAAGGTATTGTCCAGTGTGGGTAGATTGGTAAAGCACTGCGTACCTTGTCCTAAGGTTCGTAGGTTCGAGTCTCCTTCAGCCAGAGATCAGTGTTTGTGTATATTTCGCCTGCTCTCGCGAATTCCTTGCATGCATATATATATATAATTTTATATATATAAATATATATATATATATATATAATAATATATATATATATTTGAGAGAGAGCATGCGCAGTTCCTTTGTACAAAGGCAAAGGGTAAAAAGAGTGCAAAAATTATAGGGGAATAAGTCTGTTGAGTATACATGGTAAAGTGTATGGTAGTTATTATTGAAAGAATTAAGAGTAAGACAGTGAATAGGATAGCTGATGAACAAGGAGGCTTTAGGAAAGGTAGGGGGTGTGTAGACCAAGTGTTTACTGTGAAACATATAAGTGAACAGTATTTAGATAAGGCTAAAGAGGTTTTTGTGGCATTTATGGATTTGGAAAAGGCGTATGACAGGGTGGATAGGGGGGCAGTGTGGCAGATGTTGCAGGTGTATGGTGTAGGAGGTAGGTTACTGAAAGCGGTGAAGAGTTTTTACTAGGATAGTGAGGCTCAGGTTAGAGTAAAAGTAGGCCTTAGACAAGGATGTGTGATGTCACCATGGTTGTTCAATATTTTTATAGATGGGGTTGTAAGAGAAGTGAATGCGAGGGTCTTGGCAAGAGGTGTGGAGTTAAAAGATAAAGAATCAAACACAAAGTGGAAGTTGTTACAGTTGCTCTTTGCTGATGACACTGTGCTTTTGGGAGATTATGAAGAGAAGTAAAGGTTGGTGGATAAATTTGGCAGGATATGTAAAAGAAGAAAATTAAAAATGAATATAGGAAAGAGTAAGGTTAGGATAAAAAGATTAGGTGACGAAAGATTGGATATCAGATTGGAGGGAGAGAGTATGGGGAGGTAAATGTATTCAGATATTTAAGAGTGGATGTGTCAGCAGATGGGTCTATGAAGGATGAGGTGAATCATAGAACTGATGAAGGGAAAAGGGTGAGTGGTGCATTTAGGAGTCTGTGGAGACAAAGAACTTTGTCCGTGGAAGCAAAAAGGGGAATGTATGAGAGTATAGTTGTATCAACACTCTTGTATGGGTGTGAAGCGTGGGTGATGAATGTTGCAGCGAGGAGAAGGCTGGAGGCAGTGGAGATATCGTGTCTGAGGGCAATGTGTGGTGTGAATATAATGCAGAGAATTCGTAGTTTGGAAATTAGGAGAACATGTGGGATTACCAAAACTATTATCCAGAGGGCTGAGGAAGGGCTGCTGAGGTGGTTCGGACATGTAGAGAGAATGGAACAAAACAGAATGACTTCAAGAGTGTATAAATCTGTAGTGGAGGGAAGGCGGGGTAGGGGTCGGCCTAGGAAGGGTTGGAGGGACGGGTAAAGGAGGTTTTGTGTGCGAGGGGCTTGGACTTCCGGCAAGCTTGCATGAGCGTATTTGATAGTGAATGAAGACAAATGGTTTTTAATACTTGACGTGCTGTTGGAGTGCGAGCAAAGTAACATTTATGAAGGGGTTCAGGGAAACCGGCAGGCCGGACTTGAGTCCTGGAGATGGGAAGTACAGTGCCTGCACTCTGAAGGAGGGGTGTTAATGTTGCAGTTTAAAAACTGTAGTGTAAAGCACCCTTCTGGCAAGACAGTGATGGAGCGAATGATGGTGAAAGTTTTTCTTTTTCGGGCCACCCTGCCTTGGTGGGAATCGGCCGATGTGTTATATATTATATATATATTATATATATTATATATATACACACGTCAGGGAAGTGTCGCTTCCCTGACGTGTTTGTCTCAGTCACGACCAACTGTGTTGCTGCTGTCACGTCCCTCATCTCCAGAAGCTTTCGCGGTACAACTATCCTAGTATCCCTCAAAGATTGGTGGACCGCAGTTCGAGACCCCGTCCATTCTTCTGTTACTTAACTGTCGTTCATTACCACTTATATTGGGTTTATGAAGTATACGGCCTGAAAAGGTATGAAAAAATGTACTAGCAAAACATCTGGAGCTCCGGGATGAAACAGAAAAACAGATTTCGTCTTCTTTATATTCTCGTAAATCTAAATAAATCATGCTATTCTATATGTTTCTCCATTCATGAATTTTTTTGCTGCATTGAATTTTCCCACCCATTCCAAAACGTTTGAACAGCTTCTGTAAATTCAAGGCATTCCTCTCGCTGAATAAAATTTCCACCCCCCTCTGTCACACCATTTCAATTTGCCTATGGAAATTTCTGCCTGCCTCTCCCAACCCCCACTTGTATTCCCACCGATTCCATAAAGAACTAAAGGTTCCCGTTAGCTATTTCAAGCCTTCGAACCCTCAGTAAATCTTTCCTCAAACCTTCAGTAAATCCTTCCTCTAAGCTTCAGTAAATCCTTCCTCTAAGCTTCAGTAAATCCTTCCTCTTTCAGTAAATCATTCCTCAAATCTTCTGTAAATCCTTCTTCAAACCTTCGGTAAATCCTTCTTCAAACCTTCGGTAAATCCTTCCTCAAACCTTCTGTAAATCCTTCCTCAAACCTTCTGTAAATCCTTCTTCAAACCTTCTGTAAATCTTTCCTCAAACCTGTGAATCCTTCCTCTTGGGTAATTAATTACTCTCATTTTTTTCATTTCATCTTAGGTGTTTCCACGTCTAGTGGTTTGAACCTTCCTATCAGGCGTATTACACACATACCTGGGGTATCTGTTTCAAATAGTCACATTCCTCGTGCTGTAGAACGGTGTCACTGGGTGCTACACCTATGGAACTCTTTAATACCCATTGGTTTCTGTTTCACAGGCTTCCCAAAGTTCCATAATATTACCTTTATTTGTAAATAATTGTTCAGTTTGATATAATCTGCCACCTCTTCCCCAGTTTGTTCCAGTAATAATATACAGTGTATAAGTCCACTTACACGAGCCTTATACCTTAGAGTATAAGGGGAAACTAGTTAATTCTTTATTTATACCGCCACCTCCACACGGTCGGTGAAAGATGAGTGCTGCTGCATTTTTTTCTACGTAACTCGCGTTTAATCTCTAATGTATTGTCTAATTTAGCCACTCCAAACATAGATTCTAATTTGTGATCTTCCAAAACTGTACCATTTATTGAGGACAAGTTATTTCAAAAAGTTACCTAATACTTCTAATTGTGCTAGTTTACTAAAATTATCCATTCCTGCTAATTTGATCATCACTTTTGCAAGCACTTGATCTGCTGGTGAGCGAAGTGTAAACACCTGCGAAGTGCAGACATTCACACTAACCTGAATGTTTGTCTGTACCTCGCCTGCATCAACCTGTGGACCATCCATCAGTGAACATGCAGTCACTGATGAGGTTTGGTAACTGTATATTGATTGATGGATGAGATTAGATAACTGGCTATATATTCTGATAGATATTTAAGAAAAGACGTTGAGGTCGACAGTGGAAACATTCAACTCACATTAGATACAATGTTATTGCTGGATGATTGATACCTGTTTAATGATTATTCCTGCTGGATGATTCTGCCTTCTAGATAACTATGCTGGATGAATAAGCCTGTTGGATGACTATGCCTACTGGGTTATTACCTGTTATTAGTCAGTGTAGCCAGGTGGTGAGGCTGGGTCATCACAATGCTGCCAGCATCAGGTCACTGATATATTCATCACATTATCCCGCTGATATTAATGTTGTGGACAGAGGTCTCATAAGTATTGAAATATTCGGGAATTTATTGAGCTCAGGTCGAGCTGCAAAACCAGTCACAGGTAGCTCCCACTCACCCCATCTTTCCCAGCCACCCCATCTCTCCCACTCGCCCCATCTTTCCCAGCCACCCCATCCCTCTCACTCGCCCCATCTTTCCCAGCCACCCCATCTCCCACTCACCCCATCTTTCCCAGCCACCCCATCCCCCCACTCGCCCCATCTTTCCCAGCCACCCCATCTCTCCCACTCGCCCCATTCACCTTGTCCACCCTATCTGCAGTGAAATGAAGTATAAGATTCAAAGTAGCTAGTAGAGCAATGTTAGAAACTTAGCAGTAATATTAGATGTCACTTTTGAGGATCACAAGTGTCACTAGCATAAGGAAAATAATAGGCTGGATAACTATAACCTTCAGAATGATAGGATTGATAACTATAATTTTCAAAATAATAGGCTGGATAACTAGAACCTTCAAAATAATAGGCTGGATAACTAGAACCTTCAAAATAAGAGATGCCAATCCAGTGATGTCACTCTTTGAATCTTGTCTTTCTCTAGATTGGACTATTGGTGTACAATAATAGCTTCTTGCAAGGCAGGTAAACACCAAGATAAGATGAATGTAAGGAGAACTTTTACTGCTCATTTCAATTCAGTCAAGCAGCTAAATTATTGAGAACACTTGGAGACCTCGTACTATACAATTTGGAACATAGAATGATATATAACCAAACCACCGGATAGGGCTTGAACCCATGGTAGGGTTCAAGTCTCACTAGTTCTTTGATTTGTTTAAAGTGTCATTATGAATTCGTGAGTCAGCTATATAATCATTTACACCCCTCAAATTCTGCAGAAATTGGTAATAAATCCGCTCAGCGAAATTACTTGCTATGAACACAAGAGGCTCCACAGATTGTGCAAAGTACCTCTATTGAAAAGCAGGTGAAATGAGTGTACTAAGATATATTTCAGTGATTATAAAGGCACCAAGACTTTTCAACTGCCTTATTTCGTATATAAAGGGAATTGCCAAGATAATCCTGGTTATCTTCTAGAGGAAACTGGATAAGTTCCTCAAGTTCCTGGTCATCCTGGCTGAGGTGCCTGAGTGAGCAGACTTTCAGCGAGGAGGCCAGTTCTGTTCTGCGAGTCGCAGGGGCAGCGAACCCCCCCCCCCCCCCCCCGCGGAATAGACTAATGTTTACTCAGTATCAGGAACAAAAATATTTTTTTTTGCAAATCTTTACGTCATTATTATAACCATTAACAACTGCAAAAATTATAAGAGCAGCAGGAATGGAAGCAGCAAGAAGGGTAGCAGTAGCAAGAACGGTATATGGGGTCAGCGGGCCGCCAACAGCAACAGCCTGGCTGTTTAGGCACGCAAAATGAAAGCCCTGGTTCATGGCCAGGCTGATGGTGTAGAAAGACTCTGGAAACAGGTCACAGGTATATACACAAAGTGGGTGATCACACTTAGTGAGGTGGGATTGAAAGTCTCGTGTGAAGTGTTACATTCTGGGTAGTATTGTGATGGTGGTAGTGTGGTGGTGGTAATGTGATGATGATATTGTGATGGTGGTAGGGGGTGGTTTTGGTGGTATATGTGATTTGGATGGAAATGATATGTTTTTATGGTGGTAGTGTGGTGGTGGTATTGTGATGGTAGTGTGGTGGGGTAGGTGTGGAAATGGGTATTAGTGTGATGGGATTAGTGTGGGGTGGTGGTGGCAGTGTGGTGGTATGCGATGGTGGTAGTGTGATGGTGGTATTTTGATGGTAGTGTGGTGGTGGTAATGTGATGGTGGTAGGGTGGTGGTGGTAATGTGATGGTTGGTGGTGGTGGTATGTGATGGTAATTAGTGTGATGGTAATGTGGTGGTGGTGGTGGTAGTGTGATGGTGGTAATGTGGATGGTGGCGGTGGCGGTTGGTGGCTAGTGTGTGGGTGTTGTTTGTGCGATTGGTGTTTGGGGTAGTGCGAGGTGGTGGTGTGGTGGTGTGTGGTGGTAGTGCGATGGTGGTAGTGTGGTGGTGGTGTGATGGTAGTAGCTACAGCCTCTGACAATACAACATTATAACGTCCTGGGTACAAATATAAGGTAATTACTCCCCGCCTTCGTAATGGCCAGGCGCCTCATATATGTAACTGGACTATGTAATTAAAGGCGTTTTTTCATTTAGGTAGTCCAGTGTAATATTAAGGTACTGGCACTGCCAGACGGTGATTAGCAACTATGAGAGCAATTATACCCCGGAGATTCCTAATTACTTTCATGCAGGTAGGTGGCAGGGTGATCAGGTGTATTAATAGGTGCTACTAAGTGATACCTGTGTTTGGCAATCAGAGGAGGTGCCGGGGAAAGAGGGAGAAAGGGCAGGGAAAGCCCTTTTTTTTAATAGGGTAACAACGTGCTGCTACCCTGTCCTATATGACTGTTATACATGAGAATAAACGGTAGCTATTTTTCCCTGTCGTAGTGCATCTCTCACACACACACACACACACACACACACACACACACACCACACACACACACACACACACACACACACACACACACACAGTTGAAAAAATGTGTCAGCCTGAGCTGGGAGACTTCAGTAGGGCAATGAGGTTATCGTCAAGTATTCCATTTAAAGGTTCTATCTGTTACGGCAGCTTTAAAGGTTTCCTTCCATAGGAAGTATGGTGTTCCACCGAAGAGTAATGACACTCCTGGTCTCAATCTACACACCTCTCTCATAATTTTTATTTTCCTGCTCTGTGATAATAACCTTTAATTACTTTTGAAGGACTTTCATAGTTTTCTTACTCAGCCCGGCCTTGGGCTAGGCTTTTTGGTGCTTTCCTGATCAACCAGGTTCTTGCTGCTGGTGGCCCCTGCCCTACATACCAACCACAACCTAGTTAATCTGACTTATTTCTGAAAGATGCTTCAGAGGGTCAATGCCCCACGGCCCGGTCTCAGACCAGGCCTCCCCATGGATTAAGGCGTCATCAACCAGGTTGTTCCTGCTGGCCGCAGGCAGTCCAGCGTACGAACCACAGCCCGGCTGATCAGGCACTGATTTGAGGAACTTGTCCATTTCCCTCTTGAAGACAGCCATTCCCGGTAGTTCAGATGTTTGAATGTACACAGGCAGTGAAGTTTTCCTCTATTTTCTAGTTCATCAGTCTCGCATACAATATAATTCTAGCATGGAGAGAACGAGTGATTTAACCCTTCAGAGGGCAAGGCAGACTAAAATGCTGATTTTGAAAGTGATTTTGTATGAGGAGATAGAGCCGCTCGATGTAAGGTCACCGAGGCCATCCAAATGGAGTTGTAAAAGTAACATGCCAAGGAATTGCAGATATTCGAAGACCGGGTAAACTCGGTCCCGCCCATTTGGGGTATAACAATTTAAAATGTTGCAAGGTTGCAATTGTTAAAAAAAATATTTTTTAAATTTATTATACAAGTAGACAATATAAAAAACATAAATGGAACTGGTTTCTAAACAATTTGTAAGCATTTAAAAAAAAGAAATAGGAACTACTTATCAACAATGACACATTGCAATGGGATGCAACTTACAAATGAAATATTCCTGAGTTCCCTGAGAAAAAAACAATCTTTTTACATCACTAATTTCTGCAATGAAACTTTATGAAACAATTTCTATCCTTCTTGATGGATAGATTTACTTTGCATGTGGCACAGGAAAATGAGGATGTGACATGATTATTCTTTTTGCTGCAATACTTGCATGTAAGCAAGTATCTTCTTGTTCAATTTCTTCTTTTTGGATGGTGGCATAGCTTCCTCCTCATCTGTTGGCACCTCTGCATCTTGTGGCAAGTATTCATCACCACTGTCCACCACTTCCAGGTTATCTGGGTCTTGATCTGAGTCACTATCGTCCCAAACACAGACAAATTTCGACTTATCCTTGGAGGACTCACCGTAGAACAATTTCTTATTGATCTGGAAGGACAATAAAAATGTTCTGTACACACCCAGATCATTACTGAATTCATATATACACTACCAAATTTTATGGAAATATTTATATACCGAAACTTGAAAACATCACCTAAAAGGGCAGGAACGACTGTACTAGGTCTTATTTTGTTGCACTTTTTTCATTTGCATGGTGCACTGGTAATATGCTTCACAACGCCTTCATATACATATCAAAATATGGCTAAACTATTCATTTACGCACTGGACACACAAATCAGTACTTACCGACATTGTAGAGGGTGAAATGCTTCAGTATGTAAGGAGCACTCAACAAAAAAACACGAGTTTGGGCAACGGCAAGCTACAAGTGTTTACATTCTGCTTTCTTGACCAATGGGAAGCGAGCAGCCGCCATCACCACTCAGCCGGGGTGACTCAGGGAAGGTCTGTGATTGGTCAGAAATAGAGATTGGGAACCTATATGCGCTGGGGGAGTTGGAGGACGTGCACAAAAAACCACGTTCTGAGGACTGACTATACTCGATCCTGACTCAGCATCTCTTGTCTTGAAAGTTCTACTTATCCAGCTTATCATTTTTCTTGCAATTAGCAATAGCAACACTGAGCTTTATGTAGACAGCCTGTACTGTCTGCACAGACAGTCTTGCTGTCTGCCAGCTTAGTTCATATTTCGTGCCACTCAGGTGCTGCCCTCTGGGCCTGTCCAAGTCTGTGGGAAGCTGGTCCCACACTCTCTTACTCTCACACAGCGGCCTAGCAGGAAGACACAAGGCCTAGTAGCTCTCTCCTCTCATGGGATAGCCCTCCCGGGCCATGGGCACAACACACAAACCTGTGTACCCACCACTACATTGCAAATAAAGAAAGAAGCCTCCGAAGAGGTTTTTCATTAACCACCCGCTTTCAGTTCACCAAATAATTTGTTATAAATGGTGGGAAGCGGTGGTCGCAGCAGTTGTTTGCCCAGAGAGAGGAAGGGATAAAGTCATCTTCACTTCATCACCCCATGCAAGAAGCATCCGTCTCTCAACGAGTTATCCTGATGTCGTGTCTGCACGTTTCAGCATCCAGACACAGGTACAAGCAGGATCTAGCCAAAATTTACCGAATTTCTTCGAGAATTGTAAGTGGCCTCCCAGTGACCCCACGCTGTTTCTCAAGTCACGTGTTCAGTGTCACTTGTATGTTGCTGTTGTTGTTCAGCTCAGCACAGCTATTTCAGCAAGCCAGACCCCTCAAGGAAGGTTCCTTGATGTTGGTGAGGGGCTCTTGATTTAGAGAATTGGATCTGTGCTCCAGTTTCCTGAATTAAGCCTGAATGCCTTCCACATCCCCCCCAGGCGCTATATAATCCTCCGGGTTTAGCGCTTCCCCCTTTATTATAATAATAATCAGCAAGCCAGAGGTGAGTTTTGTGGTGATTTCTGCGTCCAATGTGTTTCCCTGTGTTTGTGGGTGGGAGGAGGAGGAAGTGGCCACATCATCACTCCCTCTGCTGTGTTTTCTGCTGTTTTTTGTGAGAGTTCATTGCCAGTGCTGTGCATCAGAGTGCCCAAGGCCACTCGAAGCCACGTGGATCAGCAAGCCCAGTGCATCACCAAGCCACGTGGATCAGCAAGCCATGTAGATCAGCAAGCCACATGGATCAGCAAGCCACGTGGATCACGATGCCATGTGGGGTGTGGACGATGTCATGTGAATCTACAAGCCATGTGGGTTACCAAGCCAGATGTCCCAGGCCTCATGCTGTGGTCTGCTGCTCGCATCACATTGACGTCACCGACGATGCTGCCCGACTTCATGACGTCATGATGTCTGCCTGACGTCACCTCGAGATGTCTGCTGTCACCTCGTGACATCACATGTCACATCGAGTGTTGTAGTAATTATTTCAGTATTGTCGAGAAGATTGAGAGAAGATATATGTAGTTTGTTAATTAATTCCTCTCAGTCAGTGTTCTCACATGTTAGTGTATGGCTTAGTGTCAGTTTTGTGCACAGAAAAGCATCATTTGCTAGTTTAAGCCATGTTGTACCGCATGTACCGTGGGTGTGTGGAAAGGTGTGTGTAGTTTCTGTGTGTCCAGTGAGATCTGCGGCCAGACCTGAGTAGCACCACTGTGTTAAGTCATCCGTGTGACCAGTGCATTTGACAGCTGATATCAGTCAGCTCTGAGCCCGTGCCCCCTTGTACAGAAAGCTCTTATGCTCGTGATGTTCTGCAGAATCGTACCTGCTACGATTCCCATCGAGATTTGTTTCACTTCACCTTCAGAATGCAGTTATGTGTAGAGAAATAAAGTCTGGGGATGCTTAGACTAACCTCTGCTGCAACTCCAACTGCTGAGAGAATGACACTCATCAAGCCGCAGTTAGCCCTGTCAGCCTCGTGTCACAAGCTTCAGTGAGCAGCCTGCACAAAGATGATGTCACTTTCACTGCTAGCTTGCTCACTGCAGTCTGGTGTATGATGTTACGACTCCCAGATGTTTCGCCCAGTCGTCTCTGCCACGACTCGCTCCACAACTCGCTCCACACTCGCCGGCAGTGACAGCCCAGCAACAATACCAGTGGAGAAGTGTCCTCCTGAGTCGCTTGCCAGAAGTCCTGCCCAGTTGCCGAGTTTTGTCGACGCCTCACTCGAGGGCACCAGCATGTCGTGCCCCAGGTTGAGTGAAAACCTGCAGCGACTCCTACGATGTCTGCTTCACCGTTCCAGAGGAGACCGTACCCCGTTACATCACAGCTCAGCCGCAGCGATGTCTCCTGTGTTGCAGTATCTGTCCAGACGCAGGAAGGCATGCAGTGATGCCCTTCGATGCTCACTGCCTATGACCACGATGTTTAGCACACCCCACATGTTTTTTTCTTCCCTCCCTGTAGGAAGTTTTTTTTTTCCATGTCCATATGTACATGTTTTTATTTTGTTCTGTGCCCTGTTCCTACGAGAGAGAGAGACCGAGTTTCTTTTACCACCAGTATTGTCGCGTCGGGACGACGCGAGGTAGGTGGCCGAGCAAATGTAGACAGCCTGTACTGTCTGCACAGACAGCCTTGCTGTCTGCAAGCTTAGCTCATATTTCGCGCCACTTAGGTGCTGCCCTCTGGGCCTGTCCAAGTCTGTGGGAAGCTGGTCCCACACTCTCTCACTCTCACACAGCGGCCTAGCAGGAAGACACAAGGCCTAGTAGCTCTCTCCTCTCGTGGGATGGCCCTCCCGGGCCATGGGCACAACACACAAGCCTGTGTACCCACCACTACATTGCAAATAAAGCCTCCAAAGACGTATCATTTGCTCCCCACTACCAGCATTACCAATTAATCGTGGTTCACATTTAATGTGAAATCTGACATGATTACTCTTAAGTCTCACACTTTGAACTTTCACTCTGTTGCAGGGTTTGAGTTTGTCCTGCACTCCGTTTCAATCTTTATTTTCTAAATACTTTCACAATGGAGCCAATAAAACGAGTGGCTAACATACAGACCAACTCCCCCTTTTCCACGTTCCGGTCGCATCTAAATAGATTGTATCCAGAAATTAATTTTTCGTTATTAAAATAGTCTTTTAGACGACTCCCCGTGAAAGCTAGAAACATTGCATGTGACTCTTTCAGAAGACAACAAATATTTTATCCCTCGGTTTGAGACTTTGCACATTTGTAACCACAGATGATGACATATTGCTAGTTGCTGTGTTGGGAAACTCGTTGCTGGGAATTATTATCAATGACTCTGTGAGTCCACCAACTGGCTTTGTTTCCAATCTAGCATGCGTTATAAGTTGATAAATCAGACACATGTGTAACACTTGGTATATGTATTGTGAAAACGTTTCGCCACACAATGGCATCATCAGTCCAATACAAAGATTGAGGTAATCAGTCCCTCAGCACAGAGCCGATGTAATCAATCCAGTCTTGATCTTCACTCTTCTTCTTTGTACTGGACTGATGAAGCCACTGTGTGGCGACATGTTTCCACAGTAGAGATACCCAAGTGTTGCACATGTCTAATTTATCATCTTGTCGGTTCTCTAAGCCATTTATCTACACCGTACTATAAGTGTTGACATCTTGTTAACTTTCCTCACTATTCTTTGAAGCTTCCTGACGGTAAAAAAATATCTTTGATTGTAGGATTATAATTGACATTTTCAGACTGGCGTTCATGGGACATGGTTATGCCTCGTACCCTTCTGGAAGGCTGGACAGACTGAATCATATCAACGTTCCCGATTTATTGAATTTTTTTGCACCTTGGGTGAAAGAGGTTGCAACGAGTCTTGGTCATGGACTGGGCAGCGGGGGCGTTGACCCCCCGCAACACCCTCCAGGTATACAAGTATATCGGGAGTGGCACTTGCATGTATTCAGGAGACTTGGACATTTCTTCGGATGGTTGCACATGCAAGTTCCTTTAATGGTAGTCCCTGGTAGTACCGTCGTTGTAGATGTCCCAGAAATAGAATTTGCTCACCTCAGGTTTCCTTTGGCTGGGGTTTTAGAGCCTCGGAGTTCTGCATCTCCTTCCCATCACACTATTCTTCTCTCCTTCCCATCACACTCTTCCTCTCTCCTTAACATCACACTCTTCCTCTCTTCTTCCCATCACACTCTTCCTCTCTCTTTCCCATCACACACTTCCTCTCTCCTTCCCATCACCCTCTTCCTCTCTCCTTCCCATCACCCTCTTCCTCTCTCCTTCCCATCACCCTCTTCCTCTCTCCTTCCCCTCACACTCCTCTCTCCTTCCCATCACACTCTTCCTCTCTCCTTCCCATCACACCCGTAATGTCTCCTTCCCATCACACTCTTCCTCTCTCCTTCCCATCACACCCGTAATGTCTCCTTTCCATCACACTCTTCCTCTCTAATTCCCTTTACATTTTTCCTCTCTCTCTCTCTGCCACCACCACTAAACTTTCACCTCGTCCCTGTCCTTCATTCATCCTCTACTTGCGGTCATACAATCCTCGTCCCTCCCAAAGCAACCATCCCCCCCGTCACTCGTGTCACTACTGATCGTCTCTGGGTGCTCGCGGTTGTATGATTATCGTGAACTATTTTACCTGTAGAAAGAATTAACAACTTAGGTCACGAGACCCATTGACCTGAGCTGACCTTGAACCTTCTGGGCCTCACGCTGCCCTCCTCTTTCTTCCCCCGTCTTCTCCCACCTGGTTATGGACCGGGCCGCGGGGGCGTTGATCCACGGACTACCCTCCAGGTAGACTTCATGTAGGTAGGTAGACCCTCTCCTCCCCTACTTCCCACCCTCTCATCCTCTACCCCCAACCCTCTCCTCCCCTACTCCCCACCATCTCCTCCCCTACTAACAACCCTCTCCTCCCCTACTCCCCACCATCTCCTCCCGTACTCAAAACCATCTCCTCCCCCACTATCCACCCTCTCCTGCCCTACTCACCACAATCTCCTGCCCTACTCCCCACAATCTCCTGCCCTACTCCCCACCATCTCCTGCCCTACCCCCACAATCTCCTGCCCTACTCCCCTCATCTCCCCTACTCCCCATCTCCTCCCCTACTCCCCACAATCTCCTCCCCTACTCCCCACCATCTCCTCCCCTACTTCCCACCATCTGCCCTACTCCCCACCATCTCCTCCCCTATCCCCTCATCTCCTCCCCTACTCCCCCACCATCTCCTCCCCTCATCTCTCCTACTCCTCACCATCTCTCCTACTCCCCACCATCTCTCCTACTACCATCATCTCCCCTACTCCCCACCATCTCCTCCCCTACTCCCCACCATCCCCTCCCCTACTCCCGACCATCTCCTCTCCTACTCCTCTCCTCCCCTACTCCCCACCATCTCCTCCCCTACTCCCCTCATCTCCTCCCCTACTCCCCACCGTCTTCCCTACTCCATTCATCTCCTCCCCTACTCCCCTCATCTCCTCCCCTACTCCCCACCATCTCCTCCCCTACTCCTTTCATCTCCCCTACTCCCCTCATCTCCTCCCCTACTCCCCCCATCTCTCTCCCTACTCCCCACCATTCCTGCCCTACTCCCCACCATCTGACCTACTCCCCTCATCTCCTCCCCTACTCACACCATCTCCTGCCCTACTCCCCACCATCTCCTCCCCTACTCCCCTCATCTCCACTACTCCCCATCTCTTCCCCTACTCCCATCATTTCCTTTCCCTACTCCCCACCACCCCTCCCCTTCTCCCCACCATCTCCTCCCCTACTCCCCTCATCTCCTCCCCTACTCCCCTCATCTCCTCCCCTACTTCCCATCATCTCCTCACCATCATCTCCTCCCCTACTTCCCATCATCTCCTCCCCATCATCTCCTCCCCATCATCTCCTCCCCTACTTCCCATCATCTCCTCCCCATCATCTCCTCCCCTACTTTCCATCATCTCCTCCCCTACTTCCCATCATCTCCTCCCCTACTCCCCACCATCTCCTCCCCTACTTCCCCACCATCTCCTCCCCTACTCCCCACCATCTCCTCCCCTACAACCCCACCATCTCCTCCCCTACTCCCCACCATCTCCTCCCCTACACCCCACCATCTCCTCCCCCACACCCCACCATCTCCTCCCCTACACCCCACCATCTCCTCCCCTACTCCCCACCATCTCCTCCCCTACTCCCCACCATCTCCTCCCCTACTCCCCACCATCTCCTCCCCTACACCCCACCATCTCCTCCCCTACTCCCCACCATCTCCTCCCCTACTCCCCACCATCTCCTCCCCTACTCCCCACCATCTCCTCCCCTACTCCCCACCATCTCCTCCCCTACACCCCACCATCTCCTCCCCTACACCCCACCATCTCCTCCCCTACACCCCACCATCTCCTCCCCTACACCCCACCATCTCCTCCCCTACACCCCACCATCTCCTCCCCTACACCCCACCATCTCCTCCCCTACACCCCACCATCTCCTCCCTACACCCCACCATCTCCTCCCCTACACCCCACCATCTCCTCCCCTACACCCCACCATCTCCTCCCCTACTCCCCACCATCTCCTCCCCTACTCCCCACCATCTCCTCCCCTACACCCCACCATCCCCTCCCCTACTCCCCACCACTCCTCCCCTACACCCCACCATCTCCTCCCCTACACCCCACCATCTCCTCCCCTACACCCCCCCATCTCCTCCCCTACACCCCACCATCTCCTCCCCTACACCCCACCATCTCCTCCCCTACACCCCACCATCTCCTCCCCTACACCCCACCATCTCCTCCCCTACACCCCACCATCTCCTCCCCTGCTCCCCACCATCTCCTCCCCTACACCCCCCCATCTCCTCCCCTACACCCCACCATCTCCTCCCCTACACCCCACCATCTCCTCCCCTACACCCCACCAACTCCTCCCCCCACACCCCACCATCTCCTCCCCTACACCCCACCATCTCCTCCCCTACTCCCCACCATCTCCTCCCCTACTCCCCACCATCTCCTCCCCTACCCCCCCACCATCTCCTCCCCTACACCCCACCATCTCCTCCCCTAACACCCCACCATCTCCCCTACTCCCCACCACTCTCCCCCTACACCCCACCATCTCCTCCCCCACACCCCACCATCTCCTCCCTACTCCCCACCATCTCCTCCCGTACTCCCCACCATCTCCTCCCCTACACCCCACCATCTCCTCCCCTACTCCCCACCATCTCCTCCCGTACTCCCCACCATCTCCCTCCCCTACACCCCACCATCTCCTCCCCTACACCCCACCATCTCCTCCCCTACACCCCACCATCTCCTCCCCTACTCCCCACCATCTCCTCCCCTACTCCCCACCATCTCCTCCCCTACACCCCACCATCTCCTCCCCTACTCCCCACCATCTCCTCCCCTACTCCCCACCATCTCCTCCCCTACACCCCACCATCTCCTCCCGTACTCCCCACCATCTCCTTAGTTTACGGCAGGAAATTTTAATTGCAAAACGCCTGTGTAAACATACCTTTATTTAATGTGTTTTTTAATATTGGTTTTAATCTTGTAATATTTCCTTTCTAACCTGAGGCCTGGTCCCAGGACCACTAGCACATCCCCAGGACCACTAACACATCCCCAGGACCACTAACACATTCCCAGGACCACTAACACATTCCCAGGACCACTAACACATTCCCAGGACCACTAACACATCCCCAGGACCACTAACACATTCCCAAGACCACTAACACATTCCCAGGACCACTAACACATTCCCAGGACCACTAACACATTCCCAGGACCACTAACACATTCCCAGGACCACTAACACATTCCCAGGACCACTAACACATTCCCAGGACCACTAACACATTCCCGGGACCACTAACACATTCCCAGGACCACTAACACATTCCCAGGGCCACTAACACATCCCCAGGGCCACTAACAGATCCCCAAGATCACTAATAGATCCCAGGACCACTAACACATCCCCAGGACCACTAACACATCCCCAGAACCACTAACACATCCCCAGAACCACTAACACATCCCCAGAACCACTAACACATCCCCAGAACCACTAGCACATCCCCAGAACCACTAGCACATCCCCAGAACCACTAGCACATCCCCAGAACCACTAACACATCCCCAGGACCACTAACATTCCCAGGACCACTAACACATCCCTAGACCACTAACACATCCCCAGGACCACTAACACATCCCCAGGACCACTAACACATCCCCAGGACCACTAACACATCCCCAGGACCACTAATAGATCCTCAGGACCACTAACAGGTCCCCAGGACCACTACTAGATCCCCTGGACCACTAACAGATCCCCACGACCACTAACAGATCCCCACGACCACTAACAGATCCCCTGGACCACTAACAGATCCCCTGGACCACTAACAGATCCCCTGGACCACTAACAGATCCCCAGAATCTCTAACAGTTTTAACATATCTCACCCGAACTCGCCTGATCCCCAGCGCCGCTGGGGCGTTGATCCCCGGAATATCCTCCAGGTAGGTAGGTAGACCTAGAATATGCTGCCTTGCGTGGGTCCCCAAAATACGTAAAATGACGAAGGAAAAGTAAAAGAGCGCAGAGAAGCATGAGAATACTATACCTTCGTTAAGAAAATGTTTAAGCGCCTGTGTTCTTGGTTAGGCAACAGACTACAAGAGCTCATTCAGGCCTTTTAAATGCTACACAGATTTGATACACATAGATACATTGAACTATCTGTAAGTGAATGAAACGCATGTGCAGACACTTGGGCATCTTTATTGTGGCGATGTTTCGCCAGTGGCTTTATTCATCCAGTACAGAGTAAAATATTTGAGACGGTGGAAGGCGTAAAGTAGTTTCAGGTGATCAGTCCCTCAGTCTTGAATGTAGGTGTTCGGTCCAACAGTCTTAGATTCATGAAGACCGTTGAGCCCAACACCTCCATTTAAGGATGAGGGACTGATTACCTACTACTAATTCTTCACGTCATCTACCGTCTCCAGTATGATTCTGTGTATTGAATAAATATACCCAAGTGTTGCATGTGTGTCTTATTCATCTACTTTTCGGTTTTGTAGGGCGGAGTGACACAACAGCAGAAAACAATGACAGAAAACCCACAGAGAACTCTGGAATACGTTTACAAGGAAAAAAAAAAACCAGGAAAAATTAATAAACCACTTTTTACACATTATTATTATTATAATCAAGGGGGAAGCGCTAAACCCGGAGGATTATACAGCGCCTGGGGGGGGGGATGTGGAAGGCATTCAGGCTTAATTCAGGGAACTGGAGCACAGATCCAATTCCCTAAATCAAGAGCCCCTCACCAACATCAAGGAACCTTCCTTGAGGGGACTTTTTACACAGCATGACATGGTAGACGAAGCGAAATAAATTTTAACAATGGTACCTCAATGTATGACTTTGGTACCTGTACTACCTCTCGTTCATAGTTAAATATGAGTTACAACTACGTATCATTATTTTGAAGGTACTTTGAGAGCTGCTTCAATAATAGCCACTTATATTGCAGATATCAAGGGAGACTTCGTAAGTTAATACACCATAATGTTCATTGGGGGGAAATTCTAACTGTTTTCGCGTGGAAACAACAAACTCACAACGAGTATTGGATACAGAGCACGCAAAGACCATCTCACAAAACAAACATGCAAATAATACGTGAATAATTATAGCTGGTGAACTATTATTAAGAGAACACAATAAAGCAAAAGCCAGGAGAAGTAACGAAGAGAATTATGAGATGTTCCGAAACAAGTGAAGTCTGGTCAGTTTTGGTATTCTAATCACTTGTGTTTTCACGTCTGGAGAATTGTTCTTTGCTCACAGCTGCTCTCAAGGCTGGAGAGATATTGTAGCTGGATAATTTACAAACATCGTGTTCTATCCGTATAATGTCTAAACGTCAACATTATTACGATCGCCTCGTAGCACTTGGAATGTACTCTCTGGAGCGGGGAAGAGGAAGATGCCTCATATTATATACATGGAAAATACTTGAGGGTCAGGTCCGAAATCTGTGCACTGGTGTAACAATTTACTGGAGTGAAAGATGTGAAAAGAAGTGAAGAGTAAACCCAGTGAAAAGCTACTAGCGACAGATGTTTTCTAGAGGAAATTAGACCAGTTTCTGCAGAAAGTGGCATCGCAGCCAGATGTTGAGAGGTACAATCCCCAGGCAACAATAACCAAGTTGATCAACAAGGAAGTCTGGGATGTCTCAAATATTCAGTTATATTAGGGGTTCTGGGAATTATCTTCCCCATGGCCAGATTTAAGACCAGACTTTAAGGTTAGGGTACAAAATATTACAGTAGTAAGAATTTTCCCGTCATCTTGCATGTTCCTGAAACTTAAGAAACGATCAGATATTCTGCCAGATTGAAAAAAGAAATTTCAGGTTTCCATTTCACTTACTTGCCATGGCGGTAGTGCCTCCCTGGATGGTTGCTGTCTATCCAAGACTTTTCTACTCCCGGAGCCTGGTCATGGGCCAGGCTGTTGCTGCTGGTGGCCCGCTGCCGCTGTCATAGCGGTAGTAACTACTTCAGGATGGCTAGTTGTCCATGGACCACCCGAACATATTGTTGATCATAGTAGTGATAGTATTCATAATAGGATTAATAGTACAGGCACTTGTTACAATCTGACTTATAACTCTACTTACACCTTTCCCAAGAAAGATTGATCCCTTCACGCTGTCATCGTTCTCTCTCTCTCTCTTTCCTCTCTCTCTCTCTCTCTCTCTCTCTCTCTCTCTCTCTCTGGGAGGGCCAGGACTCCCACTCATTGGAGTGGGACTCCAGTGGGTGGGAGTCGTGGCCCAGAGAGAAAGAGAGAGATGACGAAATATAAATAACAAAAAGGCGCAATATTGTGACTGGAACAATACACAAATAAGCCGCACATAGCCAGTGTGGCTTCGTAAATGGTCTAAGTCGGACCGAAGCGTCGTCGTAAGCTCCTCTCTTCTATGTGCGGGTTATTTGTGCATGACAAAATATTCCTGGAAAGTACTCGAGGGTCTGGTCCCAAATCTGCACACTGCCATAACATACCGCGGAGCGAGATATATGGAAGGAAGTGCAAAATAAACCCAGTGAAAAGCAGGAGTGCGGTGGGCACAATTAGGGAACACTGTATCAACATTCGTGGCCCATACTATTCAATACTAAGAGATATCAGAAACACTGCTGGACCAAGTGTAGAAGTCTTCAAGAGGAAACTGGACAAGTATCTCCACCAGATACAAAATCAAACAGGCTGTGATGGATATGTAGGCCAATGGGCCGCCAGCAGCAACTGCCTGGTTGACAGGCAAGCACTAGGCAAGCCTACCCAAAGGCCGGGCTCCAGGAATAGGAAAAACCTCTAGAAACTCATTAAAGATATAAAAACACTTCTGATCAGAAAGCTCACTGCCAACAGTGTCTGGTGTCAGAAGAACTACCACTGCCAACAGTGTCTGGTGTCAGAAGAACTACCACTGCCAACAGTGTCTGGTGTCAGAAAACTACCACTGCCAACAGTGTCTGGTGTCAGAAGAACTACCACTGCCAACAGTGTCTGGTGTCAGAAGAACTACCACTGCCAACAGTGTCTGGTGTCAGAAGAACTACCACTGCCAACAGTGTCTGGTGTCAGAAGAACTACCACTGCCAACAGTGTCTGGTGTCAGAAGAACTACCACTGCCAACAGTGTCTGGTGTCAGAAGAACTACCACTGCCAACAGTGTCTGGTGTCAGAAGAACTACCACTGCCAACATGTCGGGTGTCAGAAGAACTACCACTGCCAACAGTGTCTGGTGTCAGAAGAACTACCACTGCCAACAGTGTCTGGTGTCAGAAGAACTACCACTGCCAACAGTGTCTGGTGGCAGAAGAACTACCACTGCCAACAGTGTCTGGTGGCAGAAGAACTACCACTACAAACAGTGGCTGGTGGCAGAAGAACTACCACTACAAACAGTGGCTGGTGGCAGAAGAAAGTTGTTCACTCAGTGGCCCAGACACCTAATTCATGTATGATTGGCTGCCTGACTCATGTGAGCGATGGTTATTGCTACTGGCCTGACTGACTTGATTACTTCACATTTCTCCACTGCTCAGTGACCCTGATACAAGCTCTGTACTCGCCCATTTGTGTTTACGGGGGTCCACTTAATAGCTCCTGACTTCACCACTTTACACTGTATTGACTGGAAATACTACCGTATTTTCCGCGATATAAGGCGCGCGGTTTTCCATAAAAAGTCTTGGAAAATTAGCCTGCGCCTTATATGATGAAGGTCGGTGTCAACAGTAGGCTTTGCGTTAGGCTGTAGCAGTTGTTTACTAACGTTATGTTACAACTGCTTGGGAACATCGTCTTATATGCTCGTGCACCTTATATGCCGGAAAATACTGTAATTCGTGCTCTATTAAGCTTTGTCATTCCTGTTTTTTAAGCTGTGTCGAATCTTGACACACACCTCATCCCCATCTAGCTTATGAAACATCTCTTCCTCCCTAAGGCTGAAGAAATGCTTCCTAACATCTCTGTGGCTCATCTGCGTTTTTGGCTCCCGTTATTCACCGAGTCCCTGCACCTTGCATTTCAAAGAGCCTGCCCTCGTTTGCACCATCCATTCCTCTTGATTATTTTATATCGTGATCGTGTCTGGTCGTGACCGCTCGTAACCCAAACCAGCACATGGAAACGCTGAATTTATTAATGTACTGAGTCTGTATAGGGTATGTCCTTAAAAAAGAAATAAAATCAAGCATAGAAAGAGAACGTAGAAACTACAGAATTTTTTTTCAGCTCCTTGAAGAGTTTTTTTATTGTTTCTTCTGCTTAGTGATCTTTGTGTTTTTAACATGCGTGTGGCCAGCAGTAACAGCTTGACTGATAAAGCATTGACATTCCAGTATGCCTGGTCTGGGATCAGGCCAAACGTATGCCCCACAGCCTAATTGACTAGAACCCAGCAGCCAGAGGCTTGTAGACAATTACCCATATATGTGAATGGAGCAAATTTAAGTCTTGGTTCCTTTGCACTTTTTGAGTTCTCTTCCAAATTTTTGGCACTCTCGAATGCAATCTGTCACATAGCAGTTATACACTTCAGTGTTGATTGCGATAGGTAGCTGTGTGTGTGTGTGTGTGTACTCGCCTAGTTGTACTCACCTAGTTGAGGTTGCGGGGGTCGAGTCCGAGCTCCTGGCCCTGCCTCTTCACTGATCGCTACTAGGTCACTCTCCCTGAGCCGTGAGCTTTATCATACCTCTGCTTAAAGCTATGTATGGATCCTGCCTCCACTACATCGCTTCCCAAACTATTCCACTTACTGACTACTCTGTGGCTGAAGAAATACTTCCTAACATCCCTGTGATTCATCTGTGTCTTCAGCTTCCAACTGTGTCCCCTTGTTACTGTGTCCAATCTCTGGAACATCCTGTCTTTGTCCACCTTGTCAATTCCTCTCAGTATTTTGTATGTCGTTATCATGTCCTCCCTATCTCTCCTGTCCTCCATGTCGTCAGGTTGATTTCCCTTAACCTCTCCTCGTAGGACTTTACCTCTTAGCTCTGGGAATAGTCTTGTTGCAAACCTTTGCACTTTCTCTAGTTTCTTTACATGCTTGGTTAGGTGTGGGTTCCAAACTGGTGCCGCATACTCCAATATGGGCCTAACGTACACGGTGTACAAGGTCCTGAACGATTCCTTATTAAGATGTCGGAATGCTGTTCTGAGGTTTGCCAGGCGCCCATATGCTGCAGCAGTTATTTGGTTGATGTGCGCTTCAGGAGATGTACCTGGTGTTATACTCACCCCAAGATCTTTTTCCTTGAGTGAGGTTTGTAGTCTCTGGCCCCCTAGACTGTACTCCGTCTGCAGTCTTCTTTGCCCTTCCCCAATCTTCATGACTTTGCACTTGGTGGGATTGAACTCCAGGAGCCAGTTGCTGGACCAGGTCTGCAGCCTGTCCAGGTCCCTTTGTAGTTCTGCCTGGTCTTCGATCGAATGAATTCCTCTCATCAACTTCACGTCATCTGCAAACGGACACCTCGGAGTGTATTCCTTCCGTCATATCGTTCACAAATACCAGAAACAGCACTGGTCCTAGGACTGACCCCTGTGGGACCCCGCTGGTCACAGGTGCCCACTCTGACACCTCGCCACGTACCATTACTCGCTGCTGTCTTCCTGACAAGTATTCCTTGATCCATTGTAGTGCCTTCCCTGTTATCCCTGCTTGGTTCTCCAGTTTTTGCACTAATCTCTTGTGTGGTACTGTGTCAAACGCCTTCTTGCAGTCTAAGAAGATGCAATCCACCCACCCCTCTCTCTCTTGTCTTACTGCTGTCACCTTGTCATAGAACTCCAGTAGGTTTGTGACACAGGATTTCCCGTCCCTGAAACCATGTTGGCTGCTGTTGATGAGATCATTCCTTTCTAGGTGTTCCACCACTCTTCTCAATGTCTCCTCTGTGAACACTTCTTTGAATCTCTTGTTGAGTTCCTCACATACTTCACGGTCATTTTTTGTCTCTCCTCCTTTCTTCCTTCCTTAGCCTGATTACCTGGTCCTTGACTGTTGTTTTCCTCCTGATGTGGCTGTATAACAGCTTCGGGTCAGATTTGCCTTTCGCTGCTATGTCGTTTTCATATTGTCGTTGGGCCTCCCTTCTTATCTGTGCATATTCGTTTCTGGCTCTACGACTGGTCTCCTTATTCTCCTGGGTCCTTTGCCTTCTATATTTCTTCCATTCCCTAGCACACTTGGTTTTTGCCTCCTTGCACCTTTGGGTGAACCATGGGCTCATCCTGGCTTTTTCATTATTCATGTTTCCCTTGGGTACAAACCTCTCCTCAGCCTCCTTGCACATTGTTGCTACATATTCCATCATCTCATTGACTGGCTTCCCTGCCAGTTCTCTGTCCCACGGAACCTCGTTCAGGAAGTTCCTCATTTCCATGTAGTCCCCTTTCTTGTAGTTTGGTTTCATTTGTCCTGGCCTTCCTGCTTCCCCCTCCACTTGTAGCTCTACTGTGTATTCGAAGCTCAAAACCACATGATCGCTGGCCCCGAGGGTCTTTCATATGTGATGTCTTCAATATCTGCACTACTCAAAGTGAATACCAAGTCCAGTCTTGCTGGTTCATCCTCTCCTCTCTCTCTTGTAGTGTCCCTTACGTGTTGTTACATGAAGTTTTCCAGTACCACCTCCATCATCTTAGCCCTCCATGTATCTTGGCCCCCATGTGGCTCCAAGTTCTCCCAGGCGATCTCCTTGTGGTTAAAGTCACCCATGATCAGGAGCTTTGCCCTGCATGCATGAGCTCTTCTGGCCACTGCAGCCTGCGTGTGTGTGCGTGTGTGTGCGTGTGTGTGCGTGTGTGCGCGTGTGTGCGAGTGATGAACAAACAGGCACAGCACCGTGACTAGTTAATGGTCCAAGTCGGACCATAACCTCGTAATAGGTTTCTTTCTCTTAAGTGCGGGTTATTTGTATGTGTGTGTGTACTCACCTAATTGTGGTTGCAGGGGTCGAGACTCAGCTCCTGGTCTCGCCTCTTCACTGATCGCTACTAGGTTCTCTCTCTCTCTCTCTGCTTCCAGAGCTTTGTCATACCTCGTCTTGAAGCTATGTATGGTTCCTGCTTCCACTACATCACTTGCTAGGCTTTTCCACTTCCTGACGACTCTATGACTGTGTGTGTGTGTGTGTGTGTGTACTAGCCTAATTGTACTCGCCTAATTGTAGTTGCAGGGGTCGATACTCATCTTCTGGCCCCGCCTCTTCACTGTGTGTGTATTGTGATCGGGTGTTGTTGAGTGGGAGGACAGACGAGGCACAGTTACCCAGCATGAATTACTTAATTGAATCTGAAAGAAAAGTTCGTCTGGTGCGAGAGGAACAACTGATGGAAGTCTCATTCATATATATATAAACATCGGCCGTTTCCCACCAAGGCAGGGTGGCCCGAAAAAGAAAGACTTTCACCATCATTCACTCCATCACTGTCTTGCCAGAGGCGTGCTTACACTACAATTATAAAACTGCAACATTAACACCCCTCCTTTCTATCTCCAGGACTCAAGTCCGGCCTGTCGGTTTCCCTGAATCCCTTCAAAAAATATTACCTTGCTCACACTTCAACAGCACGTCAAGTCCTAAAAATCATTTGTCTCCATTCACTCTCACACATGCATGCTGGAAGTCCAAGCCCCTTGCACACAAAACCTCTTTTACCCCCTCCCTCCAGCCTTTCCTAGGCCGACCTCTACCCCGGCTTCCCTTCACAGATTTTATACACTATACACTCTTTATACACTATTCTATTTTGTTCCATTCTTTCTACATGTCCGAACAACCTCAACAACCCCTCCTCAACCCTCTGGATAATAGTTTTGGTAATCCCGCACCTCATTCTAATTTCCAAACTACGAATTCTCTGCATTATATTCTCAACACACACCGCCATATATATGTATATGTAATATATATATATATATATATATTATATATATATATATATATTATATATATAATATATATATATATATATATATATATATATATATATATATATATATATATGCAATAAGATCACAGTAAACAGATGATTTTAAAATATGCAAAACAACCACTGTGAAAGAGGAGTGAAATTCAAAGCACTTTCGTGCTACTCACATTGTCAAGGAACATCATAGTTCCTTGACAATGTGAGTAGCACGAAAACGCTTGGAATTTCACTACTCCTTCACAGTGGTTGTTTTGTGTGTGTGTGTGTGTGTGTGTGTGTGTGTATATATATATAATATATATATATATAAATATAATATATATATATATATATATATATATATATATATATTTTTTTATTATCACACTGGCCGATTCCCACCAAGGCAGGGTGGCCCGAAAAAGAAAAAACTTTCACCGTCATTCGCTCCATCACTGTCTTGCCAGAAGGGTGCTTTACACTACAGTTTTTAAACTGCAACATTAACACCCCTCCTTCAGAGTGCAGGCACTGTACTTCCCATCTCCAGGACTCAAGTCCGGCCTGCCGGTTTTCCCTGAATCCCTTCATAAATGTTACTTTGCTCACACTCCAACAGCACGTCAAGTATTAAAAACCATTTGTCTCCATTCACTCCTATCAAACACGCTCACGCATGCCTGCTGGAAGTCCAAGCCCCTCGCACACAAAACCTCCTTTACCCCCTCCCTCCAACCCTTCCTAGGCCGACCCCTACCCCGCCTTCCTTCCACTACAGACTGATACACTCTTGAAGTCATTCTGTTTCGCTCCATTCTCTCTACATGTCCGAACCACCTCAACAACCCTTCCTCAGCCCTCTGGACAACAGTTTTGGTAATCCCGCACCTCCTCCTAACTTCCAAACTACGAATTCTCTGCATTATATTCACACCACACATTGCTCTCAGACATGACATCTCCACTGCCTCCAGCCTTCCCTCGCTGCAACATTCATCACCCACGCTTCACACCCATATAAAGCGTTGGTAAAACTATACTCTCGTACATTCCCCTCTTTGCCTCCAAGGACAAAGTTCTTTGTCTCCACAGACTCCTAAGTGCACCACTCACTCTTTTTCCTCATCAATTCTATGATTCACCTCATCTTTCATAGACCCATCCGCTGACACGTCCACTCCCAAATATCTGAATACATTCACCTCCTCCATACTCTCTCCCTCCAATCTGATATCCAATCTTTCATCACCTAATCTTTTTGTTATCCTCATAACCTTACTCTTTCCTGTATTCACCTTTAATTTTCTTCTTTTGCACACCCTACCAAATTCATCCACCAATCTCTGCAGCTTCTCTTCAGAATCTCCCAAGAGCACAGTGTCATCAGCAAAACAGCAGCTGTGACAACTCCCACTTTGTGTGTGATTCTTTATCTTTTAACTCCACGCCTCTTGCCAAGACCCTCGCATTTACTTCTCTTACAACCCCATCTATAAATATATTAAACAACCACGGTGACATCACACATCCTTTTTCTAAGGCCTACTTTACTGGGAAAAAATTTCCCTCTTTCCTACATACTCTAACTTGAGCCTCACTATCCTCGTAAAAACTCTTCACTGCTTTCAGTAACCTACCTCCTACACCATACACTTGCAACATCTGCCACATTGCCCCCCTATCCACCCTGTCATACGCCTTTTCCAAATCCATAAATGCCACAAAGACCTCTTTAGCCTTATCTAAATACTGTTCACTTATATGTTTCACTGTAAACACCTGGTCCACACACCCCCTACCTTTCCTAAAGCCTCCTTGTTCATCTGCTATCCTATTCTCCGTCTTACTCTTAATTCTTTCAATTATAACTCTACCATACACTTTACCAGGTACACTCAACAGACTTATCCCCCTAAAATTTTTTTGCACTCTCTTTTATCCCCTTTGCCTTTATACAAAGGAACTATGCATGCTCTCTGCCAATCCCTAGGTACCTTACCCTCTTCCATACATTTATTAAATAATTGCACCAACCACTCCAAAACTATATCCCCACCTGCTTTTAACATTTCTATCTTTATCCCATCAATCCCGGCTGCCTTACCCCCTTTCATTTTACCTACTGCCTCACGAACTTCCCCCACACTCACAACTGGCTCTTCCTCACTCCTACAAGATGTTATTCCTCCTTTCCCTATACACGAAATCACAGCTTCCCTATCTTCATCAACATTTAACAATTCCTCAAAATATTCCCTCCATCTTCCCAATACCTCTAACTCTCCATTTAATAACTCTCCTCTCCTATTTTTAACTGACAAATCCATTTGTTCTCTAGGCTTTCTTAACTTGTTAATCTCACTCCAAAACTTTTTCTTATTTTCAACAAAATTTGTTGATAACATCTCACCCACTCTCTCATTTGCTCTCTTTTTACATTGCTTCACCACTCTCTTAACCTCTCTCTTTTTTCTCCATATACTCTTCCCTCCTTGCATCACTTCTACTTTGTAAAAACTTCTGATATGCTAACTTTTTCTCCCTTACTACTCTCTTTACATCATCATTCCACCAATCACTCCTCTTCCCTCCTGCACCCACTTTCCTGTAACCACAAACTTCTGCTGAACACTCTAACACTACATTTTTAAACCTACCCCATACCTCTTCGACCCCATTGCCTATGCTCTCATTAGCCCATCTATCCTCCAATAGCTGTTTATATCTTACCCTAACTGCCTCCTCTTTTAGTTTATAAACCTTCACCTCTCTCTTCCCTGATGCTTCTATTCTCCTTGTATCCCATCTACCTTTTACTCTCAGTGTAGCTACAACTAGAAAGTGATCTGATATATCTGTGGCCCCTCTATAAACATGTACATCCTGAAGTCTACTCAACAGTCTTTTATCTACCAATACATAATCCAACAAACTACTGTCATTTCGCCCTACATCATATCGTGTATACTTATTTATCCTCTTTTTTCTTAAAATATGTATTACCTATAACTAAACCCCTTTCTATACAAAGTTCAATCAAAGGGCTCCCATTATCATTTACACCTGGCACCCCAAACTTACCTACCACACCCTCTCTAAAAGTTTCTCCTACTTTAGCATTCAGGTCCCCTACCACAATTACTCTCTCACTTGGTTCAAAGGCTCCTATACATTCACTTAACATCTCCCAAAATCTCTCTCTCTCCTCTGCATTCCTCTCTTCTCCAGGTGCATACACGCTTATTATGACCCACTTCTCGCATCCAACCTTTACTTTAATCCACATAATTCTTGAATTTACACATTCATATTCTCTTTTCCTCCTTCCATAACTGATCATTTAACATTACTGCTACCCCTTCCTTTGCTCTAACTCTCTCAGATACTCCAGATTTAATCCCATTTATTTCCCCCCACTGAAATTCTCCTACCCCCTTCAGCTTTGTTTCGCTTAGAGCCAGGACATCCAACTTCTTTTCATTCATAACATCAGCAATCATCTGTTTCTTGTCATCCGCACTACATCCACGCACATTTAAGCATCCCAATTTTATAAAGTTTTTCTTCTTCTCTTTTTTAGTAAATGTATACAGGAGAAGGGGTTACTAGCCCATTGCTCCGGGCATTTTAGTCGCCTCATACGACACGCATGGCTTACGGAGGAAAGATTCTTTTCCACTTCCCCATGGACAATAGAAGAAATAAAAAAGAACAAGAGCTATTTAGAAAAAGGAGAAAAACCTAGATGTATATATATATATATATGCATGTGTGTGTCTGTGAAGTGTGACCAAAGTGTAAGTAGGAGTAGCAAGATATCCCTGTTATCTAGCGTGTTTATGAGACAGAAAAATAAACCAGCAATCCTACCATCATGCAAAACAGTTACAGGTTTTTGTTTCACAGTCATCTGGCAGGACGGTAGTACTTCCCTGGGTGGTTGCTGTCTACCAACCTACTACCTATATATATATATCGCAGAAGATTTTTACTTTAAATATTTTTTTCCCTGGCACGGGTTGCCAGATGTTCTGGTTATATGATATAGCGTTTTTATGCGAATTTTTATTTTTATGTGCGTGAATGAGAATTCTTCTCACGTCTTATTTTTTTAATGGTTTCAGATGTGAGGGGAGGCGGGTAGGATGGTGAGATGGGTCTGGGGGGAGCGGCGCCCCCTCCCTGGCTCCCCCTGCCCCCCACAGCAGCACCTGCTGCCCTTTCTCCTCCTCAGCCTCCTACTGGCGGCTGTTCCCTTCCCCTCCCTCGTCACAGCTGAGCCTGCTCCCCAGCCTGGTCCAGGTAAGTATTGTTTTTTACTGCCTTTCTTGCTTTTTTTTTACCAGTTCTTTGTCTCATAAATATGCAAAGTAACTGGCACATGTCGTTAATTTGTTATGAATGTGATGCAAGACTTGGCCAACATTAAATAGCATAACCATACCTCACAGCGTCTTGCACGCTCAACAACATCCACATTCATCGAACTTCACATTCAACCAAAGGGGCAGAATATCCTACCGAGATGGATTAGACACAGGAGTCATCCAACAAGCTCCAAGAAATTATGGATATAGCCACAGTTCTTCAAGGTTAACCTCTCTAAGAAAGCTGAAGACTCACGGTACTGCCGTCACCTCAGACATGTGGGATCACACACTTAATTTATAGACTTAATAAAATTTTCGACGGAATACGTGTAAAAGAAGAAATCGGTAAATTAGTCTCCAGGTTATATAACTATGAAATAAATCTAGTTAGCAAGTAAACAGTCAGAGGCTGTACAGTGAGACGCTGTGTTCCTCAAGGCACAGTACTCGCCCCAGTTTTCTTTCTTCTCATATCTGACACAGACAGAAATAACGATGCATCATAGTTTGTAGATACTAAAATTTGTTCGTCGGTGGCATCCGTCGAGGACACAGTACATCTGAAGCCGATGTAAACAAAGTCTTGCAGTCGGTCACGAGGACAAATTTCAGCTTCTCTATTTGGAAAAAAAAAGAGAAATTAAGGATGCATCAGAAAATAATAAAAGTAAAAACTATTTACTTGAGTGTAAGGAAGCTGAGATCAACCATGTCCAAAGATTTTCCGTTCAGGAAACCCGATGGCTTTACTTTGACAGGTGTGCTACACGCGACTGACACTGCGGTACAGGGAGCAGCGGTACAAGGAGCAGCGGTACAAGGAGCAGTAGTACAAGGAGCAGCAGTACAGGGAGCAGTAGAACAAGGAGCAGCGGTACAGGGAGCAGTAGTACAAGGATCAGCAGTACAAGGAGCAGCGGTACAGGGAGCAGCGGTACAGGGAGCAGCGGTACAGGGAGCAGCGGTACAGGGAGCAGCGGTACATGGAGCAGCGGTACAGGGAGCAGCGGTACAGGGAGCAGCGGTACAAGGAGCAGCAGTACAGGGAGCAGTAGTACAAGGAGCAGCGGTACAAGGAGCAGTGGTACAAGGAGCAGCTGTACAGGGAGCAGTAGAACAAGGAGCAGCGGTACAGGGAGCAGTAGTACAAGGATCAGCAGTACAAGGAGCAGTAGTACAGGGAGCAGTAGTACAGGGAGCAGCGGTACAGGGAGCAGCGGTACAGGGAGCAGCGGTACAAGGAGCAGCGGTACAAGGAGCAGTAGTACAAGGAGCAGCAGTACAGGGAGCAGTAGAACAAGGAGCAGCGGTACAGGGAGCAGTAGTACAAGGATCAGCAGTACAAGGAGCAGCAGTACAAGGAGCAGCGGTACAGGGAGCAGCGGTACAGGGAGCAGCGGTACAAGGAGCAGTAGTACAAGGATCAGCAGTACAAGGAGCAGCAGTACAAGGATCAGCAGTACAGGGAGCAGTAGAACAAGGAGCAGCGGTACAGGGAGCAGTAGTACAAGGATCAGCAGTACAAGGAGCAGCTGTACAGGGAGCAGCGGTACAGGGAGCAGCGGTACAGGGAGCAGCGGTACAGGGAGCAGCGGTACAAGGAGCAGCAGTACAGGGAGCAGTAGTACAGGGAGCAGCGGTACAAGGAGCAGCGGTACAAGGAGCAGCGGTACAGGGAGCAGTGGTACAGGGAGCAGTAGTACAAGGAGCAGCGGTGCAAGGAGCAGCGGTACAGGGAGCAGTAGTATAAGGAGCAGCGGTACGAGGAGCAGCGGTGCAAGGAGCAGCGGTACAGGGAGCAGTAGTATAAGGAGCAGCGGTACGAGGAGCAGCGGTACAGGGAGCAGTAGTACAAGGAGCAGCGGTACAAGGAGCAGTAGTACAAGGAGCAGCGGTACAGGGAGCAGTAGTACAAGGAGCAGCGGTACAGGGAGCAGTAGTACAAGGAGCAGCGGTACAAGGAGCAGCGGTACAGGGAGCAGTAGTACAAGGAGCAGCGGTACAGGGAGCAGTAGTACAATTAGCAGCGGTACAAGGAGCAGCTGTACAGGGAGCAGCTGTACAGGGAGCAGTGGTACAGGGAGCAGTGGTACAGGGAGCAGTAGTACAGGGAGCAGCGGTACAATTAGCAGCGGTACAATGAGCAGTCGTACAGGGAGCAGCGGTACAGGGAGCAGCGGTACAGGGAGCAGCGGTACATGGAGCAGCGGTACATGGAGCAGCGGTACATGGAGCAGCTGTACATGGAGCAGCGGTACAGGGAGCAGCAAGCCTTATATAACCTATGGAGGTCTGAGCAAACAACCTCTACTTTCACTGCTTGTACATATTTAATCAAACATCTGAACTACTGGAGATGCTTGAAATCTCGTCAACTGTATTTCTTAAAACGCAGGCGAGAAAGGTACATGATAATTTACACGAGAAACATCCTGGAGTAACTGGTCGTAAACCAGCACACCGAGATCACTCTGTATAAACAGGAGACTTGGCATACGGTGCACAGTACCTCCGATAAAAAAAAAGAGGAGCATGACGAGTACACTAAAAGAAAACTCGATAAGTGTTAGAGGTCCCCGACTTTTCAGTGTCCTCCCTTGGTACATAAAGGAAATTATCAACAAACCTCTGGCTATTTTCAAGAGGGAACGTGACAAGTTCTACTATTCATGCAACGTGGGATTACGTGAGGCCAGCAGTAACAGCCTGGTTGTCAGGCCTTGATCCCTAGCCATAGGGCAACTATTAATATTTAGCTCATGAGGGTGGAAACACTGACACTCCACTCACCTGTGCCAAAAACTGCTGTAAACATCACAGGTTATAAACTGCAGAAACAGACATTACATTGTGATTCCTGCATTGACCGTATTAATTGACCAGACTGTCAACCAGGCATCCTGGTCTGAGACCGGGACCACAAGGGCGATAATCCCCTGAACCTGTAATAAACGTTAACACCTATGTCAGAGATGCAGCAGACTGTGTTACTGCTACTGTTGTGGCTCCCTTCATCATCTTTCTTCTTCCTGATCCTCCTCCTCCACAGCAACAGCAGCAGTGGATGCAACAGCGTGGTAGTGGATGTAACAGCGCAGCAATTGATGCAACAGCATTAGCAGTGGATGCAACAACAGCAGAATTGGACAACGCAGCAGCATCAGCAGCTGTGGACTCAACAACAATTACCAGATGGTGTCCTGGCAGGGGCTGTGGGATGTAAAGCCGGTGGCGTCAAAGATGGGGTGAAAATAAAGCGGGGAAATTTGCGGCGCCATACTTGGGTGTCCGATTATGGTAAATAGATGGGGGGCCCGGTCCCCGGGCAAACCCCCGCTACGCGCCCCATGGCTTTTAAATCCTGATTGCTGGGCTCTCGAACTTAAATTTTAAGGGTTCCTCGCAGCTTATTAGGCGATTAAGCTTTTTTGTAAACCCGGGATAAAACCGCTCCTGAAGAAGGCATTGCTACTAATTGGCAACATTGAAGCCCCCGTTTTTAACCCCTTAATGGTGTTAGGGAAGACCCATAAGGGGAAAAGTTTGACAACTTTATTCCGAAACGGTTTTTTGCCTACACAGTAAAGGGTTCTTCAGTCGAATACAGAAAGTAGGGAGGGAAAAGTAAAAGATTGAAAAACGATGTAATTTAGTCCCTCACCCTTAAAGCTAAATTTTAGGTTGTCATCCCCCCGGCCCGGAGAATTTCCCGTTCCAAGTCAGGAACTATTAAGATCAAACGCAGGCGGGGAAAATTAAAAACTGTCGGAAGGAGAGGGCAGGGTAGTTTGTATTTAAATAGTAGTAGTTTGAGTAGTAGTAGTAGTAGTGAGGGGGCAATGAGAGGGCATCCCTTTTCAGATCCAACCCTTTTCACTTGAAAAGCTTTTCCAAATTTTTTTTCTGTACCAAAGCCACGTTTGCAGTGTCCGACAAGATGAACATCAAAATGGTATACAAATACCCCACAGGTTGTTTGGAAGAAAACATATGCAACAGTTAACAACTTTAATTCCCAAAAAGTTTCGCCTACACAGTAGGGTTCTTCAGTCGAATACAAAAGGGAGGGGAGGAAAAGAAAAGATGTTAAGAAAGATGTAATCAGTCCAACAACCCCCTTAAAATCGTAGAAATTTTTGGTGTCAGTTTTCCCCCGGGCCCGGAGAATTCAGTTCCATAGTCAGGAACTATCTGAAAAATCAAGCGACAGTGCGGAGACTTAAAAACGTCGGAAGGAAGGTGCAGGGGAGTAGTAGGGATAGAGTTTGTAGTAGTAAATAGTATTTGTAGTTTGTAGAAATAAAAGGGAAAAATGAGAGGGGCATGTTCCCCCTCAGATCCCAAATCTCACTACTACTACTACTACAAATACTACTACAAACCCCGCACCTCCCTTCGACAGTATTTAAGTCCCCCGCACTGTCGCTTATCTTCAGATTTGTTTTCAAAGGCAAAAAAATTTTCCCGGCCGAGGGACTGACAACCTCAAATTCCCAAAGACTTTAAGGGTGGGTTTGGGCTGATTAAAACGTCTTCACATCTCTTCTGCTCCTGCCTACTTTCGTATTCGACGAAAAGCCACGTGAAAGGGGAAACGTTTTTGGGAAAAAAGATTCTAACGTTGCATAATGTCTTACCAAAAAACCTTCGGGAAAAGTAAAATACCATTTTTTTTTCATCTTTTTCAACACTGCAACACGTGGGATCTTTTTACAGAAAAAAACCTTGGGCAACTTTTTAAGTGAAAGGGTTGGGTCTGAGAGGGACATGACCCCTCATTGCCTCTCACTACTACTACAAAAACAAATAAATAAACCCCGCACCTCTCCTTCCCCACAGTATTTTAAATCTCCGCACTGTCGCTTTATCTTTAGATAGTTCCTGACTATGGAACTGAACTTCTCCAGGCCGAGGGACTGACAACCTCAAATTCTACGACTTTAAGGGTGATGGACTGATTACATCGTCTTCACATCTCTACTGCTCCTGCCTACTTTCTGTATTCGACTGAAGAAGCCTACTGTGTAGGCGAAACGTTTCGGAATAAAGATGTCTAACTGTTGCATATGTGTCTTACCTAACAACCTGTCGGTATTGTATATACCATTTTCAGGCTATTGCTGCTGGCCGCACGCCAGCAGTATCATCAATAATGACTGCAGATAAAGTGATGCTTTATCTGTGCTATAGAAGTTGTCTTCTCGCTTTACGTGTCAGGCGAGGTATCTTGTCAACATTGACCTTGTGCAAAACAGTAAGGCCACCTATATTTCTTCGACGTTGAAAGCACTGCTAAAATGACAGATCATCCAGGCTAGGTCCAGGTGAGAGACTAATCGACTTGCACGGTTCTCTAATCTTCCCATAAGTCGTAAATGAGACGGGGGGGGGGGAGGCAATCCAAGAACGCGAGGCATACACTAGGACTATGTGATACCTCGTACCGGTGTGAGTTTTGAAGCCTCTGCCGTCAACATAAGAACATAAGAACATAAGAACATAAGAAAGGAGGAACACTGCAGCAGGCCTGTTGGCCCATACTAGGCAGGTCCTTTACAATTCATCCCACTAACAAACATTTGACCTACCCAATTTTCAATGCTACCCAAGAAATAAGCTCTGATGTGCAAGTCCCACTCAAATCCAACCCATCCCACTCATGTATTTATCCAACCTAAATTTGAAACTACCCAAAGTCCTAGCCTCAATAACCCAACTAGGTAGACTGTTCCACTCATCTACTACCCTATTTCCAAACCAATACTTTCCTATGTCCTTTCTAAATCTAAACTTATCTAATTTAAATCCATTACTGGGGGTTTTCTCTCTTGAGAGATATTCTCAAACCTTGTTAATATCCCCTTTATTAATACCTATCTTCCACTTATACACTTCGATCAGGTCTCCCCTCATTCTTCGTCTAACAAGTGAATGTAACTTAAGAGTCTTCAATCTTTCTTCATAAGGAAGATTTCTAATGCTATGTATTAATTTAGTCATCCTACGCTGAATGTTTTCTAAAGAATTTATGTCCATTCTGTAATATGGAGACCAGAATTTGAACTGCATAATCTAGGTGAGGCCTTACTAATAAATGTATAAAGCTGCAGTATGACCTCTGGACTTCTGTTGCTTACACTTCTTGATATAAATCCCAGTAATCTATTTGCCTTATTACGTACGCTTAGGCATTGCTGTCTTGGTTTAAGGGTTTGGGCTGCTTACCATAACCCCCAAGTCCTTTTCGCAATCTGTATGGCTAAGTTCTACATTATTTAACTTATAAGTGCTAGGGTTATGGACACTCCCGAGCTTCAGAACCTTGCATTTATCTACATTGAACTGCATCTGCCACTTTTCTGACCAAGAGTAGAGTTTGTCTAAATCCTCCTGAAGTTCCCTAACATCTACTTTTGAATCAATTATCCTACCTATCTTCGTGTCATCGGCGAATTTGCTCATATCACTAGTAATTCCTTCATCAAGATCATTGATATATATTATAAACAACAACGGGCCCCAAAGACTGATCCCTGTGGAACGCCACTTGTTACTGATCCCCACTCGGATTTAACCCCATTTAGGGGACACTCTCTGCTTCCTGTCTGTGAGCCATGATTCGATCCACGAGAGCACTCTTCCCCCAATGCCATGGGCTGCTACTTTCTTCAACAGTCTTTGGTGCGGAACTCTATCAAATGCCTTACTAAAATCTAAGTAAATAATATCAAATTCTTTATCGTGGTCAACAGCCTCAAAAGCTTTACTGAAAAAAGTTAATAAATTAGTTAGACAAGACCGGCCTCTTGTGAATCCATGCTGAGTATCATTAATCAAGCTATGCTTATCGAGATGGCTTCTTATAATTTCAGCTATAATTGACTCTAGTAATTTGCCTACAATTGAGGTCAGGCTTATTGGGCGGTAATTTGACGGTAACGACTTGTCCCCTGTTTTAAAAATAGGAATTACATTAGCCATCTTCCACATATCAGACACTACACCTGTTTGAAGAGATAAAATTAAAAATATTAGTTAATGGTTCACAGACTTCCATTTTGCATTCCTTTAGAACCTGAAAAAACCTCATCAGGACCCGGTGACTTATTTTGCTTCAGTCGGTCCTATCTGCTTCACAACCATTTCACTAGTGACTATGATGTTACATAATTTACCTTCTTCTGGCCCACTATAAAAATTAATTACCGGAACACTACTAGTGTCTTCCTGTGAAAAAAACCGAGAGAAAATAATTATTTAAATCGAGCACATTTCTTTCTCTTTGTCAGTAAGATGCCCATAGTTATTTTTAAGGGGACCTATCTTATCTCTGACTTTTGTTCTATATACCTGGAAAAAACTTTTTGGGTTAGTTTTAGAATCCCTAGCAACTTTAATTTCATAGTCCCTTTTAGCTTTTCTTATCCCCTTTTTAATGTCCCTCTTAGTGTCAATATACTGGTTCATAGATGACCCTCGCCTTTTTTGATACGCCTATAAATTCCTTTCTTATGCCCTAGTAGATATTTCAGCCTATTATTCATCCATTTTGGGTCATTTCTATTTGATCTAATTTCTTTATAAGGGATAAATGTTCTTTGAGCAGCATGTATTGTGTTCAAAAAAACTGTCATATTGATAGCTCTCTTCGTTACCCCAGTCAACAGATGATAAGTGTTCTCTAAGCCCATCGTAATCTGCTAAGCGAAAATCTGGGACTGTTACTGAGTTATCCCTACTATCATACTTCCATTCAATTCTAAATGTAATTGATTTGTGGTCGCTAGCACCCAGTTCTTCTGAAACTTCTAAATTATTAACAAGGGATTCATTGTTTGCCAGAACTAAGTCAAGCAGGTTATTACCCCTTGTAGGTTTCTGTCACAAACTGCTTCAGAAAGCAATCCTGAACTACTTCTAAGAAGTCGTATGATTCTAAATTCCCAGTCAAGAAATTCCAATCAATATGACTAAAGTTAAAGTCTCCTAGAATTACTACATTATCGTGCCTTGTGGCCCTAACAATTTCCTCCCATAGTAGTCTTCCCTGGTCCCTATCTAAATTTGGGGGACGGTATATCACACCTAAAGTTAATTTTTCATGCCCCTCTGAAAATTCTATCCAAACAGACTCTGTATGTGTTACTTCAGACTTAATACCCGTTTTAATGCAACAGTTCAAGCGATCTCGGACATACAATGCCACCCCACCCCCCTTCCCGATACTTCTATCTACTTGGAACAATTGAAACCCTGAATGTGACATTCTGCAGGCATGTCCCGACTTTTTGAATTAAACCACGTCTCAGTAATGGCAAATACATCTATGTTACCTGCACTAGCAACTAGTCTCAACTCGTCCATCTTATTCCTAGCACTGCGACTATTTGTGTAATATATACTTAAGGACCCTCCTTTCTCTTTATCATTGCTGCTCCTTGCTGTTATTCCACTAAACCTATTACTGTCCTTGTCAATTAGTGCCAATGGCCTTCCGATATCCACCTCATTTTGCCTATTACTAGTTCTCCTAGTACTCATATTACTACCCTGAGACTTCACAGTTTTCCCGCAGAAACCCATACCACTAATATTCCCAGTTTAATGACCTAACAGCTCCCTCCCCCTGCGTTTGCCAGTGCTCCCACCCCACTCCTAGACAAGTGAACCCCATCCCTGGCATACATGTCATTTTTGCCATAGAAGAGGTCCCAGTTGTCAATGAATGTTACCGCATTTTCCTTACAGTATTTGTCCAGCCAGCAATTGACACCAATTGCTCTGGACAACCATTCATTTCCAACTCCTCTCCTTGGCAAAATGCCACATATGACAGGTTTCCCACCCTTCTTCCTAATTATCTCTATTGCTGACCTATACCTGCTAATCAGGTCCTCACTCCTACGTCTGCCCAAAATCGTTGCCTCCAGCACTGAGACAGATAATAGGATTGCTCCCATTACCTCTCATGATGTCATCCAGACGGCTAACAATATCCTTCATCCCAGCCCCAGGAAAACACACTCTCTGCCTCCTAATCCTATCCTTCAAACAGAATGCCCTATCCATGTACCTAATCTGACTATCCCCAACAACAACAATGTTTTTACCTTCCTTGGCGTCGTCCGTAGAGATGCTCCGAGTAGTCGACTCACATTCGCCAGGTAGCATTACACCACTTGTAGAATTCGTCATGACGTTCTCGATGGTCTTCATTGGGGTTTCTAGGGATGTCTCACTCACGTCTGCCAATGCTTCCTTGGTGCTCGTTGTGGCATTCCCAGTAGAACACTCACATTCGTCAGGTAGCACCGAGAATGAGTTGGAAGTTTCCACGGCAGTCTTCTGGTTTCTCGTTGTTTCTGCCTCTCCAACCGTTTTCTTAATCTTCAGCTTGGTTCCATGTTGCCCGGCCACTGACCAAGCTCCCCTCTTAACCTGGGGACTCACAACAGGAGGATTACTACAAATCCTCTTGTTCTCCTCCGTTAATCGCCGTATCTCCAGTTTAGCGACTCTGAGTTCTTCTCTCAGCTGCTGGTAAAGCTGCTCAAGAGAGGGCATCCTGATCAGATTCACAGAGAGCACACAAACAGGTACAAGATAAACTTAGCTACACACTACCATAATAAAGTAATGGAGTGAGAAGTACAGGAGAATGTGTAAAATAAATCTACTGAAAAGGTGCATCAGAGGCCCGATAAGAGAACATCATCATTATACTGCATGATAATGCTTTGCAAAACTGACAAACTAAAAAATAAGAGACATGTGCAAAACTTGGGTATCTTTACTGTGGAGACATTTCGCCCACCCTTTATCAGTCTAATACAAAGAATAATGTTGAAGGTAGAAGACATGAAGCAGTTGGAAGGGATCGGTCCCTCATCTTTGAAAGGTAGTGTTCAGTCCAACAGTCTTGAAGACCTTGAAGTATATGCCCGAAGATGGTGAAAGTAGCAGTGAAGCTGTGTAGAGATGGCATTTCTGGTGGTCAGAGCAGACCAGTGCAAGTTGCTGCAGTGATGCAGTGCTATCTGTGTAGAATAGAGGGTGTCTGTGGGTATTGACTGGTTACGTTAGTGGAATCCAGACTAGGAACCAGCCATCTCATTCCTAGTTACCTGAATTAATTCTTACATACCTCTCACACATGGAGATGGTTGCGCTGTAGATCTTTGATGGAGGTAATCGGCTAGAGCCGCTAGACCCTTTACATGTGGTCCTAAAGTACAAAGAATGTGTATTCAATACTACTCATCCTCATAGCAGACATAGACAAAAACACCCGGCACACTTTTATATCATCATTTGCAGATGACACTAAAATAAGCATGAAAGTCACTACTGTAGAGGACACTAAAAAAAGTACAGGAAAACATAAACAGGGTTTTCCAATGGGCAGTGGAGAACAACATGACTTTGGGTAGTTTCAAATTTAGGTTGGATAAGTACATGAGTGGGAGGGGTTGGATTTGAGTGGGACTTTCACATCAGAGCTTTTCTTGGGTGGCATTGAAAATTGGGTTCGGCAAATGTTTTGTTAGTGGGATGAATTGTAAAGGACCTGCCTAGTATGGGCCAACAGGCCTCCTGCAGTGTTCCTCCTTTCTTATGTTCTTATGATTGGTGGCAAGTTCCAGCTGCTTAGGTACGGAAAGAATGAAGAACTCAAAAGGAACACTTAATACAAAACTCAAGAGGGTCACCAAATAGAACGTAAGGAGCACGTAAAAGACCTAGGAATAATTATGTCAGCGGACCTTTCTTTTAAAGACCATAATAAGACAAAGATCACGACAGCCAGGAAGATGACGGGGTGGGTATTGAGAACCTTCAAAATAAGGGAAATAATGCCGATGGTGACACTCTTCAAATCGCTAGTGCTCCATCACTTAGGATATTGCTCAGTGCTGACGGCCCCGTTCAAAGCAAGAGAATATCATAGCTGGAACAAATACAGAGATCGTTTACGGCTCACATTGAGCCTATAAAGCACCTAAACTACTGGAAACGCCTGCAGCGGAAGAGAGAGAGATACATGATAATATACCTGGAAAATACTCGAGGGCCTGGTCCCAAATCTGCACTGGCATAACTACATACTGGAGTGAGAGAGATGGGAGGAAGTGTAAAATAAACCCAGTGAGGGGCCGCCGGGCGGTCAATCAGGGCACTCAAACTGGCTGGTACAAGTGCCTACTGCCATAATTGTGGAGGTTGAGGTGCTGTAGTTACTAAGCCACGTCTAACTCTAACTTAGCTTAAATAAGTGTAAGTAGTAGTGTGTAATACATTAGCCTATGGAGGCTTCATTACTAGATTAAGTCTTACAAATTAAGAGTGTATAATGTGGCACCACCCGTAGGCATAGGTGGGTCTGCATGTTCCCCCTCCTTTACCCCCAACTTAGGGAGGCTTAACGGTCTTGGTAATCATGTGATTTTTCCACACTATCAATGAACAAAATTTAAAAAAAAATTGCCATTGCGTTAGATACACCAAAGAATTATATCAGCGTTTAAAGTCAATAACGGATGTATAAAAGCAAATAAATAGAGATAACGAGGTGAGCTCGTTAAAAAGTGCTCAGGGTTTTATGTGGGAGATTTCTAGTGTTGTCACAAGAGGAAAGAGTCGTGGCATGTGGCGCAAGAGTCGTATGTGAAGTGTAAATAAAGCAAAAGAGACAGTTAAAGGTTACTGATGTTTACGCAGTGATAAACTCAACTTGGTAAACTTGGAAGTTACACAGATCATATAAACTGTGGTAAACACACGAGCGACAAAATACCAATAGGCCATGGAAGGAATACAGTGCCGAGACAGAACTACAGGAGTCTAGAGCCGATAGAGGACTACAGAAAGAGTACAATGAAGAGAAAGAACTACGAGAATTTGTGTGTATCGCCAACGAGAAAAAAATTAAGAATATGCGCAGCGAATATTTATAACCCACATCACTTTGCATTATAAGTAATAAGAATTGACTATTACGAATGTGTTATACTCCCAATAAGATGCCATCCGGACAGGGTTACCATACTTGCCTACTTGTTGAGACTCCTTGTACATGAGTGCCAGGCGTTGCTGCCAGGCATGGAAATCTCAGGTACCCGAAGGACACTTTTGGAAGTCAATACCCCCGCGGCCCGGTCCCAGACCAGGCTCTCCAGTGAAGCAAGACGTGATCGATGACGTTGTTACTGCTGGCCGCACGCAACCCAACGTACGAACCCCAGCCCGGCTGGAAAGGAACTGATTTGAAGAACTTGTCCAGTATCCTCCTGAAGACATCCAGAGGTTTGTTGGTAATTTCCATTATACATGGAGGGAGGACATTGACCAGTCGGGGATCAAACAGAAAACGATAACAGAAATGCTATCACTGGAATCATATATCTGAACTACTGAGAATGCTTGAAGTTCCTCAACAGTATTCCTCGGAACGTAGGCGAGAAAGGCACATAAAAATTTGTGCCTGGAAAATCACTAAGGTGGTGTGCAGCCAAGTGGGTGCACACCACCACCATGGTGGGACGGCGCTGTAAGCAAGAAGAGAAAAAAACTCTCTACTGTAGTTAATCCGTAGGACTCGAACTTGATACTTCAAAAAATAAATGCACTCGCGTGCCTCCCTCACTCTTTACCAATACCTCCCTGTAATCTTTTCTTGTTAATTAATCTGCATATATTTTCAAATGTTTAACTATTTAATTCACTTCTTAAAATTAGCATAAAATACCGTGGCTAGAACAATAACTCGCACTTAAACTGAATCTCATAACGACGTTTCGGTACAATTGTGATTTATTAATGCTCCTAGTCGGACCGAAACGTCATTACTTTCAGCTTCCTTTCTCTTTTCGTCATTCATTCCCTCAGTCACACAGTGTCCATGACAAGCAGCACCCGGAAACTCCCATAACAACATCCCTGGTAAAACTTGTTCCCCACAGCAGAGTCCTGGTATCCCCTGCCTGTGTTTACAGAAACATAGAAATGCGCCCTGGGAGTTCACTCGCGTAATTTCATCGCTCCATAGCCTCAACGTCCGTCAGAATATTGTCGATTGTCAGAAGCCGGCCCCGTAACACTGTTAGTCAGCCAGTCAGGCAGGTAAAGAGGCAGCCAGGAGATACGAACTGACTCGGGCAATAAACCATGATGATAATACTCATTATGAGGATGAATATGTGGTAATAGATTTTTTCCACTATGGGAAAAAACTAGGCAAAATACGAGAAAATAAGGTATTGTATAAGATGTATAAGTTAGCGAAGTTCAGTAATGTAAACAAATTAATGTGCAAAAATGTATTTACCTAAAAAACACGGCAGAAATGTTTTTATTATTTATGATCAAGTCATTGTTGACCAACCTTCCTTCCTTCCTTTCTTTCTCTGTCCTCCATCTTGCATGCATTTTCCCAGGGTTGGGTAATGCACAATATATTGTGCATATATTCCACGCTGAGGCTACAGGAGTGTGAGAGAGAGTTTTCCTCTGTGCCATAATTAAGGCACATACCTTCCACTTAATGGTGCTCCCCAACACCACACAAAAGACGCCAATATAGTCTCCCTGCCGTAATGTTCTCTCTGATTTGTAGACTTTTTCTCTGAGAGAGAGAGAGAGAGAGAGAGAGAGAGAGAGAGAGAGAGAGAGAAGGGGGGAGGCATAAATGAATTAAAGTGAAAGAAACAGCGGGGTTTGAGAAGAAGGAACTAGTGTGAATGTGGGTGGGAAATCGGGAGCGAATTTTGATAGGGTGATGGAGTGAATAGAACTGTGGGAGGTTGGGAACTGGAATGATTGGGAGGGAGAGGGAGTGGGGTGGTGGGTGCATGCGTACGCTGATTGAAGGGGTCTTGAGTGGAGGGAGGGGAAGGATAGAGTGAGGGAGGATAAACTAGAAGGGGTATATAGGTAAAATAGATGGGAAATAAGAGGGAGATTAGAACGGAAATTGACATTGAGAGAGAAATGGGATGCGAGACAGATTGAATGTATGAGGGCAATGAGAGCTCTACGTTTTCCACCTCGGCAATCTCGCCTGCCTTGAAGAGGGCCGCTGGTATACAGCATTCCAGCCTGGAGAGAACAAGTGACTTGAAGAGTATCATCACTGGCAGAAGAAGTTGAAGGGTTGGAGGGACGATACAGAGGAAAGGTGAAGTGTATAGATGGAGAGTGATGGATGGTGGGAGAGGGAAGGGGGGAAGGCTAGTTAATTTCATCCTCATGATCAGGTGCCTGGTACCTCACGATATCAGGGACTTCCTAGTTCCCAGGGACAGGTGCATAATAACCTAGGACGCTAGGGACTGCCTAGTTCCCAGGGCCAGGCACCCTTAACTTAAGACACCAGGGACTTCCTAGTATACACGGGAGTAGAAAACTCCCGGAACTCATCATCATCAAAGGTAGCAATTCAGAACACAAGGGAACACCTAGTTCCAAGCATCAGGTACCTGCATCTTCCGTCTGTCCCTCGTACCATCCAGACCACAATAACCCGAACCACTGATCGATAACTGAACATTCCGGATAACTTAAGTTCGTTATGTAGGAAGGTGACACTGCTGTCGAAATAAGCAGTCGGCTTACGAACAATATCCGGCAGTCGAACCATACCCCCGGCCGGGATTGAACCCGCGGTCATAGTCTCAAAACTCCAGCCCGTCGCGTTAGCCACTAGACCAGCTAGCCACAATAAGATTCATCCAACTAGGTATATTTCTACACCATAGGAAGGTTAGCACAGGCACCTCTGTGACCACAAATGCAAGTTTTTACAGACGAATCTCCAGCTAGCGTGGCCGTGACGAACTCTAGCTCAAGTCAAAACTGCCGTCAACATGACTCAAGAAATCGTAATGACACGATTGCAAACAAACCATATCCCCGGCCGGGATTGAACCCGCGGTCATAGTCTCAAAACTCCAGCCCGTCGCGTTAGCCACTAGACCAGCTAGCCACAATAATATTCATCCAACTCGTGTCATTACGATTTCTGGAGTCATGTTGACGGCAGTGAAGGGACTTGAGCTAGAGTTCGTCACGGCCACGCTAGCTGGAGATTCGTCTGTAAAAACTTGCATTTGTGGTCACAGAGGTGCCTGTGCTAACCTTCCTATGGTGTAGAAATATACCTAGTTGGATGAATCTTATTGTGGCTAGCTGTTCTAGTAGCTAACGCGACGGGCTGGAGTTTTGAGACTATGTCCGCGGGTTCAATCCCGGCCGTGGGTATGGTTTGTTTGCAATCGTGTCATTACGATTTCTTGAGTAATATCCGGCAGTCTTTACCGGACGTGTCCTCCAACTTGTTAATGGTTACGGGGATCATGGCCCCCCACAGCCCGGTCCCACACCTGACTTTCTGAAAAGGAAAGGAAGTATTTTCAAAACTATGAAGAAACACTCAGACGGAAGGAACACAGAGGGAATAAACAGCAGTCCAGAATATTGCGAAGAACCCAGCACATGTCAAAGAATCACCTGTAAAATTGGTCCCAGGTGGTTCGTACGATGATAGCGAAAAGGAACAGGCAATCTACTAAAGGGTACTAGAGTGGTGGATGCAGGCTGGGAAACACACTGGTCCTTATATTTACGAAAAATGAAACGCTGGTCCGGGACATACTTACCTGAAGTCTACCTAGAGTGTTACGAGGGTCCAAATCCTCGCGTCCAGGTCCCAGACCATGCATACTGGTGAATGACCTGATCAACAAGGCTGTTGGTGCTTGGCAAACAGTCCAACATAAGCACCATAGCCCGGTTGATGAGGCACTGACTCGAAACATGTCCAGTTCTCTTCTGAAGACAGCCAGGGGAATAGTGGTAATATCCCTTATATATGAAGGGATTATTATTATTATTATAATCAAAAAGAAGCGCTAAGCCATATATATGAAGGGAGAACACCGAAAAGTTTCGGGTCCTTTCCACTGATTGAATTTTTCCTTAGGTTACTCACTGCATCCTTGCTTTTCATTGAGGGTATTTTGCACCGTCTGCCAAACCTCTTACTTTCATGGGGAATGATTGTGTGTGTGTGTGTGTGTGTGTGTGTGTGTGTGTGTGTGTGTGTGTGTGTGTGTGTGTGTGTGCGCGCGCGCGCAGATTTGGCAACAATCCTAGAATTTTCTAGGCAAAGATTGTAATGTAACTTTATCGCCTACTTTCCAAGGAGTACAGGTAACGGGACTTCAAGTATTCCCAGTAAATTAGGTACTTGACTGAATTTATACGAGCAGTGAAGGTTCTATACACATTCTCCAGTCTACCTGGAATCTACCTGGAGGGTATTCCGGGGGTCAACGCCCCCGCCGCCCAGTCCTTCACTAGACTGCAATTTCGCCTGCCTTGAACAGAGGTGTTGGAGTACAGTCATGCTTCATCCTAGAGAGAACAAATGGCTTTAAAAGTATCATCACCAGCTCGACATCCCTTGTTTTGAAATTTGTCTTCATTGAACATCATTTTGTTGTCAGTGACACCACTTGGGGACAGATTTACTGAGATCACTTGTGGGCGTCCCTGAGATCACTTGTGGGCGTCCCTGAGATCTCTTGTGGGCGTCCCTGAGATCTCTTGTGGGCGTCCCTGAGATCTCTTGTGGGCGTCCCTGAGATCACTTATGGGCGTCCCTGAGATCACTTATGGGCGTCCCTGAGATCACTTATGGGCGTCCCTGAGATCACTTGTGGGACGTCCCTGAGATCACTTGTGGGCGTCCCTGGGATTTGTGAGCGTCCATGAGATCCTTCGTGGGTGTCCCTGAGATCACTTGTGGGCGTCCCTGGGATTTGTGAGCGTCCATGAGATCCTTCGTGGGTGTTCCTGAGATCAATTGTGGGCGTCCCTGAGATCACTTGTGGGCATTCCTGAGGTTTGTGGGCGTCCCTGAGATCACTTGTGGGCATTCCTGAGGTTTGTGGGCGTCCCTGAGATTTGTGGGCGTCCCTGAGATCACCTGTGGACGTCCGTTAGATAAAGTGTGTGCGTCCCCTTAGATCACTTGTATGCGTCCCTCAGATCAGTTATGGGTGCCCTTCGGATCACTTGTTGATGTTCGTTAGATCACTTGTGGGCGTCCCTGATATCAATTGTTTGTTGGTGTCCCTGAGATCACTTATTTGTTGGGGTCCCTAATATCACTTGTGGCCGTCCCTGAGATCAGTTGTGGGTGTCAGTTAAATCACCTGTGGGCGTCCACGAGATCACTTGTTTGCGGGCATCCCTCAGATCGCTATTGGGCGTCCCTGAGATCACTTGTGAACAGAGATTGAGACTCGGGGAGGAATTTACTTAGAGAGAGAAAGAGAGAGAGAGATCCGTAAGGCATGTGCGTGTCAACGTGGGTGCATGTGTTTCATTACGCAAAACACGCACGACTACTGTCAGTTACGCATATTCATGCGCAGGTAGACTCCAGGTAGAACCCCCCCCCACACATACACACGCACACACATTGAGTCACAGGGATGTTAAGAAGTATTTCTTCAGTTATAGTCAGGAAGTGGAACAATCTGGAGAGTGATGTAGTGGAGGTAGAATCCATACATAGCTTTAAGAAGAGATACGATAAAGCTCATGGAACAGGGAGAGAGTGGGCCTAGTAGCGACCAGCGAAAAGGCGGGGCCAAGAGCTGTGAATCGACCCCTGCAACCACAAATAAGTGAGTACGCACAGGCTGTTTGAGATGCGAGGAGAGAGAGACTGTGAACACAGGTCAAGAAAAGAGGAAAATGAGTCATAGTGATGATAGGAACTACTTTTTCAGCCTTAAGGTTGGCGAAGAGAAACACGAGAGATACAGACACTATGTTCAGCTTAAAGAGTAGACAGGAAAACTCTGGTCACCCGTCGTAGGTAGACCCCGGGTGCTAGGAATGTGTAAGAAGGTGGGGTCAAAGGAGCTGTGAATCGACCCCTCACACAATAATAACAAACCTTGTTGCTGGAAATCATGGTATAAAACGAACACAGTGCAAAAAACAAATGCAGTATATGTGATCTTATTGACTACGTTTTCGCCTAGTGGCGTTTCAAGTACACAAAACAGAACTGTTTGTGACTTGAAAAAACCCACTGTAGTGGGCGAACGTAGTCAATAAAGGGTCACACTATACTGCATTTGGCCTTATATTGCCAAACCTTGTTGCTACACACGTGAGTGATGAAGTCTATCTGATGGTACATTATACACTGCTCCCTGTCCATCCTTTCATCTTTTCCCCCCATTCCATCGACTACCCCCTTTGCTCATCTGTCTCCCCATTATTGACCCTCCCGTCCTTTTCTCCTCTCTTCCAGTCCCTCCCAGTCAACCATCTTCCATCCGTTCACATCTCTCTCTCTCTCCCTCCCACCTGCCTATCCATCTCTCCCTACCACCTACCTCTCCCTACCACCTACCTATCCATCTCTCCCTCCCACCTACCTATCCATCCATTTTTCTCTCTCCATTTGTTCCTCACGTATACATTTCTCCCCTCCCCTTATTCCCCATCCACTCATCCATCCATCCCTCTCCTATCCACTCTTCTGTCTCCCCTATTCCAAAACCCACCCTTGTGTGTTCTGGGCATCATGTATAGGTAATGATGGGAGAATTGTGTGTGTACTCACACATTTGTGTTTTCCAGGGTCGAGTCTTAGTCCCCTGGCTCTCCTCTCCAGCCACAATCGTTGTCAGTATTACCCCGTCATGCCCAGTGTTGAAACTGTTAATACAGTTACCCTCCAATGCATTCAAGACCATGTCATAGTGTTAAAGTAGTTGTGAGAGGCAGGATCGACCTGTTCTAAACTTATGTTGCCTTGGATTGTGCAAATGTTGGGACCCAAGTGGTTGCTTCTTAGACCCCTTTCAAAGATTTTTATGATGTGGGACGTTAGAGCTATCGGTTTATAGTTCTTTGTTATTGCTTTATTGCCACTTTTATAGAATGAGGCAATATTCGTTGTTTTTAGTGTCTGTGGGATGACCTCTGTGCCAAGACTCTCTCCACTGCATACATAAGTCACGTTATAAGAGTTTCTTGCAGTTCTTGATGAACACAGAGTTCCACAAGTCAAGGCCTGGGACAGAGTGCTTGGGCATATTGTCAGTGGTTTTCTCAAAATCCAGTGGTGTTGGGGTTGTATCAGAGATTTTGGGAATGTTGGCAGGATTTTGAGTCTTATTCATACAAAAATCATTTGGATTGTCGATCTTGTCTGATTAACGGCTCACTAAACACAGGGTCATATTGAAACTTCAGTATCTCACTCATTTCTTTGCTGTCATGAATGTAAGCCCCATCTTGTTTAAGCAAGGTCCTAATACTGAATGTGGTTTTTGCCTTGTTTTTGGCATATGAAAAGGAATGTGGGATTTCTTTCAGTTTCATTTATGGTTTTTAGCTCCTTTCTCTCTTGGGTCCTGTAGATTCATTTAACTCGAGTTCATTATTTTCTATTTCCCTAGTCAGTGTTTCCTTCTGCATTTCAAATAGTTTAGCTCCCCTGAGAAGCTCTGTGATTCTTCGTCTTCTCTTGAAAAAGTAAGATCTTCTCTTTCTAGTTTACATCTTCTCTTCTTTTTTCTTAGCGGAATATGTATTGAACATACATTAATTGCCACAGAGCCTACTCTAACTTCCTCGCATGTTTCATTTAGATGATTTATTTGATCCAGTAGACGTTCTTGTTATTAAAGTTAAATTTGGTGAAGGCATCTTCATAACTGTTTGCTACAAGATATATTTCCGGAATAAGGAAGTTCCGAAGAGGAAAGCATACCGTTTCCTGCAGCAAGTGCCTGATCAGCCAGGTTGTGATGCCTATTCAAGACAAACAGCAACAACCTGGTTGATCAGCGAATCAGCGGTCTATCACAGCAGCTGGTGCATGAGGGCGTGTGTAGCGTGACTGGCAGCTGGTGCGTGAGGGCGTGGCTGGCAGCTGGCGTGTACCACACTGGGACACTCAGCTCTCCACCCCAAAATCCAGCCATTATTAAGTAGCAGTAAATGTCAGTAACCATAAAAGAACGATACTGGCCAGATGGAATGAGTGTTTTACAGATTTACACAGTGGCGAGACGGGCGAGGAGTGGGGAGGAAAGGGTGGAAGGGGGGGAGGAGACAAATGTTGGAGACGGGAGAGAGATTGTGAGGGGAAAGGTTAACGGTAGAAGTGAGGGAGGAATAGACGAGAGTGGCTGAATACGTGAGGGTAGACAGCGGCTGTGATATACTTGTGACCGGTTCCAAGAGCTTTTTTTTTTCCTCGCAAATCCGGCATTGACAAGCGTGGCGGTGTAGAAGCACACAAAATGCGTGCAATAGTAATAGTATCAAAAGTGAGCTCGGAAAGAAAGCTAAGATTCCTCGAGGCGCAGTGCTGTCTCCAGTTCTCTTTGTCATACAAGACACTGACATCCGTCGCAGGTGATACTTGAATTTACATGAGTTATATCGATCGAGGACACAGTAAACCTTCCAGCCATGTTAAACCAAGTCTTGCAGCCAGTCTTGCAGCGAGTCTTCCAGTGGGATCTGCAGACTGTTAGTGTAGACACTAACAACCTCATCTGCAGACTTGAGCAAAGGCATCTGACAAAAATGATCAAAGAAAGATCAAAGATGGGGTGATCGCAAACAAAATGAGCCATATGTATAACAGGGAAGGTAGGCAAGTGGATTTTCAACTTTCTGACAGTTAGAACTTAAGAGTAGTACTAAACAGAGCACAATCCAGCGAGGTAAAAGCTCAGTACCAAGGCACGATCCTTGTGCCTCTGCTGTTTCTTATCCTCACAGCAAACTGATAAAAACACTCACCACAGTTTTGTATCATTTGTGGTTGATACTCAGAAGAAATATATGCAGAAAAATATAAGGGTTTTCTAGTGGTCAGTAGAGAACAACATGACTTTCAATTGTGATTAGTTCCTGCTGCTTGGATATGGAAAGAATGAAGAATTCGAAATAGATACTTTACAAAACCGAAGGATGATCACGTGAATGACCTAGGAAAATTATTTCAACTGACCTTTCTTTCAAAGAATGCAGTGCAGCAAATATGAAAACAACAACCAGGAAAATGATGGGGTGAATGATGAGAACTTTCAAAACCAGCAAAATAGTGCTAATGGGGACACTATTCAAATAGCTTTTGCTCATTCGTTTTTAGTTTTGTTCAGAGATGACGGCCCCGTTCAGGGCAGGATAGATATCAGACCTGGAACAGATACAGACATCATTTACAGCCTGGGAACGCCTCAGAATCCTAAATATGTACTTACTGTTATAACATACTGGAATGAGAGATATGGAAGAATGTATAAAATAAACCGTGATAAACGGGGGCGCCGTGGGCACAGTATACCTGGAGAGAGTTCCGGGGGGTCAACGCCCCCGCGGTCCGGTCTGTGACCTACAATATTAGAACACTGTATCAACATCCGTGCGCCCTGACTAACACCTTACCATAAGTTATCAGAAACATTGCTGGAACAAATGTAGAAGTTTTCAAGAGGAAGTTGGACATGAACTTCCGCCAAGGGGCTCTGGTGGCCTGGTGGTTAACGCTCTCGCTTCACACGGTGAGGGTCTGGGTTCGATTCCCAGCCAGAGTAGAAACATTGGACGTGTTTCTTTCCACCTGTTGTCTATGTTCCCCATCAGTAAAATGGGTACCTGGGTATTAGTCGACTGGTGTGGGTCGCATCCTGGGACACTGACCTAAGGAGGCCTGGTCAAAGACCGGGCCGCGGGGGCGTTGACCCCCGGAACTCTCTCCAGGTAATCTCCAGGTAATCCAGGTAAGGCGAGATACATTATAATCTACACCTGGAAAATTCTAGAAGAATCAGTCCCACATAAATCATTACCTGGAGGTTACCTGGAGGTTATTCCGGGGATCAACGCCCCCGCGGCCCGGTCCATGACCAGGCCTCCCGATGGATCAGGGCCTGATCAACTAGGCTCTTACTGCTGGCCGCACGCAGTCCATGAAAGAGGCTTGACGGGCGATGCAAAGTACCCCCAGTGTAAAGCAGAATTGCAGTGAACACATTAAGGAAAAAGTCAACAAGTGTGAAGGGACCAAGACTTTTCAACGTCCTCCATTCATACATAAGGTGAGATTACCAACAGACCCCTGGATGTCTTCAAGAAGGAACTGAACAAGTTTCTCAAGTCAGCGCCTGATCACCTGGGTTGTGGTCCTTAGATTGGGCTTCATGCGGCTAGCACCAACAGCCTGGTTGATCAGGTCATCCACCGGGAAGCCTGGTCTAGGGCCGGGCCCTGAGGGCGCTGACCTCTCGGAACACTCCAGATACGTAGGTAAGTGCCAGATCAAACAGGCTGTGATGGATATGTGGTCCAGCGATCCGCCGGCAGTAACAGAAATCAGGCAAGCACCAGACAGGCCTGGCCCAGGGCCGGGCTGCCAGAGTAGTAACACTCTCGATAGCCTTCAAAGACATATCAAAGGTATATCAACAGTATATCAAAGATATATCAAGTGTACATCAAAGGTATATCATAGGCATATCATAGGTAATAACAGTGAAATACTACTAGTATGAAATTGGGCTGAGATGATGACATCGGTAAGTCTTGTGGAACAGCAGGTGGGGGAGAGGAGGGGAGGGGGTGTGGAGTGGGTGAAGAGGGGCGTGATTGAGCCTAGGAGTGTTGTGGGTAAGGGACAAAAGGGCAGGGGGAGAGTACTAATGGGCAAGAAGGCAAGGACACAGTAGTAAGGGGCAAGAGGGCTGGGGCAGTGTTGTGGGTAAGGGATAAGTGGGGAAGGAACAGTATCAGAACAGAGGGGCAGAGGCTAATTGTGTTTGTAGGGTACCAGGGGTTAGGGACTAGGTGTGTTGGTAGGGGCCCTGGAGGGGCTGGCGGAAGGGTAGAGGTCTGGGCAGGGTGATGCTGCTCTTTTGTTCTTCTCTGCCTCTTAACCTCTTAATATTCTCTGTAGAGTTGAAGTGGCAGGTAGATGGATAGGCTTGGGAGATGGAAAGGTTTGTCTTGGGGAGAAGCTTGGGGGATGGAGAGGCCTGGCTTAGGGAGAAGCTTGGGGGATGGAGAGGCCTGACTCGGGGAGAAACCTGGGGGATGGAGAGGCCTGGCTTGGGGAGAAACTTTGGGGATGGAGAGGCCTGATGCGTGAAGAAGCTTGGGAAATAGAGAGGCCTGGCTTGGGAAGAAGCCTGTGAGATGGAGAGACCTGACTTGAGGAGACGCTTATGGGACGGAGAGGCCTGGCTTGGGGGATGGAGAGGCCTGGCTTGGGGAGACAGGGGATGGAGAGGCCTGACTTGGGTAGACGCTTAAGGGATGGAGAGGCATGGCTTGGGGACGGAGAAGCTTAGGGGATGGAGAGGCTCGGGAGATGGGGAAGGAAAATGGATGGTATGAAGGAATGAGGCCGTGTGGGGGGGGGGCAGAGGCAGAAAAATTGTAATGGGAAGGACAGTCGATTGAAGGGCAGGGAGAGAACAAGCAAGACCTTCAAATTCTGTCCCTCCCTGACCTTTCTAGAAACCCTACTCCTCTCTTTCTACTCTATCCTCCCTCTCTTCATCTTCTACTCTGCCCCGCTCTTCAAAAGGTACAGATTCGCGGCCATATATAGTGGTCAGTTTGTTTACCTACGCTCTGTAATACGCTATTTTTAGGGGTGCTTAAACGCGCTTACGATCGAGGATTGAATCTTGTGTTAGGATCGGCAAACATGAGTGGGAAGGGCAGGGAATCAGAATGTAAACACTGCAGGGTGGATCGCAGCGTCTATAGCCACCTTTGTGTCGCCTAGTGAATCCTTGTTTCCTTATGGGCGTCCAAAAGTGGTGGACGCATTGGGTGTTCACCGACTATAATGCAAAAGGATCATGTTGTGGTAGTCCTGCCTTTTTCGCCTGTATGGAAAAATTAAACTAAAAATAATCATGGTCATGAAGGATCAGCGCTCGTTCGGATTAGCGAACTCCACAAAATAGGACACCACAGTGTGCGTACTCATCTAGTTTTCACTTAGTTTTTTCAGGTCCTAGTTCTCTCTTTTGGCTAAGACCAACTGTACCGGTTCTTCACCTCTTGGATTATCGTACTTACCCTTGAACCTGTGTGTGGAGTTGAGCTTCGCCAAATCCTCTTTCAATTGTTTCCGGTTCCAGCTACACTGAGAGGGGCGGGAAATTGGGAGGCGTACCCGAATCTCTTGTTTCTGTTTACCTCTAGTTTGCCTGTAGACAGTTCTAGGGGTTACCGCCCCTGCGGCTCCATCCCAGACCAGGCCTCTCGTTCGAAGGTAAAGGTATCAAAAGTATGTACGCGGAGTGTTCAACTGAGTTTGTCCCTTTACACTTGCTGAGTTCTTTTTATGTGCTCAATTACAACCCTGCTTTTCATGAGGTATTTTGAACAATTTGATTAATTTTCGTAAAGGGTGATTTCAGTTACACATTTAAGAACATTATCTCAAGAAATTTCCTATTTCCAAATATGATGAGTCATTTTCGTCTTCGTTCCAAGGAGTAAAGTTGGAGGGACTGCAAGCCTTAAGGGGCACGTCATTTCCAATGTTTTTTTAATATGCTAATTTTGCCCCATAATCTAGGGGAAAAAATAAACATGATATTAGGAGACAGGGAAATTCAGGCGCCTCTTAAGAAACCCACACTCTCACAACTCACCAAATTTCAAGTGATCCCAGTAATTAAGCTGCTTGACTGAATTTATACAAGCAGTGAAGGTTTTCTGTGCATTCTAAAGATCTGCGATTTTAAAGCGTTTAGTGTGTGTCAATATTCAAGTCTAAAGAGAACAAGTAAAATTTGGCTTGGCATCGCATATTTCGAAAATCTATTTAAGTTAAACTAAGATTTTAGGTTAATTGAAGGCCATCTGAAGACTGTTTTGGGGGTCACCTTCCCCTCTGCCCAGTATCCCATACTGGGCAGAGGGGTTGATGCCCTGGTAAACCAGGCTGTTGGTGCTAATCGCATAGAACAATGTACGCACAGTAGCTCACCTGATTAGGGGGTGACTTTAGGAACTTAAAAAGTACGCAGGGAGAGTCTTGGTACCATTAAACTAAGTGCACTCGTTGCACTCCTGATTTTCATTGGAGATATTTTTCAGTCTTTGCCAAGTAGTTTGATTTCATATCGAGTGATTTCTGCGTTCAAATTTGGGGCTTTTCCAGGTATAAGTTATAAAGTATATTTCTCGGCTACCTTACTGGCAGGACACTTTAAGTCACTTCAAACATTCCAATTAATTTAGGTGCTTGTCTAAATTGAAACTTGCTGCGATAATTCTCTTTACTTTTTCTAGATCTGTAACTTCGTCTGTTTTAAAACACTAATATTTCGGTCTACAGAAAGCGTATATCAAATTATTTAATAATAATTATTCACTTATTAGCTATTAAAATAATATTTACTGGACTAGTCTTTTGCGATAATGAGTATAGGAGGCAGCAGACAAGTGTTTCACCCGAGTCTTCCACTCTCGTCAGTGCTGTGAATTTGTATGTCCTTCCAATATTTATTTCCTCAGAATTTTCCATAGCAGAGTAACTAAAATTTGTCCTTATGGAATATTGTGTTGATTTCTGTGTCCTCTTGGTGCAGTTGATAAGAAATATCCTCTTGCCTCTTTTATGTCAGTGTCCAGTGTTCCGTAAACTAACCGAGATGCAATTCCTCTTTGACTTTTTTTGATAGTTCCGGGAATCATTTCCCCAGTGACTCAACTCAGTTTAGGCATCCTGGTTAATAACGTGTTCAGTCTGGCTGTTGGTGCTAGCCGCACGCATTTCATCTTAAGTACCACATCCTGTCTGAATATATGATGACCTATCTGGAGGGTCCCTTGAAATTCCCTTTTGAAGACCGCAATGGGTGTGTTGTGAAGGGTGTTGAAAAGTCATAAGCAGTTTTCACTCACTGAGTTGGTCTCTTAGTAGACTTGTTGCACCTTCTGCTTTTCAGTGTGCGTGCGCGCGTGCGTGTGTGCGTGTGATTTTTAAGTCACTGGGCACAGCTTATTCATTTGTAATTCTTACTACTCTCTCAGTCTCACTAAGTAGCTCACTCAGTAAGACTTGCTCTGCCACCGCAAGTTTACTGTTGAGACTCCGTAAATATGTAATATAACAAGCGGGTCGGGCCGTTTCTTTCCAGTGAGTGAGGAAGTGAACAATGACTTGGCATCTTGTCGGTCACTGCTGTCTGCCTGTCGTCTCGACTTTTTTTTCACCCTCTTCCTTCTTTCTTAAGCATTCAGCCCTCCCAGTCTCTCATATTTACATCCCTCCCAAGTTGTAAAGTGATGGAATCTGGAGTCATCTCACTGTCATTAGAAACAATTGATGTAACCCCACTCCACGAAGGTGGTGGCAGAGCAATCGCAAAAAACTGTAGACCGATAAACCTTAGAAGGATATCTTTCCCTTTGATATACCTTTAAAGGGTTCCGATTTTTTCCTACTGCAGCCCAGCCCCAGGCGGGGCTAGTCTGGTGCTTTACTGATCAATCAAGCTGTTACTGCAGGTGGCCCTATGGCCCACATATCCATCTCAGCCTGGTTGATCTGGCGCATGGTGGAGGTACATGTTCAATTTCCTCTGGAAGATTTCTACACTTGTTCTGGCAGTTTGTAACATCTTGTGGCAGAACTTTACAAAGTCTGGGTCCAGGTATGTTCCCTTACTGTGCCCACGGCGCCCCTGCTTTTCACTGGGTTTATTTTACATTTATTTGGGACAAGGTGCTCAAGTACCTTCCACGTATACATTATCATGTACGTATCTCATTCTCTCCTTAGTTCTAACGAATATATATTTAGGACTGTGAAGCACTTCCAGTAGTTTAAATGTTTCATTGTCTTTGTGCGGTCCGTAAATGATCTCGTTTCAGTTCTGATATCTTCACTGAAAGAAGTCGTCACACCGAACAGTATTTTAAGCGAGAAAATACAAGTACTTGAAAAAGTGTGTCAACACTTGCATTATTTCCCTTACCTGAAAGATATCTGAAGAACGTTTCCGGGGGTCACTGCCCCCGCGGCCCTGTCCCAGACCAGGCCTTCAGGAGGATCATTGCCTGGCTTTTGTGACATTTGTCTTATTGTGTTCTTTGAAAGAAAGATAAACTGACAATATTACATTCTGATCTTTCACATGTTCCTGTCCTTCGTGTTTGGTGATCTTGCGTTTGGTATACTGTGTGTCACGGGTTCTTCATTCTTGCCATTATTGAACGTGTGTGATGAATTGTTTAGAAAACCGACAAGTTGAATATTGAGACACTTATGCAACATATGAGAATCTTTATTGAGGAAACGTTTCTCCACACATTGGCTTCATCAGTCCAATACAAAGCAGAAAGGTGTAAGGAGTGGAGTAGTTTGAGGTAATCAGTCCCTCAGCCTGGAATCGATGTGTTCAGTCCATGAATCTTGTAGAATGTACAGCATAGGGCCGTAGACGTGGCTTATATACTGTAGTCAGGTGAGGCGAAGCAGGAGGAGGCGGGGTCATAGTGGTACCATCCTCAATAAAGATTCCCATATGTTGCATAAGTGTCTCAATCTTCAACTTGTCGGTTTTCTAAACCATTCACCACAACTGTCAGACACTGCATCATCATGGGATCTTGATACAAAGAATTCTTCAAAACTTGTCCAACCTTTGGACGAAGACCTACTTCGACTAATGGATGGTACCACTATGACCCCGCCTCCTGTTTCGCCTCACCTGACTACAGTATATAAGCCACGTCTGGCCCTATGCTGTACATTCTGCCAGATTGATGGACTGAACACATCGACTCCAGGCTGAGGGACTGATTACCTCAAACTACTCCACTCCTTACACCTTTCTGTTTTGTACTGGACTGGTGAAGCCACTGTGTGGCGAAACGTTTCCTCAATAAAGATTCTCATATGCTGCGTGTCTCAATATTCATTATTGAACGTCATGTTATTCTCCACTGCCCCCCCCCCTCCGGGAGACTTAGCTTATATCTTCCTGCATTTTTTTCCGGTGTCTTCTACCAGGGAATTTTTCATACTTATTTTCGTATATGCAAATGACGAAACAAATCTGCGGCAAGCGTTTTTTATCTGTTTGTCGTGAGGTTAAAAAACAGTAGAGGCACCAGGACCTGGCCTTGGGGGTACTGAGATTATTATTTTATTAATGTTGGATTTTGTTCTATTTCCTACTAGTCTTTGTGTTCTGTTTGTCAGAAATTGAAAGATTCAGTGTATGTGCAATCATAACCTGAGAGCACTAGATATATAACGAGAAAAATAGGTAAATATATTTTTAATTTTCTGACAAACAGAACTCACGTCCCATATTATTAAAATAAAATATTTGAAAGAGTCATAGGAAGCAAGATTGCTGATCACGGATTAGCATCATTTGCATAACCCAGGGCAACATGACTTTAGAACAGCGCAGCTACTATTCAGTTATGACATGATCATAAGTGCACTAAAAGGCAACTAAAATGCTGAGGCAGTGTACAGAGGCCTTGCTAACGCCTTTGACAAATGTCATGGTGTAATAGGGCACAAAATACGTGCAAAAGGAATATCTGGAAAATTGGGCATATGGACCTTCACCCTCAAAGATAGAATGCAAAATGCAATAGTAAACAAAGTAAAAACAGTGGAAAATCTCTTGTTCCCCAAGGCACAGTTCTAACCCCAGTTCTTTCTCATCCTCATATCCTACTTAGACAAAGACAAATACAGCACTGCATCGTCCTTTGCGGATACTATAATTTTTAAGGGAGTGGTACCCATTGTGGATACAACAAATCCCTTGTACAGTGTAATTTTCACAGCCGCAAGGAAAATAATAAGCTGGTAAACCAGGACCCTCAGAATGAGAGATACCGAGCCATTGATGATTCACTTTAAGTCACTTGTTCTCTCAAGACTGAAATATTGTCGTATTCTCTCAGCCGTTTTTAAGGCAGGTGAAACTGCAGATCTGGAAAATGTACAGAGAACCTTCGCTGCCCGCATGACCCCCAGTCAAGCACCTAAATTGTTAGGAACATTTGAAGTCCCCCGAATTGTACTCCTTGAAACGTAGGCAAGTAAGTTGCATCATTATTCTAGATGGACTGGTCCTAGATCTGCACACAGATATCTCTGCCAACGAAAGCAAGAGGCTTTGCAGACTGTGCAAAATACTCCCAACGAAATATAGGGATGCCAAAACATTAAGAGCTATCTCATTAAGTGTGATGGAACCAAGACTTTTAATACCCTCCCTTCCTACATAAAGGAGGGATTACCAACACACCCCAGGCAGTCTTCAAGATAGAACTTGAAAAGGCCCCTTATGTCTGTTCCTGATCAACAGAGCTGTGGTTCATAACTTGTAGCTAACAACGAGAGGTTTAGTCTAAGACCAGGTGGCGAGGCGTCAACTTCCCGAACACTTCAGGTAGGTAGACTCCAGGTAGACAGCAAAACTGAGATCCTCTCTCCCCTCAGAGACCGAGATATCTCACTGGTCGAGACCGAGACGTCTCTCCCTCACCTTCCCGGTGAGATAGAGGCACTGACTGTGTGAGAGCCAAGGTGGAAATAGGCAAGTAATTGGTTGGAGAAAAGAGGAAGAGCGGCGGGAAATTGGATAATCCTTTAGCCTGGAAATAGCCTGCGCACCTCTCCTGCAAAGAATGTAAAAAAAGGGGCCAGAGAATTGTGCCTTGATACTGTTATATTACCTTGTAAAATAGTTGTATCAGTACTAAATATATTGTAAATAAAGTGGTGGGTTGCCACTTCATTTACATTTGTTAATATTAGTACGTATATGCAAATCAGAATCATAAATACCTAAATTACGGGAAGATAATAATAATAATAATAATGATAGCTATAATAATGTGCTCTTGTTGAGGTTTGTTGTGTGTTGTAGAGTATTTTGTTATATAATCGTGTTATATACCTACATGCCTGGAGTTTGTTCCGAGGGTTAACGCCCCCTCGTCCCGGTCCCAGACCAGCCTTCTTTGTGACCGGTTTCTAGATTTGTCCTAATCTCACAGCCCGGCCTGGTACCAGGATTTTCTGTTGATTGCCTGGTCAACCAGGCTGTCGCTCTTGCCGGCTCGCTGGCCCACATATCCATCAGAGCCTGGTTCACCTGGGACCTGGCGGAGGCACTTGTCAAGTCTCCTCTTTTAGACTTCTACTCTTGTCCCAGCAGTGTAATCAGTATAGCCGTGAGAGTGTTTCAACCAAATTCAACTTTAACAACAAAAACACCAACTGGGATCAAATAAGTCGTGTTCTAAATGAAAGAGGATGGGAAGATATTTTAAATAACAAGGATCTGAATCAGTGTCTAGAAAGGATCAGTTGTGTGACGCTAGAAGTATGCTCACTGTTTATCATGTATTATTTACCCATGACATCCCAAAGTATCCTTCTATGTTCCATGAGCATTTAGGTCCCCCACCACAATTACTCTCACACTTAGTTCAAAACTCCCTAAATACTCGCCTAACATTCTCTCTCTCTCTCTCTCTCTCTCTCTCTCTCTCTCTCTCTCTCTCTCTCTCTCTCTCTCTCTCTCTCTCTCTCTCTCTCTCTCTCTCTCTCTCTCTCTCTCTCTCTCTCTTTCTCTCTCTCTCTTTCTCTTTCCTCTCCAGGTGCATAAGCACTTAGTATAACCCACTTTTCGCATCCCAGTCTTATTTTAACCCATTTATTCCTTGAATTTATCCATTTTTATTTCCCAGTTTCCTTCCATAACTGATAATTTAGCTTTACCACTACTTCTGCCTTAGAAAATCTTCAAGTAGATGTAAACCAAGTCTTCCAGTGGTTATCAGAAAATATGATGCTCAATAATAATTTTCAGTTACTCCATTATGGAAAAATGTCAGGAAATGACAACCAGAACAGAGTATAAAACTAACTATAACCACACAATAGAACGAAAAACTAATATGAAAGACCTACGTGTAATATAGTAATTGGATTTCACGTTTAAGGATGACAGTGCTATCACATCTGCAAAGAAAATGATAGAATAGATAATGAGAACCTTCAAAACAAGGGAAACTAGGACAGTGACGGTCCTCTTTAAGTCACATTTCTCTAAGCTGGAATACTGCCGTATATTAACTGCTACTGTTAGGGTGGGCAAAATTAAAGACCCAGAGGATGTACAGAGATCCTTCATTGCTCGTACAAATTCAGTTGAACATCTAAATGACTGGAAACATTAGAAGTCCCTCGAACTGTACTTCGTGGAACACAGACCAAAAAGATGCAGTATAATTTGTGATCTTTGAATGTAGATCTGATATCACTCCCAAGTCTCGCACCTGGAACTTTTGCTTTATTGAATGTTTCCAGTTTGTTCTTTATTCGTTTTAGTCTTTATTACCTCCATTATTCCATAGCGGAACAATGAAATTTGTTCTCATTAAACATCACATTGTTGACTGAAGTCCACTGGAAGACTTGATTTATATCCGTCAGAAGATTCGCTGTATTTTCGACGGATGCCACTCTATTAGAGATTCTTGTGTCTTTAGCAAAGGATGTAACGGTGTTACGGTTTGTCCTCTGTGTCGGGTGTAAGAATGAGAAACAGAAGTGGGGTGAGTACTGTGCCTTGGGGAAAAGAACTTGTCACTGTGGCAGTCTCCGACTTGACTCTTCACTACCTGGGTCCTATTTGTTAAGAGGTTAAATACCTCATCCAGATGCACTAAGTTTATGTTCGATGTTCTCCATTTTATATCTGATATATATCCTCGTATATATATCAGCGTTGATATATATACGAGGATAATTACTAGGTTCTTGTTCTTCACTTTAATCCCCAGAAATGTTGATAATGTCAACAGCTCAGTACAGTTCTCCCTGGTATCTATTGACTCGGTCACATTGTAATTTTTCGTCCTTATATGCCCTTCCAAAATGTCCCTTGTATGTGTTTCTGTAAATGTTCCAAACATTGCTTCTGCTTCTGTGAGGGACACCCACTTTACCTAACTTTCTTATTTCTATTTGCTTTCAATTGCTGGATGGAAGGAAGATATATCCTTTCAGATATTTGGGTTTTGTAAATAGTACCTCAGGTACTGTACCACTGAATGTACCACGGCTCTCGCTCAGGTACTGTACCATTGGCTGTACCACGGCTCTCGCTGTGAGGTACTGCACCACTGGCTGTACCACGGCTCTTGCTGTCAGGTACTGTACCACTGGCTGTACCACGGCTCTTGCTGTGAGGTACTGTACCACTGGCTGTACCACGGCTCTCGGTGTGTTCCAGGCCCCTCCAGTTGGCTGCTCTGTGTTTGTCCTGGTGTATAACAACTTGTTCACTCTGTTACATAACTGAATTGTTACATGTCTATGTATCCTTGTTGTCATTCCTTGTAGTTTTTCCTTTGTTTCGTTTCCTTTGTTTTGTTTAAATTCAATTTTTTCCCTTCCAGTTAGGGAAAAAAGATGCATATCTCCCTACCTCTTTGTCAGGGGAAAACAATGGTGGTGAATTTCTAATATAATGTCCAGAATAATGGTGCCTTTTTCTCCCTGGTGTGATAATGACACCATTAATGATTAATTTAAATAATTTCGAAAGGGAAAAAATGTTTTAAATTTATTAAATTTCAGAAAAAGGCTAGGCTTATTTAATTTCCAAAATTAATATTTTTCATTAAATGGCTACGTCTACGGTGTCTGCTCGTCACCCCCGTCACTCCCCCCAACTTGGGGAAGTCTTAACGGTTTGGGAAATCAAAAGTAGCGTAATTTTTAACACAGTACGACTGCCAAGTCTTCCTTGGGGCAGGTGTGGCATAGTGCGGCTGCCAAGTCTTCCTTGGGACAGGTGTGGCATAGTGCGGCTGCCAAGTCTTCTTTGGGACAGGTGTGGCATAGTACGATGCCAAGTCTTCCTTGGAGTATGTGTAGTATAGTACGACTGGCATTTGTGGCAAGTACGACTTCCAAGTCTTTTTGGGACAGGTGTAGCATAGTACGACTGCCAAGTCTTCTTTGGAGTAGGTGTGGTATAGTACGACTACCAAGTCTTCCCAGGGTAGGTGCTGCATAGGACAAGTGTTATTGTTGGCACTGATATACAGCTTCCCTATCACCAGTCTTGCCAAGTGTCAGTATGAAGGCCAGTTTAACTAACAGCCTCTCTGATGAGCGTATCAACAGGGAGTGCTGGTCTGGGACCGGGCCGCAGGCGCGATGATTCCCGACCCCAATTGTCAGGCAACCCGCACTTGCTCACCCTAATCAGCAACCAATTGTCTGCCGACTTCTTGCCACCACTTACCCATTACACGCATTCTGCTGATTGACAGGAACTCTGCTCCCACAATTACAATTTAATTATCAGGATCCAATTACCTCTGGAAGGATTTCGCCAGATATCCTCTTAGGACCATGTAGGATAATCCCACTTGTACGTGAGCCTGGCAGGATGAAGAAGGTTTAACTCCAGGTACCCTCCCTTCTCCCTCTCTCCTGCCTGCCCCTTTCCATTACCTAGTCTCTCTCTCTCTCTCTCTCTCTCTCTCTCTCTCTCTCTCTCTCTCTCTCTCTCTCTCTCTCTCTCTCTCTCTCTCTCTCTCTCTCTCTCTTACTCTCTTTCTCACACGCTCGGGGCAAGGAGCTATGAATCGATCCCTGCAACCACAGTAAGTTGAACACACACACACACACACACACACACACACACACACACACACACACACACACACACACACACACACACACACATAGAAAAGAGAGAGAGAGAGAGATCGCAGTCAGCAGGACTCTATACTGCTACTGAGATGGGCAAGATTCTCAGGCAGCGCTCTTATTAACTCAGCCACAAATGGTGTATAAATATACCTAGTTGTATTAATCCTGTTAGAGCCAGCTGGTCCAGTAGTTCACACACTGACCTCTGAGTTTTAGGTCTCACCTGCCATGGGTTCGAGCCCCACCCGTTGTGATAAGGGCATTTACCAACATTCACCTGGCTGTCCTCAGCAGTAAACCTGGTGAGTTCCTCAACTCAGCTCCTGATCAGCCGGGCTGTGGTACGCACGCTGAAGGTATAAACCGGGGGATCTACCTGGAGGATGTTCCGGGGGGTGAACGCCCCCGCTGCCCTGTCCTTGACCAGGTAGATATATATGTAATCTATTTATAAAAATCGTCCAGAGTAAGTCGGGAAAGGGGAGGAAACGAAGACAATAGGAGAATGTAGAGAAGATGAAATATATTTGTACACCGAACACCTAATCAGTTCGTATGACAACAAGAGACTTGGCACACGGCGCGAAATACCTCCACTAAAATCCAGGGGCGCGACGAGTGCACTGAGATAACATGAGTGTCAGAGCTCCCCGACTCTTCAACGCCCTCCCTCCCTGCATAAGGAGAATTTCCAATAGACCTCTGGCGGACTTCAAGAAGGAACTGAACAAAATGCTCAAATTACTGCCTGGCCAGCCGGCTAGCAGTAACAGCCTGGTTTATCAAGCCCTCATCCTCCGGGAGATATGGTCTGGGACCCCTCGGAAACGTCCTTCAGGCATCCTTCAGGAGAGGTAACGGGGGGTTGATATGGACAAGGAGACAAGGGAAAGACAGAAGAGGAGAACCAGGAGAATTACACTGTGCATAAAAGAAATTGCAATACGGGTAAGGGAATGGGAGAACAAAGAGGGAGAGTACAAACGTAGAACTTGAAGGAATGAGGGTGATTAAAAGGAAACAGTAGGAGGATATAGGGAAGAGGGAGAAAGAAGGAGATGAAGAATAATGAGGTTTGTAATGTGACTGGAAACATGAGGTAGAGGGAATAATGGTGGAAGACTGCGCTCACTGAAGATCAGTTTTATCAGGGTCCAAGACCAACTCGGACGAGGTGTTTGAGGGAAGTTTTATGGGTCGTTAGTGACTGGAGAAGTGTGGGTGGTCGTTAGTGACTGGAGAAGTGTGGGTGGTCGTTAGTGACTGGAGAAGTGTGGGTGGTCGTTAGTGACTGGAGAAGTGTGGGTGGTCGTTAGTGACTGGAGAAGTGTGGGTGGTCGTTAGTGACTGGAGAAGTGTGGGTGGTCGTTAGTGACTGGAGAAGTGTGGGTGGTCGTTAGTGACTGGAGAAGTGTGGGTGGTCGTTAGTGACTGGAGAAGTGTGGGTGGTCGTTAGTGACTGGAGAAGTGTGGGTGGTCGTTAGTGACTGGAGAAGTGTGGGTGGTCGTTAGTGACTGGAGAAGTGTGGGTGGTCGTTAGTGACTGGAGAAGTGTGGGTGGTCGTTAGTGACTGGAGAAGTGTGGGTGGTCGTTAGTGACTGGAGAAGTGTGGGTGGTCGTTAGTGACTGGAGAAGTGTGGGTGGTCGTTAGTGACTGGAAAGTGTGGGTGGTCGTTAGTGACGGGAGAAGTGTGGGTGGTCGTTAGTGACTGGAGAAGTGTGGGTGGTCGTTAGTGACGGGGAGAAGTGTGGGTGGTCTTAGTGACTGGAGAAGTGTGGGTGGTCTTTAGTGACTGGAGAAGTGTGGGTGGTCTTTAGTGACTGAAGAAGTGTGGGTGGTCTTTAGTGACTGAAGAAGTGTGGGTGGTCTTTAGTGACTGAAGAAGTGTGGGTGGTCTTTAGTGACTGAAGAAGTGTGGGTGGTCTTTAGTGACTGAAGAAGTGTGGGTGGTCTTTAGTGACTGAAGAAGTGTGGATGGTCTTTAGTGACTGAAGAAGTGTGGGTGGTCTTTAGTGACTGGAGAAGTGTGGGTGGTCTTTAGTGACTGAAGAAGTGTGGGTGGTCTTTAGTGACTGGAGAAGTGTGGGTGGTCTTTAGTGACTGAAGAAGTGTGAGTGGTCTTTAGCGACTGAAGAAGTGTGGGTGGTCTTTAGTGACTGATGAGACCGTACTGTACGCTGTTACCTCATAGCTCAGCCGCAGCAATGTCTCCTGTGTTGCAGTGTCTGTCCAGACGCAAGAACGAATGCAGCAACGCCCACCGAGGCTCACTGCCTTGGACCACGATATTTTACTACACCCTTTTTCTTTTCTTCTCTCCCTGTAGAAATTTTTCTTTTTATCCATGTCAACATGTCAGCAGTAACAGCCTGGTTGATCAGGCCCTGATCCACCGGGAGGCCTGGTCATGGACCGGGCCGCGGGGGCGTTGATCCCCGGAATAACCTCCAGGTAACATGTATATATATGTTTTTATTGTGTTCTGTTCCTTGTTCCTGTGTGTGAGAGAGAGAGAGAGAGAGAGAGAGAGAGAGAGAGAGAGAGAGAGAGAGAGACAGTTTTTTCAGTCATGGTCAAGGACGACCATCGGTAGGTGGCCGAGCGATGTATACCCAGTTTGGGGTTTATATTTCGCGTCAGGTTGTTCTTTATACTTCGCATCACCAGTGCTGACATCTAGTGGGGCAATAGGCCTACCAGGCTCAGCTCGCACTATGCTCTCTCTGCCTCACACACCTGACAGCCTAGAGACAAGCCTACCCACTCTTCTTCCACAGCAGGGGTCCTGCAAGTTGGGCCCCAGGGCATTTAAAATCACTGCCTGTGTACAAAGAACCCCAATAAAGTATAATGCCACCGAAGCCTAATCATTCACCGCTACCAGACCTATACACAAGAATCGTTAATAGTCAGTGTAAATAGAAGTATATACTCAGTGTAAGTAGAAGTATATACTCAGTGTAAGTAGAGATTGGTAAAGATTTACGTGTTTCCTAACACTTGGTAAGACAGGCAACAGCATCAGTTCGGCCAGAGTGCCAAACATTTAACAGACTTCATTTCACACTGCGTTATTAATTACGCTCATATTTTTACTTAGAATTTCCAGTGTGCCAGAGACTGCTGGAATCACGATGAAACTCTGGAAAATAAAAACACAATATAAATATAAGCTTTACCATGCCCCATTTTCGTCACTTAGTTTGTCTAACTTGTAGTTCACTGGTTTTGTAGCAATTATTCTCCGTCTCCTTAATTACTTCCTCTCTAAATTCTCTCCCAGCCACATTTTTTTCTATTTTCTCTCCTCTTTCCTACATTCTTTTGAATCTCTCCCTATCCCTCTCCTTTCCGTTTTTTCCTCATTCTCCCTCTCCCTCTTCCTCTCTCTCGTACCCCACTTTCTAACCTCCCCTTTTTTTTATTTCTAACCCACTTTGTTCCACCTCCACTCCCTGCTCCTGATCCACTCCCTGCTCCTGATCCACTCCCTGCTCCTGATCCACTCCCTGCTCCTGATCCACTCCCTGCTCCTCCTCCACTTCCTGCTCCTCCACCACTTGTCACAGTTGGAACACAGGTTATCGACCGTTTAGGATCGATTTTTGGTAATGTTCTTACGAGCTCTCGCCACGTTCCCAGGTTGTTGAGTGTTTTATGTTTATGAAATAGGCGGTGGTTAGCACCTGCCAGTGTTGGACCAGGTAGTGGTCAGCAGGCAGTGTTGGGCCAGGTAGTGGTCAGCGGGCAGTGTTGGGCCAGGTAGTGGTCAGCGGGCAGTGTTGGGCCAGGTAGTGGTCAGCAGGCAGTGTTGGGCCAGGTAGTGGTCAGCAGGCAGTGTTGGGCCAGGTAGTGGTCAGCAGGCAGTGTTGGGCCAGGTAGTGGTCAGCAGGCAGTGTTGGGCCAGGTAGTGGTCAGCAGGCAGTGTTGGACCAGGTAGTGGTCAGCAGGCAGTGTTGGGCCAGGTAGTGGTCAGCAGGCAGTGTTGGACCAGGTAGTGGTCAGCAGGCAGTGTTGGACCAGGTAGTGGTCAGCGGGCAGTGTTGGGCCAGGTAGTGGTCAGCAGGCAGTGTTGGGCCAGGTAGTGGTCAGCAGGCAGTGTTGGGCCAGGTAGTGGTCAGCAGGCAGTGTTGGACCAGGTAGTGGTCAGCAGGCAGTGTTGGACCAGGTAGTGGTCAGCAGGCAGTGTTGGACCAGGTAGTGGTCAGCAGGCAGTGTTGGACCAGGTAGTGGTCAGCAGGCAGTGTTGCACCAGGTAGTGGTCAGCAGGCAGTGTTGGACCAGGTAGTGGTCAGCAGGGAAGTGTTGGGCCAGGTAGTGGTCAGCAGGGAAGTGTTGGACCAGGTAGTGGTCAGCAGGGAAGTGTTGGACCAGGTAGTGGTCAGCAGGGAAGTGTTGGACCAGGTAGTGGTCAGCAGGCAGTGTTGGGCCAGGTAGTGGTCATCAGGCAGTGTTGGACCAGGTAGTGGTCAGCAGGCAGTGTTGGGCCAGGTAGTGGTCAGCAGGCAGTTTTGGACCAGGTGGTCAGCAGGCAGTGTTGGACCAAGTAGTGGTCAGTAGGCAGTGTTGGACCAGGTAGTGGTCAACAGGCAGTGTTTGACCAGGTAGTGGTCAACAGGCAGTGTTGGGCCAGGTAGTGGTCAACAGGCAGTGTTTGACCAGGTAGTGATCAGCAGGCAGTGTTGGACCAGGTAGTGGTCAGCAGGCAGTGTTGGACCAGGTAGTGGTCAACAGGCAGTGTTGGGTCAGGCAGTGTTGGGCCAGGTAGTGGTCAGCATGCAGTGTTGTCAGGTAGTGGTCATCATGCAGTGTTGGGTCAGGTAGTGGTCAGCAGGCAGTGTTGGGTCAGGTAGTGGCCAGCAAGCAGTGTTTGACCAGGTAGTGGTCGACAGGCATTGTTGGGTCAGGTAGTGGTCAGCAGGCAGTGTTGGATCAGGTAGTGGTCAGCAGGCAGTGTTGGATCAGGTAGTGGTCAGCAGGCAGTGTTGGGTCATTCAGTGGCCAGCAGGCAGTGTTGGGTCAGTCATTGGTCAGCAGGCAGTGTTGGGTCAGTCAGTGGTCAGCAGGCAGTGTTGGGCCAGTCAGTGGTCAGCAGGCAGTGTTGGGTCAGGTTGTGGTCAGTAGGCAGTGTTGGACCAGGTAGTGGTCAACAGGCAGTGTTGGGTCAGTCAGTGGTCAGCAGGCAGTGTTGGGGTCAGGAGCATCTCATCCTGGATGTGAAGTAATGATCTTGCAACTGGCATTGTGTAATAGGCGACCTCCTGAAAACAGAGCTTAAAGGGACTAATTTGCAAGTCATGTCTTAAATTTTCCACAGGTTCTTGCAGGTGTTTTTAAGAGGCACCTGTAATTGATTTGTAAATGAATGCGAGTGTTTGATGTTGTTACCTGCTTCCTGTTGATGATGAAGTAAGTGGCTTGTTGCAGCGCCTCAGCCACGGTTGTGGTACAGTTTATCGTCTTATTTAATGTCCTCACCTGACGAAGTGGACAGCTTTTTACGGCACTTTAACCACGTTGGTTACTGGAGGAATTTAATGCCTGACCGCTGCAGTAATTGTATATATTAGATTCCCTTTTATGTGTGGGAAAACTTAGACCTGAGTTTGTTGGTTGTTGCTTCTCGTGTCATAAACAACGAGATGTCGCCATCTGTTTTTTTTTCCATGAGTTGAGGCGACAGACGGAGAAGATGTCATACATCACGAGAACATTACCAGACGGCAAAATACAAACTTAACTAATATGAACTGAGAGACTCGTAAGTCACTTAACTGGAAAAAAATAATACTCGAACATTAAACCTGTGTGGGTCTTCAGGTATCCTTCAGGTCATTCATTACTTATATACCTGAAAAGGCTAGTCACAACTAAGGTAATTAGTGAAAGGTGTATTCAGGCAACGCATTTTGGCAGAAGGCCCAGACTCTTGCAACTCCATATTCATCAAGAATTGCAAGAAACTCTTACGACGTACCCTAAATATCGTAAGTAGATGGAATCCGAGCACAGGAGTCGTTCTACAGTCTTTAGATAAAAACAATGGATGAAGTCCCATTCCATAAAGACGGTACAGCAGCAAATCATTCGCAAAAGAAAACTATAGACCAGTATCACTGACGTCCCATGTTACTAAAACCCATCAGTCAACAATGCTCAGTTTCAGCGTTTTAAAAATAATTTAAAACGCTTTCATTTATAGACGTTGCAAATTTATTGTCCTGTGTAAATTAATTATTCATAAGGCACTGTCCGCTACAACTTTTTTTACTTTACCACTGATAGCATAATGGTTAGCCAGCTCCTCATAGGAAGTTGCTATGCTGAAAGCAGTATGTCTCTCTCCATATATATATCTCACATGCAAAAACACTTGACGTTAGTTCCCAGTTCTTATTTATAAAGTGAATTGTTTTCCGAAGGAAGGATGTCATCTTGCAAATGGTCCAACGATCTAATGTTAGATAAATTCTGCTGAAATCTTGGAATTCTTATTATATTCAACACTGTTGCTCCAAGCTCCAACCTGGTAATAATCGAAGACACAACTGTGTAAAGGAGAAGCAAAAGTTTCTCACAAACACAGACCATCTGACTGAACCAACAGAATACTTTGTAAATGTGTGACACTAGCACAACGTACTATTCCATTACTGGCCTCCCACATTCACCCTTACATAATTAATATGCAGGAATCAGACTGTGTTGTTACGCAATATAATTCATGCAAGTGGTGCAAAATATTAAAATAACTAGAGGAAATTATAATATTGGTGATGTAGTAACCCCATTTCCACTACCCTCTTGTCTTTCACTGTCCTTCCTTGCCCTTTGCTCTCATTAAGCTGCAGAAAATAATACAGAACAACTTGACTAAATTATAAAACTTCCCCAGTAGGATATCCCAGTTACGAAAACTGAAATACAGCAAGAAACGGTTTCTTCTCATTCATTTTATAACTCATCCAAAGACGTCATTGAATCAGAATTGCTCATGAAACCCGTGAACTCTTGTCCACTCGAGAATTCATAACCATTGGCTTTCTCTTTTCGAAAACAAACATTGCCCCTAATGTCTCTCACAACCTTCAAAACGTTACTCATAAAAATAATAAAAATATAACTTATTGACACAAAATAACCTACATAACTTAGTTTTCCCTCACGAAAGAACGCTTATATTTTTTTGTGGTACGATCCTCCGACTGGAAGATCGTACGTCACACACTAGTCTCATAAGACTCCGTAATACCATTACCGGATGGGACTCAGCATCGGAACACACTTATGTACCATTTAACGAGTGCTTTCATTTTTATCACTAACCCATCATACTGCCCCAGTTCTTTGATGTAATTTAAGTAAGTAAAAGCTTGACAACAGTCAGTTACGATTACAATTATTTTTCATTTTGAAAGTTGATTGCAATTGCTTAAAAAATAATTATAATTGGACATTACAAAATATACCTAATAACAACAAGGGGCATGTCATTCAAAGTACATTGTAACGAGACAAACTCCTCAACACCTTTCTCCACACACAACGGGAATTACCAACAGACTCTAATCTATGTTTAAGACCGAACAAAGTTCCTCAGGTCTGTTCCTGATGAGCTGGGTTATGGTGAATGCAGTGGACCTGTGTGCAGCTAGCACTAACAGTCTGGTTGATTAAGTTATCCACCTGAAGGCCTGGTCTGTGACCTGGTCGCGATTCACGGCAGCAAAGCTAATAACACGGATGAGTCAGAGAGATGCTAGGAATGGTTATTTTTAGCCTTAGTGTGTTCAGGGCAGCGAAGATCGGTAGAGGCAGAACTCGTACATAATTTTAAGAATGCGTACGATAGGGCTCAAAGAGCCATAATTGTGAATCAAGTAGAGGCCAACGGAGCCACGAGCTGAGACTATCCCTGTAACCGCTAACAGGTGAGCGCAGCAAGGTAAGTACACACCCGAACACACCCACCCCAATGACCCACCGATCCAAGCCCCCACCCCGACGCCAACCCCTACTCCAACCTACACCATAACCTACAAGTTTCAGGTTTAAGAGAATAAGATTAGGAACGACTTAAAGGTAACTCTTATGTTAACGATAATGAAAAAAAGAAACATACAGAATTTTTGGCCATTATTTCCTAGGTATAGTCACACGTAAAAGATAGAAATGAAATTCCTGTATTCAATTACTCAGGAGGGGAATAAGATCATTTTTTTCGGTCATACCATTAACGGTAAACAATACCGACAAGTTAAAGAATTAGACACATGTGCAACATCATGGCATCTGTATTTTGATGACGTTTGGTCAACCGTGGCTTTGCAAGGCTCAAACCTGGCGCATGGCCGGGCTCCGGGAGTAGAAAGATTCTCGGAACTCATAAAAGATATATCAAAGGTAACACAGGGACAAAAACAGAAGACTGTAGGTGTAAATGAGGTCATTATGACTCGCGAAATCGTAATGACACGATTGCAAACAAACCGTAACACGGGCGGGGATAGAACCCACGATCAGAGAGTTATAAAACTCCAGACCGACGCGTTAGCACTGGGCCAGCTGGCTACAATAAGATTCATCCAACTAGGTGCATTTATACACCATAGGAAGGTTAGCATAGGCACCACTGTGACCACAAATGCAAGTTTTTACAGACGAATCTCCCGCCAGCATGACCGTGGCCACGCCAGCGTGGCCACGGTCACTACCACAGCTGGCGTGGCGTATAAATATAAATATACTTAGTTGGATGAATCTTATCGCAGCCAGCTGGCCCAGTGGCTAGCGCGTCGGTCTGAAGTTTTATGACTGATCACGGGTTCTTTCTCCACCCGTGGTATGGTTTGAGGTAATCAGTTCGTTAGCCCAGCAGCATGTGTTCATTATAAATTTTGCTAGATCATGGCCATTAGTGATAGTAATCAGAAAAGTAGATTAAAGGCAATTAAGTTACCATCCGTGATGAATTGTTTTCATTGTTCTACAGAAAGGCAAAGAGGAGCTTAAAAAAACAGTAGCTGGTCTCTTCAATAAATCACTGTTAATCTATTTGCAGGGGTGGAAACATCAGGTACGTTAAATCTTACAGATATCTTGGTGTAAACGTACCCTTCAATAACTCCACCATACCACAACCTAGTAAGACATGGAAAGATAGGCTAAATGCTCTCAGAGCTGTTTTTGCTGGCTAAAACCCCAACTAATGTGAGAATAATGCAGATGCAGGCACTGAGAGTCGGGTGCAGGCACTGAGAGTCGGGTGCAGGCACTGAGAGTCGGGTGCAGGCACTGAGAGTCGGGTGCAGGCACTGAGAGTCGGGTGCAGGCACTGAGAGTCGGGTGCAGGCACTGAGAGTCGGGTGCAGGCACTGAGAGTCGGGTGCAGGCACTGAGAGTCGGGTGCAGGCACTGAGAGTCGGGTGCAGGCACTGAGAGTCGGGTGCAGGCACTGAGAGTCGGGTGCAGGCACTGAGAGTCGGGTGCAGGCACTGAGAGTCGGGTGCAGGCACTGAGAGTCGGGTGCAGGCACTGAGAGTCGGGTGCAGGCACTGAGAGTCGGGTGCAGGCACTGAGAGTCGGGTGCAGGCACTGAGAGTCGGGTGCAGGCACTGAGAGTCGGGTGCAGGCACTGAGAGTCGGGTGCAGGCACTGAGAGTCGGGTGCAGGCACTGAGAGTCGGGTGCAGGCACTGAGAGTCGGGTGCAGGCACTGAGAGTCGGGTGCAGGCACTGAGAGTCGGGTGCAGGCACTGAGAGTCGGGTGCAGGCACTGAGAGTCGGGTGCAGGCACTGAAAGCCGGGTGCAGGCACTGAAAGCCAGGTACAGGCACTGTAAGTCAGGTGTAGGCACTGAGAGGCGCAGGCACTGATAGTCAGGTGCAGGCACTGATAGTCAGGTGCAGGCACTGATAGTCAGGTGCAGGCACTGCGAGTCAGGTGCAGGCACTGCGAGTCAGGTACAGGCACTGTAAGTCAGGTGTAGGCAGTGAGCCAGATTCAAGCTCTTAATGCTCCTTAACCCTTAAAACGTCAACGATGATTCCACTCTCCTCCTCCTCCTCCTCCTCTTCCCCCTCGTCTGCCAACGCTCTTTACCTCCTCCAAAATTGAAAGTAATCTGGTGCACTCATCCCCCGACCCGACATCTGATAGATGGGGTCGATTGGCCAGTCATCATACTGGTTGAAAGTTATTGAAAGAAAGGAAGTGTGTGATCTTGTCTGAGACTACGAGAGCGTCTCAGCTAGCTGAATCAACAGTCTCCTGGTGGTGTTGTGTATGTTGCAATGTTGCAGTAGCATTGTGAATTAGGAATGGCTGGAAAAATATACTAGATAAAGTACGTCGTGAAACTTCTTATAAGGGACAAGTACTAAGAAAGTGCTAATGAAAGTACTAATAAAGTGGCAGTAAAAGTGTTTTTCTGTGTATGTTTCTAGCACTCGTCAGCTGCGCCATACATCAACAACAGTCTTATGGTTAATTAATGTCCTGTAATGAGAGCTCACTTTTATTTTAATATTGTAGACCTTTTTGTAACTTTGGAGTTATTGTTTTTATAGACATACCTGTGGGCAGTTTCGAGGTTTATTTTATACTTACTCCCTGGCTTGGTATACTGAACGCCTGAACCATCAGGTTGTTGGGGCTAGTGACCCGCAGGCCCACATAGCCATCACAACCTACCTGATGATCTCTTATTGGTATACTAAACATGTAAAGTGCAACTAATGTGACATTTTATTGTGGCAACGTTTCGCTCTCCAGGAGCTTTATCAAGCCGTTACAAACAGTAACGACTTGATAAAGGATCTAACCAGGACAAAATCCAAGCACCACGAACCAGTCAGGTGAAACAGCAAGAAACCTCGACACCCCGCCTCAGTGAACACATTTACGCATGTAGGAACGATAACTTGAACAACGCCTGTGTACAACACCGAAATTCCACCAATCATCTCATGAAGTTCAGGGACGCCCAACTAGTGATCAAAAAAACTAATTTCCGCAGACGCAAGTGCCTTGAATCTTCACTAATAGCTGTTTCTAATACAATTAAACAAAGCAAAGGCAGCTTCACCATTCCTGAAGTCTTAGCAAGAATCCTCCTGAAAACAGTAAACCCCTGTTAATACTACACAGAGTACATTATAGAGAATGAACACTGAAACAGGCTGCCTCTATCCTGCCTCCAATAGAAATATTTGTCTAACCTATTTTTGTTTCCCAAGTAATAGCTTTTATATCGTTTACTCTTGTGCAAGTTAATTGTTCTACATAATGCATTACTACTACTACTACTACTACTACCACCACTACTACTACTACCACTAGTATTGCACTTCACTCTGAGCCTATATATACCCTCTGTGTCCATGTACTGTTTGTAACGGCTTGACAAAGCTCCTGGAGAGCGAAACGTTGCCACAATAAAATGTCACATTAGTTGCACTTGTGTCCTTTTACTTTACATATTGTCGGTAATTCTACCAACATTAATACTAAACATGGTTTAAATATTCGTAAGTGCTGACAATTATAATCCTCTTATAAAATCCTATAAAAATCATTTAACATTTTCAATTTCATAATAAAATGTATATTTTTCTTTAATATACGAAGGGACTGTAATAATTTTTTATTTGTGCACGTTAACTTTTTTTATTGTGGTCGTATATTAATAAAAATAATTATTTTAGTCTGTTATTTAAGATAATTACTGATCTTAAGCCCTTGTTTATTGTGTATAAATCACGATAAAGATACAGTAAGTAAGGTTGGGCGTACCTGTGTCTACTGAAGGTCAGCCTGGAGCAATAGCCTGATTGATCATGGTTGAGCTAGAGATATCAAGACTTAAGGGACTGTACACCTTATGTTACCTCTCTCTAACGGATCAATTAAGCCACTGGTTGGCGAAGCATCAATAAAGACACCCAAGGGCTTCACGTATGTTTTATTCATCAGACTGGACCAGGAGGCCTGACCGGGCCGAGGGGGCGTTGACCCCCGGAACACCATGTACGTGTGTAGGCGGCGTGAATAGAACTCTCGACGCTGGTCACAGGTTTATCATAGGTTAGCGGTCGAATAATGAAATCTCGAGTTTTGCGACGCCTCCGTGACGAACCAAAAGACTGGATAAGCTTTGTCATGGAGGCAAAGTTGTTTTCATACACTGACACTAGTGATGGGTAAAATTGCCTCAGTCAAACAGAGATTGTCTTTCATTGTAAGAAAATTACCTCAGTCATCCGAAAATCACGCCAGTCATACGAAAATTGTATCATTTGTGTGGAAAACCGCTTCCTCTTCGACAGAATCGCCTCCCTCTAATGTGAAAATCGTCTCCCTGCGTCGGAAAATCGCGTCTCCTCGTGTGAAAATAGCCTCCCTTTGTGTGCAAATTCCCACTCCTCGTTTGAAAATCACCTCCATTCGTCGGAAAAATCTCTCCTCGTCGGAAAATCGCCTCCCTTCGTGAGAAAATCGCCTCTCTTCGAGGGAAAAATAACTCCCGTCGTGGGGGAGGTTATTTTCCCTCTGAGGAAGAATCGTCTTCACTCCGAAAAATTGCCTCCACTCTGGGAAAATTACCATGCCTCCTAAGGAAAACTGAATATCCTGGTGATAAAAATAGCTTTCCTCCGTGGTAAAAACAGCAGTCCATCGTGGAGAAAATTTCGATTTCAATTAAAAACCGCCACGCTGGCGGGCAAAATCTTTGAGTTAATAACTGTCGTTCTTCCTTGCCTCTACATTAGTGGCGAGGGTCGTCGTCTCTTAAGACCACGACTCTTCCACACCCCTTGTCAACAGAATTACTTGTGTAATATACGTATGTATTTCCTAGCAACATTTACAGGCAGGCTTCCTGGCCAAGCCCTATGTCACGTGACCGCCGTGTGTACCTCACGCATAGGCCGAGAAGCCTCCCTCTCAAATTCGACTATGCAGAGCAGTGAGCAAACGTCAAAGCCTGGCTCTTACATGATTTCCAATATTCCTCCATATCAGTCTACAAGTGTTTCGTTGACCATTACACCGTCAACGGACCCGCCTAACACCTACTGTTGTGGTGCATGCGTTGGACTGTGGGCGGCAGGCACTAACAACTTGATCCATCAGGACAACAACCAGAAGGCCTGGTTTGAGTTTGGGCCACCGGAAGCGACTCCAGGTTAAATTCGCCTTTCTTGACAAAGGGCAATTCCATTTTGACACAGGGTAAATCCGTCTTCTTGACGAAAGGTAAATCCGTCTTCTTGACGGAGGGTAAATCCGTCTTCTTGACGGAGGGTAAATCCGTCTTCTTGACGGAGGGTAAATCCGTCTTCTTGACGGAGGGTAAATCCGTCTTCTTGACGGAGGGTAAATCCGTCTTCTTGACGGAGGGTAAATCCGTCTTCATGACGGAATGTAAATCCGTCCTCTTTTTGGGGGATAAATCCGTCCTCTTTTTTGGGGATAAATCCATCTTGACGGAGGGTAAATCCATTATTTGACGGAGGGTAAATCCATCTTATGGGAGGGCAAATCCGTCCTCTTGACGAAGGGTGAATCCGTTCTCTTGACGGAGGATGATTCAGTCTCTCCTTCGTTGCAGAAGCACACACAGACGGGGCCAAATTCGCTTACCTCGGCGGTATTTTCGCCAAATTGTCCCTCCTGGATTGAGTGACGAAGCGAGATTGAGAGTAGGTATTGAGGAAGCGACAGAGGGAGGGGAGGAATGGATACAAGAAAGGACGGATAGAAAGAGGAAGAAATGACGATAGGGAGGGAGGAGTTGAAGGAGGGAAGAGTCGAGAGAGGAGTGAAAAGAAAAACCCATTAGGAGGAAGAGAGAAAACGAGGAAGGGGCTGATGCTAGTGACACAAGCAGAGAGAGAGAGAGAGAGAGAGAGAGAGAGAGAGGGAGAGGGAGGGAGAGGTGGAGAGAGAGGGAGGGAGAGAGGGAGGGAGGGAGGGAGAGAGGGAGAGAGGGAGGGAGGGAGGGAGGGAGAGAGGGAGGGAGAGAGGGAGAGGAGGGAGGGAGGGAGGAGAGAGAGGGAGGGAGGGAGAGAGAGAGGGAGGGAGGGAGAGAGAGAGGAGGGAGGGAGAGAGAGAGGGAGGGAGGAGAGAGAGAGAGGGAGGGAGAGAGAGAGGGAGGGAGGGAGAGAGGGAGGGAGAGAGGGAAGGGAAGGAAGGAAGGAAGGAGGGAGGGAGGGAAGGAAGGAAGGAAGGAAGAGGCAGTGGGGCTCGTTGGGTGGAAGGAAGGTGTGGGATGAGGCTAGTGGCATATGGAGAGAGAGAGGAAGCAGGGGTAAGTCTAGTGGCTTACTTAACCTCTATGGCAGAATTACAGAGGTGTTGCAAGAAAACCAAACGCAGATGTGGTATAGGCAGATGGATTTTAAACTTTCTGTCAAACAGAACACAGAGTAGTAGTAGTTAACAGAACAAAATCTGGCATTAGCAAAATAGAAAGCTCAGTACCGTAAGGCGCCTTTTCTGTTTCTTGTCCTCGTAGAGGACATACGTAGATAAAAGCACTCGGCACAGTTATACATCATCATTTTGCATTTGATACCAAAATAAGTATGAAAATCTCCCTGGTGGAGGAAACGAAAAAAAGCCGGTGGAAACTATAAACAAAGTCTTCCACCGGTAGCGGAGAATAATATGACTTTCAGTAGTGACAAGTTCCATATATTCACGAGGAGGTATCAAAAAGTTCCTAGACTGTCGCAGAAAAACGAAAGGGTAAGTTTACCTAATCACATAGTTGAAGTTGTCTTCTCTCCCTGGGAACCTATACAGTGATCCCAGCGCCTCTGCCATTTCTCGAAACATTTTTGGAACTCTTCTTTCCTAACGGTGTGTAGCAAGATGGGGGACGACCGCCATGTTGTTTTTGAAAAGAAAACGATATGTCTTTCTAGTTTTAAATCAGAAAGAGAGGCACAAATTTTGCATCTACTCGCCTCATATTCAAATTTTTAGACAAAATACTTTATAATGACCCATAAGTAATTCCCACAACACTTGCAGTGTCCTCGATACCCTGACGATGATCTTCCTCACTTTTTTTAATGTTGGCATCTACTTTGTGTTGATGGATCACCAGAACTTTCATCATCCTATTCTGATGTTCATCCTACTTTGAATCAGGAAAAAAAAAAAAACTTCAAAACATTGTCTCTATCAATTGCTTCGTCGCCAAATGCTAAGTGAAGCTTTTTTGTGAGTTTCACTAGCCGTTTTACTGAGCTTGGAACAGAATTTCACACACACACACACACACACACACACACACACACACACACACACACACACACACATTGCTCTTTCTTTTGAAGATTCCGTTCTGTTACACAAAAAATCGCAACAACCCACTGACAACATACAAAGAAGCCCATCTAACCTCAACAGAAGGACCGACCGCAGTGAAATTTGCCGCGCTGTTTCACAAAGGAGTTTACTGCGCAGCGTCATACACGCCGTTGCCATATTTCACCAAGAAGTGCACGGGAAAAAAGAGCACGGAAACTTTCTGATAGCACCTTATGTGATATGGAAAGAATGAAGGACTCAAGAGAGAGACACTGTACACAAAACACAAGAGGATCACCAAATAGAACGAAAGGAACATGTGAAAGCTCTGAGTGTAATAATATCAGCTGACCTAAAGAACACAATAAGGCAAATATCATAACAGTCAGAAAAATGAAATGGACAATGAGAACTTTCAAAACAAGGGAAATAGTGCCAATAGTGACACTTCTTAAGTCTCTTGCACTCTCATGCTTGGATAATTGCTCAGTGTTGACGGCATCTTTCAATGACGGAGTGATATCAGAGCTGGAGCAGATGCAGAGATCATTTACAGTCCGCATGAAGTGAACAGAGCATTTAAATTACTGGAATGCCTCAAAGTCCTCAATATATACTTCTTGGATTGGAGGAGAAATACATGATATAAGTGGAAGGTGCTTGAAGGTTTGGTCCCAAATCTGCCATAACAGCATACTGGAGTGAGAGATATGGGAGGATGTGTAAAATAAACCCAGTGATGGTTTAGAAAGACACGTAAGCAAACACTATAACATATTTATTAGAAAACGTTTCGGTCCTGGGACCTTGATCACTTCTAACATACAGAGGTAGAAAAACATTATATATATAGACGGAGAGTGAGATGTGACGCACGTGACCTAAGGAATGTCATAAGAACATAAGAATGGAGGAACACTGTAGAAGGCCTACTGGTCCATGCGAGGCAGGTCCTTATCAAAACAACCTCTATCTATGATGAGGACGGGTAAACGATGAAATCATGTGACTCCTGTGTTGTTGGGTTGGTGCTGCTTAAGTATCATGTATGCCAATGTTTTTGAAATTTTGTAGTTTCCAGTGTTGCGTTCTATAGTGTCGGTGACGGCGATTAGTGAGGCTTCTAGGCACCGTCGGCGTCTGAGGTCTGGTTCGGTGAGAACGAGTTGTGCCTCATTCCAGTTCATCAAATGCCCCGTGGAGTCTCTGTGGAGGACACAGGCGTAAACCTTACATCGTCTCTGTTAGAGGCATTTCGATGCTCATTACAGGCGGACTGCAAGATCTCTGCCTGTCTCGCCTACATATTTCTTGGGACAGAACCCACAGGGGAAAAGTGTAGACGCCTGCTGTAGAAGTTAGAGGTGTGGGGCTGCGTTTCGTAGTGAGGTCTTTGATAGATGATGTGTTTATGGTGGAAACGTTGATGTTACTTATAGCAAGTGCCCGGCGAGTATTCGTGACAACATCGCCACATGGGAGTACTATGAACTGTTTAGGGGGCTGTTCCATGGGCGGTTTGTTGAGGATAGCTTGTGCCTTGAGCCTGCAATCTCGGATGAAGAAAGATGGGAACTGAAGACGTGTAAAGGCTTGTGTTACGTAAGTGCATTCTTCTTCTAGAAAACAAGGGCTGGAGATGCGAAGAGATCTCAAGAAGAAGCCAATGAGGACTCCTCTCTTAGTGCGGGTGTCTTGGTGTGAATAAAAGTGTATAAGATCGTCCTTGTTGGTAGGTTTTCTATACACTTTGAAGAGAAGTTTGTCACTGTCGGGAGATCTGCACAGTAGAACGTCGAGGAAAGGAAGTTTGCCACCATCAATAAAGTTTACACTTGAACTCGAAAATGATGGCAAACTTCAAAAGTTCCTCGGGTCAGCTCACTGACAGTGATAAGGAAATGTGTAGAATTTTTAACACATACTTCCTCTCAGTTTTTACACAGGAGGATACCAGCGATATTCCAGTAATGATAAATTATGTAGAACAGGACGATAATAAACTGTGCACTATTAGGGTCACAAGTGACATGGTCCTTAGGCAAATAGATAAATTAAAACCTAACAAATCCCCAGGCCCTGATGAACTGTATGCAAGGGTTCTAAAGGAATGTAAAGAGGAGCTTAGCACACCTTTGGCTAATCTTTTCAACATATCACTACAAACTGGCATGGTGCCAGATAAGTGGAAAATGGCAAATGTGATACCTATTTTCAAAACAGGTGAAGGTCCTTAGCTTCGAACTATAGACCAATAAGCCTAACTCCATAGTGGGAAAATTTATGGAATCAATAATTGCCGAGGCAGTTCGTAGCCACCTTGAAAAGCATAAATTAATCAACGAATCTCAGCATGGTTTTACAAAGGGGCGTTCCTGCCTTACGAATTTATTAACTTTTTTCACTAAGGTATTGAGAGGAGGTAGATCATGGTAATGAATATGGTATTGTGTATATGGACTTCAGTAAGGCTTTTGACAGGGTCCCACATCAGAGACTATTGAGGAAAATTAAAGCACATGGAATAGGAGGAGAAATTTTTTCCTGGATAGAGGCATGGTTGACAAATAGGCAGCAGAGAGTTTGCATAAATGGGGAGAAATCAGAGTGGGGAAGCGTCACGAGCGGTGTTCCACAGGGGTCAGTGTTGGGGCCCCCTGCTGTTCACAATCTACACAAATGACATAGATGAGGCATAAAAGAGCGACATCGGCAAGTTTGCCGATGACAACAAAATAGGCCGTCGAATTCATTCTGACGAGGACATTCGAGCACTCCAGGAAGATTTGAATAGACTGATGCAGTGGTCGGAAGAAGTGGCAGATGCAGTTTAATATAGACAAATGCAAAGTTCTAAATGTTGGACAGGACAATAACCATACCACATATAAACTAAATAATGTAGATCTTAATATTACGGATTGCGAAAAGATTTAGGAGTTTCTGGTTAGCAGTAATCTGAAACCAAGACAACAGTGCATAAGTGTTCGCAATAAAGCTAATAGAATCCTTGGCTTCATATCAAAGAAGCATAAATAATAGGAGTCCTCAGGTTGTTCTTCAACTCTATACATCCTTGGTTAGGCCTCATTTAGATTATGCTGCACAGTTTTGGTCACCGTATTACAGAATGGATATAAATTCTCTGGAAAAATGTACAAAGGAGGATGACAAAGTTGATCCCATGTATCAGAAACTTTCCCTATGAGGATAGACTAAGGGCCCTGAATCTGCACTCTCTAGAAAGACGTTAGAATTAGGGGGGATATGATTGAGGTGTATAAATGGAAGACAGGAATAAATAAAGGGGATGTAAATAGTGTGCTGAAAATATCTAGCCTAGACAGGACTCGCAGCAATGGTTTTAAGTTGGAAAAATTCAGTTCAGGAAGGATATAGGAAAGTACTGGTTTGGTAATAGAGTTGTGGATGAGTGGAACAAACTCCCAAGTACAGTTATAGAGGCCAGAACGTTGTGCAGCTTTAAAAATAGGTTGGATAAATACATGAGTAGATGTGGGGGGTGTGAGTTAGACCTGATAGCTTGTGCTACCAGGTCGGTTGCCGTGTTCCTCCCTTAAGTCAGTGTGACCTGACCTGACTAGGTTGGGTGCATTGGCCTTAAGCCGGTAGGGAGACTTGGGACTGCCTCGCATGGGCCAGTAGGCCTTCTGCAGTGTTCCTTCGTCTTATGTTCTAACAGAAACGGAATGTAAGGTACGCCGTGTCTCACAGAGACTCCACGGGGCATTTGTTGAACTGGAATGAGGCACAACTCTGTTCTCACCGAACCGAAACTCAGACGCACGACGGTGCCTAGAAGCCTCACTTAATCGCCGTCACCGACACTATAGACGCAACACTGGAAAACTACAAAATTTCAAAAAACATTGGCATACATGGATACTTAAGCTGCACCAACCCAACAACCACAGGAGTACATGATTTCATCGTCTACCGTCCTATCATAGATTAGAGGTTGCTTTGATAAGGGACCTGCCTCGCATGGACCAGTAGCCTTCTACAGTGTTCCTCCATTCGTATGTTCTTTGACATCCGCAGGTCACTGTGCGTCACATCTCACTCTCCGTCTTCTATATATATAATGGGTCTTTCTACCTCTGTATGTTAGAAGGGATCTAGGTCCAGGGACCCGAAACGTTTTCTATTAAATATGTTATTGTGTTTGCTACGTGTCTTTCTAAACCTACTTGTCGGTTTTTATTCTTTACAAGGTTTATACCAAACCCTAGTGATAAAAAGGATAAACAGACACCGCCGTGGGCCTCAAACAAAAAACCCACTGTATTCAATATCCGTGGACCCACACTTTATTAACAATGGCCGGAAACTAGTCACTTGCACAGAGAGGGAGAAAAAAGAGGGAAGGGGTACGTTAGTGGGTACACTCTAGGGAGGCGGGGGAGAGAGAGGGGTGAGACTAGTGGGCCACACGTAGGGACGGTGGTGTTCTCTAGTGGCACACGTATAGAGGGAGGGGGATGGGAGAGAGGGATGAGACTATTGGCACACGTAGGGTGGGGTGAAGCTAGTGGCAACGTAGGGGAGGAGTCTTGTGAATACAATGGGAGAGGGTTAGGGCTTGTGGTACCTGTAGGGAGGGGAGGGCCGGTTTAGTGGCATAAGTGGGGAGGGATGGAGGCAACACTCCCACAAGTTGGGTGCTCTTCACCTTACCATGGCTAATTGAGGGAGGCGAGGGAGGGCGGAAGACACTAATTGTTTTTTTGTGACCAGGTTTAACTTCGATCTAGCTTTAATTATGACCTCCGGCGTGTGTTGGGTGCTGGGGAATTTTCTCACACAGCATTACCCTTTACCTCCCCTCCCCCCCCCCTCTCTCTCTCTCTTCTCTGTTTCCCACCAACCTTAATTGCCCCTCCCCCTCCCTCCCCCTCCCCTCCCCTCCTTTCCCTCCTCCCTCCTCACTCCCTCCCGGGCAGGTAAGGCGGGACCTTTTCACCTGCATAACATCGTTCTATTGTTCTTTTTGTGATCACTGAAAATTTGAGCTTGAGGGGATTAGTTCACGGATGAGGAGGGGGAGGAGGAAGAGGAGGAGGAGGAATGAGGGAGAGGGTGGGGCGGTGGAAGGAATAAGTGAAGAAAGGGAGAGTATGAGAAAAGGGGGGGGGGTTGAAGGAGTGTTGGAGAGGACAAGAGGGTTTCAGCGAGGGAAGATTCTGTTGATGGTTTTGTGGGTCGCCGCCCCCGTGACCTGGCCACAGACCAGGTATACCAGGCTATTAGTGCTAGCCACACGCAGACCAACGTATGCACTACAGCCCTGATGATCAGGAACTGACGTAAAGAACTTATTACCTTCTCTCTTGTAGACACCCCGTTGTCTGTTGGTAATTTGTGTATTGAGGGAAGGTGATTAAAACTGTTTTTCACTGGTGGTGTTGTGCAATATTCTTCAAGTCTATTGTTTTACTATGGAATGATTTCAGTGTGAAGATTTGAGTTCAATCCCTCCAAAAATTTTTGGGTGTAATTTATAATGCAACTTTCTAGTTTGAAAAGGCCAGTTTAAAGGAAAGCTGATTTGTAATTTTTACAAATAGCAATAATATTCTGTAACTGACACTGTGCTGTGTGGAACCTACATAAGAGTGAGTTCATAATTTCATGTGAGGACCGCATCCATTAACATTTCCTCGAAGGGCCACATGCGGCCCTTGGGCAGCAGGCTGTGGACCCCTGAGTTAGAGGGTAGGGAAAGGTGACGTATAGGGACTGGAAGGGACGTTGGAGCTGTTTGAATGACGCACTACAAGAAGTGCTTAAAAACGATTAAGGGAGAATTGAGCGAATGAGAGAGTTGAAGAATGAACAGGAAGTGTCTGTCCCATGACCAATAATGTCCTTAGTCACCTGCATTGGGAGGGGGGGAAATGGGATGAGAGGAGGGAGGGCGTGCGAGAAAGGGGTAGAGAAAGTTAGGAAAATTAGGGTAGGAAAGTGTGGAGATGGTGAGAAAGGGAAGGAGGGAGCGAGAGGATGAGGGTGGGAATTGGAGGATATGAAAAGAACTGGAGGAAGCGAGGGAGAGAAGAGTAGGGAGTGAGTGAAGGGTAACAGTCTAAGGATGAGGGGGGGAAGGGTAAGAGGGAATGTGGCTGACAGTATAAGGGTGAGGGAGGAAGGTGGTTAGTGAGGAAGTGTGTCGTAATTTCCAGCAATATTATAAATGAAAGTGTATGTTTCTCACCTGCTCTCCACTCTGTAATGTGTCAGCAACTTTTGGCCTGCCACCAATTTAGGTGTTTAGTGAACCACTAATCGGTCTGAGGATCGACGACCCAAATGATTTCTTCATGAATGAGCCTCAAAACTCCATAAATGTATGCCAGATTTCCGACATTACCCTAACTCCGATAGATTTTGAAAAAGCCATTGACAACATGCCCATGCACTCAGCCCCGGGCCCAGACTCGTGGAACTCTGTTTTCATTAAGAACTGCAAGAAACCCCTCTCGCGTGCCCTAAGTACACTGGAGGAGGAGCTTGGACATGGGTGAAATTCCAGTCACTTAAAACGACGGATATAGCCCCACTCCATAAAGGTGGCAGCAAAGCATTAGTTAAGAACTATAGACCAATAGCTCTGACGTCCCACATAAAAATCTTTGAAAGAGTGCTAAGAAGCAGGATTGCAAATCACCTGGATTCCCAAAATCTGCACAATCCAGGGCAACATGGGTTCAGGGCAGGTCGCTCCTGCCTCTCACAACTACTGGATCACTATGATATGGCCTTGGATGCACTGGAAGAAAATCAGAATGCATATGTAATATACACACTTTGCAAAAGCATTTGACAAATGCGATCATGGCGTAATAACCCATAAAATACGTGCTAAATGAATAACTGGGAAAGTGGGGAGAGGATCTTCAACTTCCTAACAAATCGAACACAAAGAGTAGTGGTCAACAGAGTTAAATCGGAGGCTGCCATAGTGAAGAGCTCTGTTCCACAAGGCAAAGTACTCGCCCCCATCTTATTCCTCATCCTCATATCAGACATAGACAGAGATATACATCACAGCACCGTATCATCCTTTGCGGATGATACTAGGATCTGCATGAGGCTGTCATCTGCTGAGGACGCGGTTAATCTCCAAGAAGATATAAACAAAGTTTTCCAGTGGGCAACGGTAAACAATATGATGTTCAATGAGGACAAATTCCAACTACTCCGTTATGGAAAACTGGAGGAGATAATAACTAGAACAGAGTATACTACTGACTCCGGCCATACAATAGAGCGGAAAAATAATGTAAGGGACCTGGGAGTAGTAATGTCTGAGGATCTCACTTTCAAGGACTACAACAGTGCCACGCTCGCACGTGCAAAGAAAATGATAGGATGGATAATGAGAACGTTCAAAACGAGAGATGCCAAGCCAATGATGATCCTTTTCAAATCACTTGTTCTCTCTAGGCTGGAATACTGCTGTACATTAACATCTCCATTCAAAGAAGGTGAAATTACAGATCTAGAGTGTGTACAGAGATCCTTTACTGCACGTATAAGTTCTGTCAAGCACCTCAACTACTGGGAACGCTTGGAAGCACTTGACTTGTACTCGTTGGAACGCAGGAGGGAGAGATATATCATAATCTACACTTGGAAAATCCTGGAAGGAAAGGTCCCAAATGTGCACACAGAAATCACTCCCTACGAAAGTAAAAGTAGGGGCGCCATTGGTACACTAAGAGAAAACACCGTAAGTGTCCGGGGCCCAAGACTGTTCAACAGCCTCCCATCAAGCATTAGGGGAATTGCCAATAAACCCCTGGCTGCCTTCAAGAGAGAGCTGGACAGATACCTAAAGTCAGTGCCGGATCAGCCGGGCTGTGGCTCGTACGTTGGACTGCGTGCGGCCAGCAGTAACAGCCTAGTTGATCAGACCCTGATCCATCGGGAGGCCTGGTCATGGACCGGGCCGCGGGGGCGTTGATCCCCGGAATAACCTCCAGGTTTCAGATGATACGAGTAGATGAATGTTATTTGCACATTCTCCAGATGATTCCAGAATAAAAGTTAATGTTTCCACAGTATCAGACACAGAATATTTCAAAACAGATATTGATTAAGTCTTGCTGTGTGGCAGAGGAAAATACATGATGTTCATTGGTGACAATTTTCAGTTGCCTATTTCTTTTTAAACTGTCCGGCCTTCTCCCAGTGATGTAATACCTTTGAAGAGTTTCTAGAGTTTACCTACTCTCTGAGCCCGGCCATGGGCCAGGCTCTTAAGATGGCACAAAAACAACAATTACGTTCATTATCATTGTCATTAGTCATTATCTGTGGCCAGAACTGCAGAGACACCGCATTTCCAATAACTCTCCAATCTTCACTACCTCCACCACTCAGAGTGAAGACCACCTCCAGGATTCAGGATTTCTCAACAGCCTCTCACAGATTATGAATTAGACGCTTGTACAACATTTGGACATCTTTATTGTGGAAACGTCTCGCCAACCAGTGACTTCCTCAGTCCAATACAGAGAGAGAGAGAGAAAAAGAATTGAAGATCAGGAGGAGTTAGAGGTAATCAGTCCCTCAGCCTGGAGTCGATGTGTTCAGTCCATCAATCTTCATAAGAATCCTCTTATCAAGATTGCATCTAATTTATCATCCTGTCGGTTCTCTGAACCATTTATCTACATAAGGCGGATAACCAACAAACCCTTGGGTGTCTTCAAGAGGGAGGCTGATAAGTTCCTCAAGTCTGGTTGATCAGGTCTTGATCAACCACGAGGCCTGGTCTGGGACCGGGCCACAAGGGCATTGACCCCTGGAAATATTCAGCTAGCCAGTTTCCCTGAATGTTATCTTTGCTCACAAACAGCACTCCAGGCGGTGAAAACTTACCTCCACTGAGAAATAACGCGGTTACACAATCTTGCAGAATGTTCAAGCCCCTAGCACTTTAAGCCTTCTTTATCCCCCTCCTTCCAACCTTACCTGGGATAACCCATGCTCCCTTCTTCCCTCCACCTAAGAATCATACATCCTATTTGTCATCCCATTCTTCTCCATCCTCTCAACCTCTCCTCAGTCTTCAGAACTATACCTCTGGTAACTCTACACCATCTTATAAGAACATAAGAAAGAAGGAACACTGCAACAGGCCTACTGACCCATGCGGAACAGGTCCATGTCCCCCCCCCCGGATAAGCCCAACGACCCACCCAGTCTGGTCACCACCACTCAAGGAAGGAGCACGGCACCAGACCCAGCAGCACAAGCTAGTCAGGTCCAACTCACACCCACACCCACTCTTGTATTTATCTAACCTATTTTTAAAACTACACAACGTTTTAGCCTCAATAACTATACTCGGGAGTTTGTTCCACTCATCCACAACTCTATTACCAAACCAGTGCTTTCCTATATCTTTCCTGAATCTGAATTTTTCCAACTTGAAACATTGCTGCGAATCCTGTCTTGGCTGGAAATTTTCAGCATGCTATTTACATCCCCTTTATTTATTCCTGTTTTCCATTTATACACCACGATCATATCCTCCCTAATTCTACGCCTTTCGATGCAGTGCCCTCAGTCTATCCTCATAGGGAAGATTTCTGATACATGGGATCATCTTTGTCATGCTCCTCTGTACGTTTTCCAGAGCATTTATATCCATTCTGTAATACGGTGACCAGAACTGAGCAGCATAATCACACTACACAATCCAGAACCACACAAGATGACAGGTTGGCCATGGAGAACAGTGTTTAGAAACAAAATTAGTGCTGTGCACATCGATGCTTTTGATAGTAGCACTAATAGTTGCAGTAGCACTAGTACTTTTGATACAGCGGTAGTTGCAGCTCATGCCTTCCATCTTCCTCTCTCTAATCCATGCCCGTTTGTCCAACGTTCACAGCAAAATCTTCTGCCAGCCATGTCCCTGTGCTCGAATACAAATAAAAGAAATAGCTATTCTTTCTGCCTCACCACCGTCCACGCAGAACGTTCCTGAAAATTTTGTTCCATATCGGTGGAGGACATATGATTTGATGGAAGATTTTGGTATCGAAAAATATATAGCTTGACCCAGCAGCGTTTTGCAGGGAGTCTGGCGTGTTAGTGAGGGAGTTGGAGGATGACTTTACACTCTTCGTCCTTCCCCCTTACCATCACCATCCTCCTCTCTCTCTCTCTCCTCTCTCTCTCTCTCTCTCTCTCTCTCTATCCTTCCTCTCTCTATCTTCTTTTTCTCTTTTTTCATATATCTTTTTTTTATATTTCTCTCTCCACCTCCCATTTTTCACTTCCTTGAGAACAGACCGTAGCAATTTTCAACGTAAATTTATATCTTGGGCAGCTAAGCTGTACTTCCCACACCATGATTCTCAGACGCACACCAAGCAGACTTCCATTTCCCAACACCACTAGACTTCTCTTCCCGAACTCCAGAAAGACACCCTCTTCGCTAACACTTACAAACTAAATCAACCAAAAACCAGACTCCCCCACCAAACACCACCAATAAGTTATATAGCTGCCTTCAAAGCCTTGAAAATCCAACACCAAATATTGTCTTCCTAGAGAACTTCAATCTTCCAAATGTGAAATGGAAGACGGATAGACAAGAGCATTGTTTCAGAAATGTAACCTGGAAGTACACTAGCCAATTAGACTCATACTGGGGAACTAGTATGAACTAACAGGCAGAAAAACCTACTAGAAATGAAAATACGCTAGATTTCCTCTTCACTAACAATGAGGAAGTGGCCAGAGAGAGAATCTCAGGTACAATATATTCTGTTTATAACATAATTGAAGTACAGATATACTAAAATTTATGAGTAAGAGAACCTAAGAATTAGCCAACTTGAAGGTATAATCAGAAAATTTAATTTCATCAGAGAACTGACCAGGGCAAAATAAATAAATTAAATTTCAGACTTTGGAACAGTCCCGAGCAGGGAGCTGGACAGACAATTAGTCAGTACCTGGCCAGCCGGGCTGTGGTTCGTACGTTAGACTACGTGCGGTCAGCAGTAACAGCCTGTTTGATCACGCCCTGATCCACTAGGAGGCCTGGTCAAGGACTGGGCCACGGGGGCGCTGACCCCCGGAACACCCTCCAGGTAGATAGGTAGACCCTTAACCCAACCCTTCAGGGAGATCTAGTGAAGGAAATGAGAACGTTTTGCCTACTGTGCAGGCGAAACGTTTCATCAGTAAAGATACCCAGCTGTTGCTGGGCCTGTTTCCTGTAACTCTTCATACATAAAGAAATACCAACAGCCACTAGCAATAATACTAAATATTCTTCGGAGAAAGAATTTAGATTGAAGTCAACTCCCAGAGGTCATAACAAAAAGTACTGTCGTAGCTCCTCTACACAAAGGAGAGTAATGACTAAAATTACTAGCAGTGACACGGCGAATCATCATAATGTTTGGAAGGGTGACGAGACGGATTTTATGAAAGAGTTTGATCTACATATCTATCTGGATCTGTGCTCCAGTTTATCTGAATTAAGCCTGAATGCTTTCCATTCCCCCCCCCCCCCTTCCCACAGCCGCTGATAATCCTTACGGGTTCAGCGCTCTCCATAATAATAATACACCTATATCACAAATATTAAATCATTATGTAAGACGTGATAATGGAGGTCTTGGAAGAAAAACAAAACGCAGATGTGACTTACGGTTCGCAGTAGCTGCAGTTAGTCCTGGAGGAACTTCAAGAGAGAACTTGACAAGTTCTTCAGCGAACCACAACCAGCTGGGTTGTGGTTCGTACGTTGGACTGCATGCGGCTAACAGTAACAGCCTGGTTGATCCTTCAGGTATCCTTCAGGAAGTGGATAAGTTTCGATATTTGGGAATGGGCATATCAGCAGACGAGCTTGTGAAAGACGAGGTGAACCAGGGAATAGATGAAGGGGAGAAGAGATATCTAGTGTATTCACCTCTTTGCGGTTGCAGGGGTCGAATCACAGCTCCTGGCTGTGCCTTGAGGCATCTGTGGAAAGAAAGAAGTTTATCTGTAAAATAAAAGAAAGGGACGGTACCAGAGTATAGTGGTACTGTTATTTTGGTGTGAAGCATGGGTTGTAAATGTTGCAGCAAGGAGGAGGCTGAAGGCAGTGACGATACGTTTGAAAGCATTGTGTTGTGAATATTATGCAGGGAATTCGAAGCTTGAAGATTTGATAATGTGGAATTGCTAAAATTATTATTCATGGGACTGAGAAGGGGTTGAAGTGGTTAGAGAGGTTAAAGTAAAATAAGATGACTAGGAGAGTGTGTAAATTTGTGGTGGAGGGAAACTGTAGGGGTCGTAAGGGAAAAGGTTGGTTAGAGGGGGTAAAGAAGGGTTTGAGTATTAGGGACTTGGACAGTCAACAGACTTCTTTGAGGGCGTTAGTTAGGAGTGGAGGTAAGAGAGTTTTCTGACTTTCGGTGCTGCTGCTGTTATTATTTATTATTATTATTATTATTATTATTATTATTATTATTATTACTACTACTACTACTACTACTACTACTACCGAGAACGATGCCACAGACGTGGTTCTTAGTTGTTTGAGAATATGAGCTATTATTGCAGAATCTAAGCTCACACCAGAAACGTCCACAGTATGACCAGTCAGGTTGTACGCCTGCAGGCAGCTAACCACGCACTCAGCGGGGCTGTGGCTAGCAGGCCATCAACAGCAACAGCCTAGATGATCAGGCAAGCGGCAGACAGCCCTGTCCTAGGGCAGGGCTACGGGAGTAGAAAAAATCCGGAAACCCATCAAAGGTATATCAGAGGTAAAGAAGCATAGGAGGGGCCTCAAGGGTGGTAAAACCCTTATAGTTGGCTACAGGTAAGTCATTGGTATCCCTTAAAGGGTTCATTTAAGTGTAGCTCACTGTTGAAGTTTTCGTTCCTCGCTTATAGAGCGAGTTTTAAATCAACTCTGGAAAAAGTTTATTCAGAAAATAATTAAATATTAATTGTTTTGCAGTATAAAAAGAGCTGGGAAAACAGTTATTAAATATGATTGTAATGTTTACACAAAATAATTGGACCATGTTGGCCAGGTACGCCAAAACTTTTCGATGCGGTGGAAAAAAGAACTAAAACAATTAAAGCAATTTGCAAATCTGGGTTTCTTTTTGTGGTCAATCAGCGGGATGAGGGAGTGGGGGGGGGAGTCGTAATGGTAACCTGGTGTTGATTCCGGGTCACCGCCCCCTTAATACCCCCACCATTAGTGCCCCCCCCCTCGGCCCGCCTGGTATGGAGGCTTACCGAGGGGGGGGGGCAATAATGATGGCTGTAGCAATCAGATTAGTGCTGGCCGCCTTGCAGTGCCAGCGTAGGAACCATACCTAGATGATCAGGAACTAACTTTAGGAACTTACTAAGTTACCTCCTGAAGACGGCTGTACCTCACCAATGAAGGTATGATACTTAATTCCCTTTAATAGAAATTAAAGCGAACTCTCAACTTATATACACAGTGAGATACACCCTCTCTAGGGGTATATAACCCTTCTAGGTCTGTTGGTAATTCCTCTTATATGATGGGACGTCATTGGAAAGTCTTTACACTTTTTGAGTTATCTGGTAGCACATACATTGCACTCGTGCTTTTCATTAGGTTGCGCTCTCGTAGGGAGTAATTTCAGTGTGCAGATTTGGAACCAGTTTCTCCACATTTTCTAGGTACAGATTGTGATGTTGGGATTTTAGGCATTTCTGATAATATATTTATATAACTGAACTGATACAGGTCTGTATTTCACCTGCCTTCACTGGGCACTTAATGCACATCAATATTCAACTCGAGAGAGAACAAAGACTTAGAGTATCATCATTGGCTGTGTATCTCGTGACACTGTTGTTCTTGTGTGTCTCACATTCCTCTTCTGTTGTACTGAGTGTTTTGAGTGTGGTTTATACTCTCTTCCACTTCTCAATTCTTCAACAATATCATAGTTAAGTAAGTGAAATTTATTCTCGTTGGGCATCATATTTTTTTTTTTTTTAACAATTCACCAAAAGATCTTGGTAATTCACTATACATTGTCGTGGCGAAGGAGCTCTTGATCCTCGGATCGAATCTGAATTTGCCCCCGGACTCCTAAAGTAGTAAAACTCTCGAAATTCTTCAAAGGTATATCAAAGGTACCAGCCTCCTTGTGAATTTCAGCTCCTAGACAGAAACACCTAGGACCCTGGAGCTGTGCAATAGTGGTGGTGCTGGATTGCCAGGGGATTTGAATTGCGTTGGAGAGTGCCGGGCTCCCCCTCCAGAGGTCCCTCCTTGGTCCCTCAGGCGTTTCGGGTCACCAGGCTGAGCCTGGCTTGGATGATTATAGTTTATATAGCAGGACAACGCTTACAATTACAGGAATTGCTCTCTAGACCTCAACAGTACAGACATTGCCGACGCTTTGGCATACCCGGCGAAATATTCATCTAGGTGACCAGCAAAATGTCCAGTGTATGTTGCAGTCGATCATCCTGCAGTCCACCCTACTTGCTTTAACTGTGGTGAAACTCACCCAGAATATTTTCACCATTGCCCAGTTTTTTTAGGAGCAAGCGAAATCCTCTGTCTGGAGAAAAGGAGAGATTCCCATACATTATGGCACCGACTTAACTATGACTCCAAAGAAAACTTCCATGGCTCTCCTGTGTCAGAACTTATTGGTAGTCACTAGGTCCCTGTTATACCTTCTACTACAGTCATCACATACCTTACCTTTGACCTTTGAAGAGTTTCGAGGGTTTCACTACTCTCAGAGCCCGGCCATGGGCCAGGCTCATCTGATGCTTACCTCCTATGACAGTCTCGCCTCCTCGCTGTCTCCCATTCTTAATATTTCGTTCTCTTAAATTTCCCTAGTTTAGCCGCCTACACAACCTTTTCCCGGTTGGTCTCACCATTCTTCCACAACCTCGAAGTCGCTAAAAATCCCTACCAACCTATTGTTTCCTCCGGGGCTTAACTTTCCCTACCTCTGAACTTTCCCCACCTCATATGTACTTTGATTTCAACATTTCACTCCGTTCTTTATTGTCATAAAGAAATGAGCATATATTTCATTCGTTATAAGTAGGATCATTGAACTGTGTGTGGTTTTCCAACTTACTCTGCACATGGGAAGCAGTTCTTGGGACTTTTTTTTAATTTCATGTAATTCAACCAGTTTGTTTTTGATGTTCTCTATTTTTCCAGTCAGTTTCCTTTCATGCTTCAAAAAGTCTGCAGCCTTTTAGATACAGCATTTTATTGTGGCAACGTTTCGCTTTCCAAGAACTTAGACGAGCGAAATGTTGCCACAATAAAATTTATTAGTGGCACATGTGTCCTTTTACCAAACATTTTGTCGGTAATTCTACCAATATTGTTGCTTTTTAGATTCTCTGTTATCTGTTATTTTTGCTCTAAACGGAGCTCTTCTCTGACGTTTGCATTGTGGCCTGGTGGCAAAAGCTCTCGCTTCACACGGTGAGGGTCGGGTTCGATTCCCGGCGAAGGAGTGGAAACATCGGACGTATTTCCTTACACCGGTTGTCTGTTTACCCATCAGTAAAATGGGTACCTGGGTGTTAGTCGACTGGTGTGGGTCGCATCCTGGGACAAAAACTGACCTAATTTACCCGAAATGCTCTGCATAACAAGCGGCTTTCTATATTGTTATTATATTCTCCTGTGTTGTATGGGTAGGTGTCTGGAGCTTACTTTTAGTGACAATGAGGTCATCCTCCTGAGAAACTGGTTAGGTTAGGTAAGGTATTACATACACAGGTGTAGATATGACCTGAACACATTGCCGTAATGCGATAACCACTTAGGAACGAGCAGAAAAACTGCAGAAAATAAACTGATATATTTCCTTCACCAAAAATGAACTGGCATTTTCAACAAATATAGCCTATGTACAGTATTTACAGCTATGTACACTGAAGCAAATAAGACATAGTGATCAGTTAGGCAGATGCAAGTACAAGACACTGTAAACCATGGCGACCAGCAGGGAAGGCAAGTCTGCCAAAGTTGTTTTATGAGTGTACCACATCGCTTCACAGGTTCGGCAAGCTTCCTTGTGATTGATTGGTTGAATTAAGGTACTGGTATAACGATGGTGTCCCTGATCGTTAAACCCTTAGCACCCGGTTCTGTGGTCGGGAGGCATGTCTGTATGTCAGGAAACAGAACAAGTGTTTCCTGACGAGGGTCATAGTGTGGATTGTTAGTGTAACTGGGTGGGTGTAGTTGTGGGGGGCTAGTGTAAATGGGTATAGTTGTGTAACTGGGTATACGTATGTAGGTTGGTTGTGTAACTGGGTGTAGGTGTGTGGGTTGTGTTTGCTACAGGTATTCAGTTTCTATAGTTGTTACTCTCAGAACTGATATTTAATTCAGCTCATATGACAGCTAGCACTACAAATATTTGTTATATTTGACAGACAGTTTAGTACTAAAAATATTTTTATAGAGATATAGTAATGGTTTGTATTATATTTAGCATTAAGCAGCAATAAGCCTGATTCCAGACCCGGCTTTGAGGGTAGAGATAAAACCCTGGAAGGCGGCCGCAGGTATATCGTAAGTAGACCTAGGGCATCACAAAATGTGAAATGTACACAAAAAAATACTGGCTGGAATGGTTCCAAAACTGTACAGTAAAATCTCTACAGAATAGGAGACAGCGCTAAAAAACACTAATAAGGTTTAGATATGAGCATGGAGAATTCGGAACATACTCCCTTCAAGTATAAGTAGACTTAGAGATGAGTATGAAGGGTTTTGAACACAGTCCCTTCAAGTATGAGGTGAATTACCGAAAGAAACAAAATTCATCCTATTCATTGTTGATCCGCCATGTATGTTATATGTCATATCGGGAGCATTAATAGTTTGACTGGTCAGGCCATGAACTAGAAGATCTAGTCTTCAAACTCAGGCGTAGAGGCGATGATCCTCGGTGGCATCAACAGGTATAGAGGATCAGGAGGACTGGTCTAGGACCGCTCGGGGGGGGGGGGGCGGTGAGCCCCGAAGCTGTCCACAGATAATCTATATGATAAAAAAAAATCCCGCGTCTGGTGACTTTACCTGTGAACAAATGAGTATCAGCAACAGGTGTTTTAGCAGCAGCATCGTCTAAAGCAGCAGGTGTTTGCAGTACCAGCATTGTCTTAAGCAACGCCACCACCCCCGGAGGCGGCGACAACAGCAGCACTAGTAGCAGCAACAGTAGCAGTAGCACCACTAGCAGTAGCAGCAACAGTAGCACCACTAGCAGAAACAGCAGTAGCAGCACTAGCAGAAACAGCAGTAGCACCACTAGCAGGAACAGCAGTAGCACCACTAGCAGGAACAGCAGTAGCACCACTAGCAGAAACAGCAGTAGCACCACAGAAACAGCAATAGCACCACAGCAGAAACAGCAGTAGCACCGCTAGGAGAAACAGCAGTAGAACCACAGCAGAAACACCAGCAGTAGTAGCACCACAGCAGAAATAACAGCAATACCACAACTAGCAGAAACAGCAGTAGCACCACAGCAGAAACAGCAGTAGCACCACAGCAGAAACAGCAATAGCACAACTAGCAGAAACAGCAGTAGAACCACAGCAGAAACACCAGCAGTAGTAGCACCACTAGCAGAAACAACAGCACCACAGCAGAAACAGTAGCAACAGCAATAGCACCACAGCAGAAACAGCAACAGCACCACTAGCAGAAAGAGCAGCAGCACCACCACTAGCAGAAAGAGCAGCAGCGGTAGCACCACTAGCAGAAACAGCAGTAGCACCACAGCAAAAACAGCAGCAGCACTAGCACCACTAGCAGAAACAGCTGCGGGAGCAGTAGCAGCAGCAGCAGAAGGGTGGGTATGTTTAAGCCAGAGAGTACTGACAGACAGGGGTTCCTTTCATCGTCTCTACAGAGTGGACACAGAGACCAAGATCTCTTTATTTGCTGTGGGCGTGTTGACACTGGCTGATTGGCACTTGTGAACCACGGCTGTCACAGGAGTTCCCTGGTGCCACTCCAGTGTGCATGCTGGCTCTTGTTAGGCCGAGAGAGAGAGAGAGAGAGAGAGAGAGTAGCTGGTGGAATCGTTTATATGAACATCTTTGTAGTCTCTCTCTCTCTCTCTCTCTCTCTCTCTCTCTCTCTCTCTCTCTCTCTCTCTCTCTCTCTCTCTCTCTCTCTCTCTCTCTCCCCTCAGAGAGAACAGTTGCAATGAAAGTAATAGGCTAGATAACAAGTTTCCAAACAAAGATATGCCAAGGCAGTCATGTTCCTCTTTGAAGGCAGATAAGGTGAACGTGCAGATATCTGCCAGCATCCCCTTAAACACCTTAATTGTTGGGAGAACATAAACTCTCGTAACTTCTACTTTGTTCTTGACTGCTTTTTTGACGATCCACTGAGCATCGCTTTCCCCAGTGGCCCGGTCTCAGACCTGGCCTCGTGGTTGTGACAGCTTGGTCAATGAGGCTGTTACTGCTTGCGATATGCTATCCCACGTAGGCACCACAACCTGGAGGATGATCAAAAATGGTTTGGATAAATTTGTGATGCTACCGCTTCTAATTACTCATTTTTTCCTGTTTACGGATCAGGTCGGCGCCCCCGCACCACGGTCTCAGACTAGACCTCCGACCATGAACACTCTAGGGAATACTTCCTTTATCTTTAACGGAAGAGTAGTTTTTTTATGATTACTCGTATATTTTTCACACTTTTAGCACTTTTATAAAGGGTTGTTTCAGGGTGTAAATTTGGAACTAGTCTCAGATATAAATTACAGGCGTAAATTGCGATAAATATTTTTGCTGGTACCTCAGGGCGTGACATTGGACAACTGTAAGTTATCAGTCTTACAGGTGTCTAGCTAAATTTGTAGGGGCAGTGAAATTTTTCTGTAATTTTTTATATACAGTTTATCCTACTAAAAGGAAGGGCTGTCAGTGTACAGGTATATTTTAGTCTTGGTTTCGAGAGAACAAGTAACATTAAACACATCATCAGTGGCCAGCCATACCTTCGTTTTGAAGATTCTTGTTATCCAGCGTGTTGTCCTGCCATTCGTGATAGTACCACTGTTGTCCTGCCACCCGTGATAGTACCATTGTTGTCCTGCCACCCGTGATAGTACCATTGTTGTCCTGCCACCCGTGATAGTACCATTGTTGTCCTGCCACCCGTGATAGTACCACTGTTGTCCTGCCACCTGTGATAGTACCACTGTTGTCCTGCCACCCGTGATAGTACCACTGTTGTCCTGCCACCCGTGATAGTACCACTGTTGTCCTGCCACCCGTGATAGTACCACTGTTGTCCTGCCACCCGTGATAGTACCACTGTTGTCCTCCCACCCGTGATATACCACTGTTGTCCTCCTACCCGTGATATTACCACTGTTGTCCTGCCACCCGTGATAGTACCACTGTTGTCCTTCCTCCCGTGATAGTACCACTGTTGTCCTTCCTCCCGTGATAGTACCACTGTTGTCCTCCCACCCGTGATAGTACCACTGTAGTCCTGCCACCCGTGATAGTACCACTGTAGTCCTGCCACCCGTGATAGTACCACTGTTGTCCTGCCACCCGTGATAGTACCACTGTTGTCCTGCCACCCGTGATAGTAACACTGTTGTCCTGCCACCCGCGATAGTACCACTGTTGTCCTCCCACCCGTGATAGTACCACTGTTGTCCTGCCACCCGTGATAGTACCACTGTTGTTCTGCCACCCGTGATAGTACCACTGTTGTCCTGCAACCCGTGATAGTACCACTGTTGTCCTCCCACCCGTGATAGTACCACTGTAGTCCTCCCACCCGTGATAGTACCACTGTTGTCCTGCCACCCGTGATAGTACCACTGTTGTCCTCCCACCCGTGACAGTACCACTGTTGTCCTGCCACCCGTGATAGTACCACTGTTGTCCTGCCACCCGTGATAGTACCACTGTTGTCCTCCCACCCGTGACAGTACCACTGTTGTCCTGCCACCCGTGATAGTAACACTGTTGTCCTGCCACCCGTGATAGTACCACTGTTGTCCTGCCACCCGTGATAGTACCACTGTTGTCCTGCCACGTGATAGTACCACTGTTGTTCTGCCACCCGTGATAGTACCACTGTTGTCCTGCAACCCGTGATAGTACCACTGTTGTCCTCCCACCCGTGATAGTACCACTGTAGTCCTCCCACCCGTGATAGTACCACTGTTGTCCTGCCACCCGTGATAGTACCACTGTTGTCCTCCCACCCGTGACAGTACCACTGTTGTCCTGCCACCCGTAATAGTACCACTGTTGTCCTGCCACCCGTGATAGTACCACTGTTGTCCTGACACCCGTCATAGTACCACTGTTGTCCTGACACCCGTCATAGTATCACTGTTGTCCTGCCACCCGTGATAGTACCACTGTTATCCTGCCACCCGTGATAGTACCACTGTTGTCCTGCCACCCGTGATAGTACCACTGTTGTCCTTCCACCCGTCATAGTACCACTGTTGTCCTGCCACCCGTGATAGTACCACTGTTGTCCAGCCACCCGTGATAGTACCACTGTTGTCCAGCCACCCGTGATAGTACCACTGTTGTCCTGCCACCCGTGATAGTACCACTGTTGTCCTGCCACCCGTGATAGTACCACTGTCCTGCCACCCGTGATAGTACCACTGTTGTCCTGCCACCCGTGATAGTACCACTGTTATCCTGCCACCCGTGATAGTACCACTGTTGTCCTGCCACCCGTGATAGTACCACTGTTGTCCTGCCACCCGTGATAGTACCACTGTTGTCCTGCTACCCGTGATAGTACCACTGTTGTCCTGCCACCCATGATAGTACCACTGTTGTCGTGCCACCCGTGATAGTACCACTGTTGTCGTGCCACCCGTGATAGTACCACTGTTGTCCTGCCACCCGTGATAGTACCACTGTCGTCCTGCCACCCGTTTATAGTACCACTGTCGTCCTGCCACCCGTGATAGTACCACTGTTGTCCTGCCACCCGTGATAGTACCACTTTTGTCCTGCCACCCGTGATAGTACCACTGTTGTCCTGCCATCCATGATAGTACCACTGTTGTCCTGCCACCCGTGATAGTACCACTGTTGTCCTGCCACCCGTGATAGTACCACTGTTGTCCTGCTACCCGTGATAGTACCACTGTTGTCCTGCCACCCATGATAGTACCACTGTTGTCGTGCCACCCGTGATAGTACCACTGTTGTCGTGCCACCCGTGATAGTACCACTGTTGTCCTGCCACCTGTCATATTACCACTGTTGTCCTGCCACCCGTGATAGTACCACTGTTGTCCTGCCACCCATGATAGTACCACTGTTGTCCTGCCACCCGTGATAGTACCACTGTTTGTCCTGCCACCCGTGATAGTACCACTGTTGTCCTGCCACCCGTGATAGTACCACTGTCGTCCTGCCACCCGTGATAGTACCACTGTTGTCCTGCCACCCGTGATAGTACCACTGTTGTCCTGCCACCCGTGATTAGTACCACTGTTGTCCTGCCACCCGTGATAGTACCACTGTTGTCCTGCCACCCGTGATAGTACCACTGTTGTCCTGCCACCCGTGATAGTACCACTGTTGTCCTGCCACCCGTGATAGTACCACTGTTTTCCTGCCACCCGTGATAGTACCACTGTTGTCCTCCCACCCGTGATATACCACTGTTGTCCTCCTACCCGTGATATTACCACTGTTGTCCTGCCACCCGTGATAGTACCACTGTTGTCCTTCCACCCGTGATAGTACCACTGTTGTCCTTCCTCCCGTGATAGTACCACTGTTGTCCTCCCACCCGTGATAGTACCACTGTAGTCCTGCCATCCGTGATAGTACCACTGTAGTCCTGCCACCCGTGATAGTACCACTGTAGTCCTGCCACCCGTGATAGTACCACTGTTGTCCTGCCACCCGTGATAGTACCACTGTTGTCCTGCCACCCGTGATAGTAACACTGTTGTCCTGCCACCCGCGATAGTACCACTGTTGTCCTCCCACCCGTGATAGTACCACTGTTGTCCTGCCACCCGTGATAGTACCACTGTTGTCCTGCCACCCGTGATAGTACCACTGTTGTCCTGCCACCTGTGATAGTACCACTGTTGTCCTGCAACCCGTGATTGTACCACTGTTGTCCTCCCACCCGTGATAGTACCACTGTAGTCCTCCCACCCGTGATAGTACCACTGTTGTCCTGCCACCCGTGATAGTACCACTGTTGTCCTCCCACCCGTGACAGTACCACTGTTGTCCTGCCACCCGTAATAGTACCACTGTTGTCCTGCCACCCGTGATAGTACCACTGTTGTCCTGCCACCCGTGATAGTACCACTGTTGTCCTGCCACCCGTGATAGTACCACTGTTGTCCTGCCACCCGTGATAGTACCACTGTTGTCCTGCCACCCGTGATAGTACCACTGTTGTCCTGACACCCGTCATAGTATCACTGTTGTCCTGCCACCCGTGATAGTACCACCGTTGTCCTGCCACCCGTGATAGTACCACCCTTATCCTGCCACCCGTGATAGTACCACTGTTGTCCTGCCACCCGTGATAGTACCACTGTTGTCCTGCCACCCGTGATAGTACCACTGTTGTCCTCCTACCCGTGACAGTACCACTGTTGTCCTCCCACCCGTGACAGTACCACTGTTGTCCTGCCACCCGTGATAGTACCACTGTTGTCCTGCCACCCGTGATAGTACCACTGTTGTCCTGCCACCCGTGATAGTACCACTGTTGTCCTGCCACCCGTGATAGTACCGCTGTTGTCCTGCCACCCGTGATAGTACCGCTGTTGTCCTGACACCCGTCATAGTACCACTGTTGTCCTGCCACCCGTGATAGTACCACTGTCGTCCTGCCACCCGTGATAGTACCACTGTCATCCTGCCACCCGTGATAGTACCACTGTTGTCCTGCCACCCGTGATAGTACCACTTTTGTCCTGCCACCCGTGATAGTACCACTGTTGTCCTGCCACCCGTGATAGTACCACTGTTGTCCTGCCACCCGTGATAGTACCACTGTTGTCCTGCCACCCGTGATAGTACCACTGTTGTCCTGCCACCCGTGATAGTACCACTGTTGTCCTGCCACCCGTGATAGTACCACTGTTGTCCTGCCACCCGTAATAGTACCACTGTTATCCTGCCACCCGTGATAGTACCACTGTTGTCCTGCACCCGTGATAGTACCACTGTTGTCCTGCTACCGTGATAGTACCACTGTTGTCCTGCCACCCATGATAGTACCACTGCTGTCGTGCCACCCGTGATAGTACCACTGTTGTCCTGCCACCCGTGATAGTACCACTGTTGTCCTGCCACCTGTCATATTACCACTGTTGTCCTGCCACCCGTGATAGTACCACTGTTGTCCTGCCACCCGTGATAGTACCACTGTTGTCCTGCCACCCGTGATAGTACCACTGTTGTCCTGCCACCCGTGATAGTACCACTGTTATCCTGCCACCCGTGATAGTACCACTGTTGTCCTGCCACCCGTGATAGTACCACTGTTTTCCTGCCACCCGTGATAGTACCACTGTTGTCCTGCCACCCGTGATAGTACCACTGTTGTCCTGCCACCCGTGATAGTACCACTGTTGTCCTGCCACCCGTGATAGTACCACTGTTGTCCTGCCACCCGTGATAGTACCACTGTTGTCCTGCCACCCGTGATAGTACCACTGTTTCCTGCCACCCGTGATAGTACCACTGTTGTCCTGCCACCCGTGATAGTACCACTGTTGTCCTGCCACCCGTGATAGTACCACTGTTGTCCTGCCACCCGTGATAGTACCACTGTTGTCCTGCCACCCGTGATAGTACCACTGTTTCCTGCCACCCGTGATAGTACCACTGTTTGTCCTGCCACCCGTGATAGTACCACTGTTGTCCTGCCACCCGTGATAGTACCACTGTTGTCCTGCCACCCGTGATAGTACCGCTGTTGTCCTGCCACCGTGATAGTACCACTGTTTCCTGCACCCGTGATAGTACCACTGTTTCCTGCCACCCGTGATAGTACCACTGTTGTCCTGCCACCCGTGATAGTACCACTGTTGTCCTGCCACCCGTGATAGTACCGCTGTTGTCCTGCCACCCGTGATAGTACCACTGTTTCCTGCCACCCGTGATAGTACCACTGTTTCCTGCCACCCGTGATAGTACCACTGTTGTCCTGCCACCCGTGATAGTACCGCTGTTGTCCTGCCACCCGTGATAGTACCACTGTTTCCTGCCACCCGTGATAGTACCACTGTTGTCCTGCCACCCGTGATAGTACCACTGTTGTCCTGCCACCCGTGATAGTACCACTGTTGTCCTGCCACCCGTGATAGTACCGCTGTTGTCCTGCCACCCGTGATAGTACCACTGTTTCCTGCCACCCGTGATAGTACCACTGTTGTCCTGCCACCCGTGATAGTACCACTGTTGTCCTGCCACCCGTGATAGTACCACTGTTTCCTGCCACCCGTGATAGTACCACTGTTGTCCTGCCACCGTGATAGTACCACTGTTGTCCTGCCACCCGTGATAGTACCACTGTTGTCCTGCCACCCGTGATAGTACCACTGTTGTCCTGCCACCCGTGATAGTACCACTGTTGTCCTGCCACCCGTGATAGTACCACTGTTGTCCTGCCACCCGTGATAGTACCACTGTTGTGACTCATACCTAACTCATCCTCATAGCAGTCATAGACAAAAACACCCGGCACACTTTTATATCATCATTTGCAGATGACACTAAAATAAGCATGAAAGTCACTACGGTAGAGGACACTAAAAAAAGTACAGAAAAACATAAACAGGGTTTTCCAATGGGCAGTGGAGAATAACATGACTTTGGGTAGTTTCAAATTTAGGATGGATAAGTACATGAGTGGGAGGGGTTGGATTTGAGTGGGACTTTCACATCAGAGCTTATTTCTTGAGTGGCATTGAAAATTGGGTTGGGCAAATGTTTTGTTAGTGGGATGAATTGTAAAGGACCTGCCTAGTATGGGCCAGCAGGCCTCCTGCAGTGTTCCTCCTTTCTTATGTTCTTATGTAACATCTTCAGACAAGGTTGCCTAACAAAAGATGCTTTGGGACACCCCTTCTTCTTGCATATTATTATTATTATTATTATTATTATTATTATTATTATTATTATTATTAAATTATTACATTCACGAGGAGCGTTAAATCAGTAGGGGCCATGCAGCCTCCTGAGAGGAATGAAAGGCATTTAGACTCGGTTAAAGTAAAATGAAGTATGCTCTCTGTCTGTCTGTCTCTCTCTCTCTCTCTCTCTCTCTCTCTCTCTCTCTCTCTCTCTCTCTCTCTCTCTCTCTCTCTCTCTCTCTCTCTCTCTCTCTCTCTCTCTCTCTTCCCCCCCCCCCAGATAGAGCATGTCAGCCATAGCTGGTGGATGTGTTATAAAGTCGAGCATATTTTCATATAGATAAAACGCAGTTGTTTCACTAGGAACAACCACCATTGCTTTCACCGGAGGACTTTGTCTTTTTCTAGAGAGGGAAGGAAGAACTGATTCACTTTGACGTGCGGTACTTTAATCAAAATAAAGGAATTTGAAAAATATATTTGATTGCTGTGTTTTTGTGTTGCTGTCTTCTGGGAAGCCTCTGGAAGGAGAGTAACCAAAATCCCAGCAGGTCTGTTGTGTGACCGGATGGTCCCACTGTTACATTAGTCTTGCTAGTAATTATTATGGAGAGTAGTGGTGGTAATGTATGGTGGTGAGGGTCCTTCCTACCCTCGGACTTACCCCTCTCCTCCCGTCCTCTCTCTTATCCCTCCTCTAGCTATTCTTTTTTTTTTTTTTTTTTTTGCTTCATTTTACGTTTACATTGTTTTCATGTTTTGACTCCTTTCTCATTAGAATCAACCCATTTTCCCACTAAGAGTAATATGCGTAGATATTTCAACGTTTTCTGGTGCTCCTCAGTCATCCTGTTACAGGAAGTCTTTTTTTTTTTAATTTACGTATTTTGTTAAATGTACTTTTTATAGGATTATGTAATCTAACCTAAATGAAAGAAAAATGTGATTTTTTTTTTTAAGTATTTTCAAGTATTTCTGGGTCTGTGAGAAGGGGGCAGAGAATGGTGGAAGAAAACAACACGTGGCAAATGATAACGATGAACACACACAAAAAAAAATATCTTTCCTGGATAAATTACCAGATATACTGTAAATAAGAGACAGGAAAGTAAAGAAACGACACACGACACTAGTGATGTTGAGAAAATGTTGAATTAACCCTTACCAACAATGGAGCCAACATTAATTGTTCACCCAAAGGTGCCAGTCTTGACACACCTTAGTCTCCTGCTGGAGAAATGTCTCCCGGTGTGACTGAAACAATAATAATAGTGCTCTAAGTGTAGCTTTAACAATTAATTGTTTCAAGGACATACGTCAATCTTCTTGATAAAGACCCATTCGTGGTCTCCCCAATATGAAAGTCGGTAAAACCTATCTGATGCGGCTGTGGAAAATCGCGTTATTCATAACACAGTACCAGATAATTATCTAGACATATTTTGATGTACCTTAGTTAATACATGAAAAAAGTGTATCCTAAATTGTTCCTGAAAACTCACGGGCGGGGCTGATCCCAAACCGTAATTACTCCAAATGAAAAGAAGAGACTTTACAGATATATAGCCTCGCCAAGTGCCAGATCAGCTGGGCTGCGATGGATATGTGGGCTAGCGACCAGCTAGCAGTAACCGTCTGGTTGGTCAGTAAAGCACTAGACAAGCCTGGTCCAGGGTTGGATTGCGAGAGCAGGAAAACTCAGGAAGCCTTTAAAAGTATTTCAAATGTAGACGGTGCCAAATATCGCTAGAAAAAAAGCAAGTGGGAAAAGAATGCACTAAAGAGAACTTAATAAGTGTCGGAGGTCCTCGACTTGTCAGTGAGCAGTCCCTTCGTGCATAAGGAAAATTACCATCAAATTTCTAGTTGTCTTCAGGAGGCAACATAGTAACTTTCTCAATCCCTATAAAAAAAATAAAGTCCACAGCCTTTGAGAGAGACTGTTATCCTGTTCACTTATAGTAGCAGCGCCTCTCTGACTTGTACATCGAGATACTTTTAGATCCATTTTAGTCATACTGCCTTTCCATATTGCTGGAATAAAGTCATGCTTGATATGATCCAAGCTCATATTATTACTGTTAATACAATTTCCAATTGGTTAAGTTTTAAGTTTTATAACCTACACGAACTGCATCTCTGTAGACAAAAGCATTCATCCCTTCATGGAAGTTGTATTCAACTAATATCACATACGTTTAAGCCTCACCCAAGAAGCTCGTCACTAGCAATCCCTTAGTTAAATCACTTGTAAAGGCAACCGCTCAAGAAGAAAACTCTCTTGACTGTTAGTAATAATATATAACAAATTATATTCACAGATAAATCTAATCATGAGTCTTCTGTCAGGATTGCATCAGTACTTGTTGTCACCTTCCTGGATAAAAACGATAGAAACTGTTGTTAGGCACAAGAATTAATGGGAGGGGAGAACATGTTAAGTATTAAGGGAGGGGAGAACATGTTAAGTATTAAGGGGAGGGGAGAACATGTTAAGTATTAAAGGGAGGGGAGAACATGTTAAGTATTAAGGGGAGGGGAGAACATGTTAAGTATTAAGGGGAGGGAAACATGTTAAGTATTAAGGGGAGGGGAGAACATGTTAAGTATTAAGGGGAGGGGAGAACATGTTAAGTATTTTTTTTCTTTACAATTTCATTGAATTTTTTACTTCGTTTTAAGTTTATTTGAAACCTACACTGTGTTTATAGTGACTTTTTTCCTTAAAGATAGAGGAAGAAAATAAATCACATGTAACTCAACCTTCTCCAGAAAATTGGAAAGACTTACAATGTTTTAATTGACACCAGATGAAAGGTAAAGGGATAGATAATAGTTCTATTAACGTCGTTTTTGCAAAATGTCAATAGATTGCATAATAAAATATTTTAATTTTTTTTTTTTGGTGGGGAAAAATCAATAAAAACAAAACGGTAAAAAAATGTCGCAAATTCCTTATGTAATTTAGTCGAACCGTCATTCCTCCACAACGTGTGCAAAAATCATGACACTCCTATAAATACTTTTGCAAAAGTCAACTTTTTTTCTGAACTATGAACGTTTTAGTTTCCAGTAAAACTCGAGGGTCATGGCGCGCAACATATGGATACACTCCCACTCACCTGGGCAGCCCACTGGCTACTGAGGTACTGTCGGACTCTGTATTTAACTTCGAGTCCTCAGAGAAGTTGCCATTTAGTGTAGAATGAAACATTCATGAAAATAGTAATTTTGGAGTAAAAAAAAAAACAAATTGGCATCCTGTCTTGACAGAAAGAACAAAAAAAATTTTTGGACAAACATACTTCGACATGTGATAGAAACAAGCTGATTACAAGTTGCCAGAATTATGCACTATTTTTCGGTAAGAAAACATTTCCATAATTTTTCAATTTTCCTTACTTTATGACTCCAGAAATGTTCGCCCCTTCCCTCAACAACTGGGCATCTACACTGCCAACTAAATTGTTTGACATTTTTTTTAAGGCTTTGAAATTTGGCAGAAAGAAATGATAATAGAATTAGGTTACTTTGAACAAGTGACTGTGTTCACTGATGGTCAGAACAGTTAGTTCATTTTCCACTTTTGGGTACCTGTTGTAAGGACTATTGTTCTATCAGTTACTGTTCCGCCCAGTCTCTCTATTTTTTATCTGTTCCGAGCCTGTGACTGTGCTTCTCTCTTTTCTGTCATCACTTATCTTTACGCCTAAAAAAATATTCACGCCTCTGTACTTTTAATGCGTCTTACTTGAAAATTAAACAGTCCAGGTCATAAAATATTGTTTCCTCAGGTGAGTTTTGGGACTAATTACATCTTGCCTCAGTGATATTAATCTTTAAAAAGAATGTTATGGCATTTTATTGGGTGTGGGTAATTACACGTTTTCCCATACCTGTATAATTCCTTGACATAATATTTGCATACTTCATCTGTGCTGACGCCACCAGAGGTCTCTCCTCTGTGTGTTTACACAAGCTGTGCTTTCTGATACCATCTGTAGAGACTTCACCTTTATTTTCCTCGACTTTCTACTGTTTATCTTCCTCTAAGTGTGCTTCCTCTTGTTTTCCTATTTAAGTTGTAGCTTTTGTTTTATCTATTTCATCTACTTTTGTAAAAATCTACCTATCATGTGGAAATAAAGCATTAGTTTATTTTTATTTATCTCAGCAGGTTTTTAAATTTTCCTGGGCTTTATAATTTTATTCCCTGAGTTTTCCCCAGAAACTCATTTTTTTTGGGGGACATATTAACAGTGCGTATATTATTTTCGTTTTTTATTTATGTGTTTTCAAAACCTGTGAGTCACTACCCCTTGACCGGCCCATTTGTGAGCAATCCCTGACCCCAGTGGGGCCCCAACCTTTCCCTAAAGCCCAGTGGGGAGTAAACAATCCCTGACCCCCCGTGTGAGTCACTATCCCTGGGGCCCAAAGTGTGAGTCACAAACCCTGACCCCATGTAAAGCCCCACTATCCCCTAAAGCCCAGTGTGAGCACTTTCCCCCCTTTGGCCCAGTGTGATTTCCCCTATCCCGGGAAGCCCAGTGTGAGTCACCCCCTGACCCAGGTGAGTCACTACCCCTGAGCCCAGTTGACCACATCCCCTTGGCCAAAGTGTGAGTCCAACCCTGACCCCCGGGTTTTGATTTACTACCCCTGACCCCAGGGGGGCCCATCCCGGGCCCAGTGAGGTCCCACCCTGGGGCCCAGTGGGGCCCCCCATCCCTGGGGGCCCGGGGTGTGAGCCCCCAATCCCTGACCCAGTGTGAGCCCCCCACCCCTGGGGCCCGTGTGGGGCCCCCAACCCCTGGGGCCCCAGTGTGTTAGTGTTCCTAAAGTGGGGGGTAATTTTGAGTTTCCCTCAAGTGATGAGGGGTATGCGAGTTTTCCCCTCAAGGAGGGGTATGTGAGTGTTCCTCAAGTGAGGGGTAGGGTGAGGTTCCCTCAAGTGATGGGGGAAAGCGACTTTCCCTCAAGTAGGGGTATGTGAGCGTTCCCTAAATTGAGGGGTATGTGATGTTTCCCTAAGTGAGGGGTGGGGTGAGTTTTCCCTTTTCTTTTAGGGGTTGTGAGTTTTCCCTCAAGTAAAGGGGTTTGTGTGATTGTTTCCCTAAAATTGAGGGGTGTGTGGGGTTTTCCCCCCTAAAGGTGAGGGGGTGTGGTGTTCCCTAAGTGGGGGGTGGGGGGATTTTCCCCTCAAGTGGGGGTTGTGAGTTTTCCCTAAAGTAAAGGGGGGGTGTGGTGTTCCCCAAGTGAGGGGTGTGTGGTGTTCCCTAAATTTGAGGGTGTGTGAGTTTTTCCCTCAAGTGGGGGGGTGTTGAGTGTTCCCTCAAGTGAGGGGGTTTTGAGTGTTCCCTCAAGTGGGGGGTGTGTGAGTTTTTCCCTTTCAATTTGGGGGGTGTGTGAGTGTTCCCTCAAGTGAGGGGTTTTGTGAGTTTTCCCCCTAAAGGGTGAGGGGTGTGGGGGGTTTCCCCCCTCAAGGGGAGGGGTGTGGGGGGGGTTCCCTCAAGTGAGGGGGTTGTGAGGGGGTTTCCCTCAAGTGAGGGGTGGTGGTTTTCCCCTAATTGAGGGGGGGTGTGAGTTTTCCCTAATGGGGGGTGTGTGAGTGTTCCTCAAGGGGGGTGTGTGGGGTGTTCCCTCAAGTGAGGGGTGTGTGAGTTTTTCCTCAAAGTGGGGGGGTGTGTGGGTTTTCCCCCTCAAGTGGGGGGTTTGTGTGAGTGTTTCAATTTGAGGGGTGTGTGATTGTTCCCTCAAGTGAGGGGGGTGTGAGTGTTCCCTCAAGTGGGGGGGTGTGTGAGTTTTCCCTCAAGTAAAGGGGTTTGTGTGATTTTCCCCTCAAGTGGGGGGTGTGTGGGGTTTTCCCCTCAAGTGAGGGGGGGTTGAGTTTTCCCCTCAAGTGGGGGGGGTGTTGATGTTCCCTAAAGGGGAGGGTGTGTGAGTTTTTCCCTAAAAGTGAGGGGGTGTAAAGGTTTTTCCCTTAAAGTGAGGGGTGGGGGTGATTTTTTTTTCCCCAAGTGAGGGGTGTGTGAGTTTTTCCCTCAAGTGAGGGGGTGTGTGAGGGGTTCCCCTCTTTGAGGGGTGTGTTTGTTTTTCCCCAAGTGGGGGGTGTGTAGGCTCCCTCAAGTGAGGGGTGTGTGAGTGCTCCCTCAAGTGGGGTGTGTAGTGCTCCCTCAATGAGGGGGGGTTGTAAAGTCCCTCCCCAAATTGAGGGGTGTGGGGGAGTGCTCCCTCAAGTGAGGGGTGTGTGAGTGTTCCCTCAAGTGAGGGGTGTGTGAGTGCTCCCTCAAGTGAGGGGTGTGTGAGTGCTCCCTCAAGTGAGGGGTGTGTGAGTGTTCCCTCAAGTGAGGGGTGTGTGAGTGTTCCCTCAAGTGAGGGGTGTGAAGTGCCCCCTCAATGAGGGGTGGGAGAGTGTCCCTCAAGTGAGGGGTTTTGAGAGTGCCCCCCTCAATTTGAGGGGTGTGTGAGTTTTTCCCTTTAAAAGTGAGGGGTGTGGGGGGGGGAAATTTTTTCCCGTCAAAGGTAGGGGGGGTGAGTTTTTATCTGAAGTGAGGGTTGGGGTAAGTTTTCCCCCTCAAGTAAGGGGTGGGGTTTTCACTCAATTGGGGGGAAAATGAGAGTGTTCCCCGTCGGGTAGGGGAGACTTTACACTCATTACCATGTACCTTGCTTTTCCCTCAGGTGGGGGGAAAGAGTGTTCTTCTTGCGGGTGAAACCTTGCTTTCCCCCTCAGGTGAGGGGAGATGTAATCTTCATTGACTAGTGTACCTTGCTTTCCCCCTCGGGTGGGGGGGTTGAGTTTTACCCTAAATTGCCATTTTCCCTTGGTTTCCCTCAGGGAGGGGACCCGAGGAGGGGGGGTCCCCACGGGGTCCAAGATGACTTTTCCCCCAGTCTTCCCGGGGAACAACCCCAGGCCCCTATGTAAATAAAGAAAAAACCCCCCTCCATCCCCTTTCCGCGCCCCCCCATCCCCCTTTAAAAGGGGGATCAATCCACCCACCCACGCCCTCAAAGGTAAATTTACCCCACCCACACCCTAAAAGGTGAATCCCCCAACCCCCCCACAACCCTCAAAGGTAAATAAGGGACCAGCAAATTATGCCTACAATATTTTATGTGATTGGGGAAAGGGGAAATGGGCCCACGGGGAGGGGGGGTGGGAAACTTTTAAATATATATTTTTGTTGGCACAGAACTCTTGAATTTATCAAATGATACAGCACAAGTTTCCCAGGGATTTTTAAAATGAAATATAGAACTCTTTAAATTAAACCCCTTTTATAAAATACCCTCCCAAAAAACCTCCCGGGGGGGGCCCCCCCAGCGAAAAGGGAAAAATAAAGGGCTTTCCAGGTCTCGAAAAATCCCACTTGTATCAGAAAAGTTCCTGGAAGCCCCCTGTTTAAAAAAGCAGCATTCCAGAGGCTAATGGTGGGTTTGGGGAAAAGCTTTTTTTAGGGCAGCAGAAAAACTGAACCCAAATTTGAAAAAAGAAAACCCTTTTTCTTTGACCTTTCACAACAAAGAGGAACTAATCAGACACTAATCACCCCAAATGCGGGGATAACCCATCGGATAAACCCAAACAAGTATAAAATTACGTGTGGAAAGCTATGGGAAGGTATGTTTTATTTTAAAAAAAACTAAAATTCAAGAATCATAGAATTAGGGGCAGAATAAACAAAGGAAAACACGACATACCCCCGGAAAATTTATTTGGAAAATAAAACCCCCGGGGAGTGCTTGGAACAACTACATACCCACTCCTTCTAAGGTTAGTCACTTTCATCTACACCCCAAAAGTTAAGTAACTTAAAAACCCCCTTTCCCCAAAGGTTGGGTCACACCCACGCCTTTTGAAATGCTTTCACCCCCCGCCCCAAATTTAAAAAATTTTCCCCCCAGCCCTTTTAAATTTGTAACAACAAGCCCCCAAAGGGGGAGTAAACCCGGTTCCCCCGAGGGAGGGCCCCCGCATTTCCCCCAAGGGGGGTTACTTTCACCCACGCCAAAAAAAGCGAAATACTTGCATATACCAAAAGGGTTTGTTAAACCCGAGGTACAAGTCCTTAAAAAAAGAGGGGACTTGTAGGGAAATTTTTAGATACCACCAACCCAAAAGAATTTTTGGGTGGTTGTATCCGGGATAAAAACTCCTCACAAGCCCCCGGGAAAACCCCTCCACTCCCCAGGCCCCCCACACCAACAGACACCCCTCACACCAAAAGAACCCCTCACACCCCACAGACACCCCCCCCAAAAACCCAAAACCCTTCCCCCCCCAGGAAAAACCCTTCACACCCACCCAACCCCCCTTTACACCCCCACAAGCCCCCTCAACCCCCCAGACGCCCTTCACCCCACAGGGGCCCCCTTCACACCCACAGACGCCCCCCCCACACCCAAAATACAACCCCCCAAAACCCCCAGGGCGCCCCTCACACCCACAGAAACCCCCCTTTACCCCTCCCCCAGACGCCCCCCCACAACCCACAGAAAGCCCCCCAACCCCAGACACCCCCCCACAACCCCCAGAAAAACCCCTCACACCCACGCACCCCTCCCCACCCACAGCACCCCTCAAACCCCAGAAAACCCCTCACACCCACAGGGCGGGCCCCCCACAACCCCCCAGACGCCCCTCCACCCACAGAGCCCCCAACTCCCCAGACCCCCTCCCCACCCACAGACGCCCCCCACACCCAAGACGCCCCCCACACCCACAACCCCTCACACCCCGACATCCCTCACACCCATAAAAAATTTCCCAAAAAGGAAGATGCCAAGCCCCTGAAATTTCCTTTTTAAAAACACTTGTTTTTCTCTAGGCTGGAATACTGCTGTACAATTTTCCTTTTCCCTAAAAGCAGGTGAAATCGCAGATCTAGAGATTTTACAGAGATCCCCTTTTCTTACGTATAATTTTTGTCCCAAACACCTTAACTACTGGGGGAAAGCTTGGAACCCCTAAATTGGGACTCGTTGGAACGCAGGAGTGAGAGATATTCAAAATCAAAACTTGGGGAAAAAATTTGGGAAAGGGAAAGGTCCCCAAAACCGCAAAACAGAAATTTACTCCCAAAGAAAATTAAAGATGGGCAAAGGGGAAGCAAAAAGGGCCCCCAAAAAAAAGTAGGGGCGCCCCTTGGTACACTTTAAAAGAAAAAAAACCATAATGCCCGGGGGCCCAAAAAAGGTTCAACAGCCCTCCCCTCAAGGGCATTAGGGGCTTTTCCAATAAACCCCTGGCTGCCTTCAAGAGAAAAGCCGGGGCATAACCTAAAGTCAAAATGCCGGAAACAACCGGGGCTGTGGCTCGTTCTCGGACTTTCGTGGGGGCCCGCCCGTTTTAAAACGCCAAGTTGGGGTAGGCCCCCGATCCATCGGGGGGGCCTGGTCGTGGACCGGGGCCCCGGGGGGGGTTGATCCCCGGGAAAAAAAAACCTCCGGTAACCCCCAGACACCCCTCACCAAACCCACAGACACCCCTCACACCCCCAGCACCCCTCCACCCACAGCACCCCTAAACCCCAGACACCCCTCCCAAACCCCAAGACACCCCCCCACACCCCCAGGCACCCCCCACAACCCCCAGACACCCCTCCCCCACAGCAAAACCCCCACAACCCCCGACCCCCTCACACCCACAGAAAGCCCTCACACCCACAGACGCCCCCCACACCCCCAGGGCACCCTCACAAACCCCCAAAACACCCCCACACCCCCAGACACCCCTTTAACCCCCAGACGCCCCTCCCCAAAACCCCCAGACGCCCCCACAAACCCCCAGACCCCCTCAAAACCCACAGACCCCCCCCACACCCCCCAAAAAACCCCAAACCCCCAGACACCCCCACACCACCCACAGACACCCCCCCCACCCACAGTACCACCCCCACACCCACGAAAACCCCCCACACCCCCCAGACACCCCTCTCACCCACAGGGCACCCCTCCACCCACAGACACCCCCCACAAACCCACAGACCCCCCTCACACCCACAGACGGCCCCCTCACACCCACAACCCCCTCACACCCACAAGGAAAGCCCCTCACACCCACAGGACCCCCCCCCCACCCCCAGAAAAAAACCCCTCACACCCCCGGAAAACCCCTCAACCCCCCACAGACCCCCTCCCACCCACAGAACACCCTCCCCACCCACAGAACCCCCACAAAACCCCCAACACCCCCCCAACCCCCAGGAAAAACCCCCACTGAAGACAACTAAGGAAAAATGAACAAAACCGCGCTCCCCAAAACCCCCCTCAAAAACCTAAAAGAACATGGCCCGAACCACTAACAAACCTTGGGGTTTTGTAAGTTTTAATTTGCCATCCAAAATCAAAAGTGGGGGGGCAGTATAAACCGGGTTTTTTTCCCCCTATTTCCCTTTTCCCCCTTTTCCCAAATTAAACCCTTTTCCCTCCTCAACCCCTCCTTTCCCCAAACCCCCTTCCCCTCCTTCTTACCAAGCTGAGGGCAGAGACCCTTTAATGACTTGCAAATATTGTAAAGGAAGAAGAAAATGCTAGGAGGCATTGTTGTGGTCCTTGAAGGTGAGGTTTTCCCAAAACCTCACCTTTAAGGGCCACAACAGCGCCACTATCAATTTCTAGGAAAAATGATAGGATGGAAATGAAACATTTTAAAAAAAGAGAAACTAAGCCAAAAGATCCTTTTTTTTTTTCACTTAAATTTTCTCTTGGTTTGGGAAAACTGCTGTAATTAACATCCCCCTTCATGGGAGGTGAAAATTTGGGAGATCTAGAGGTGTTAAAAGAGAAAATTTTACCCGACGTATAAATTTCAAACAAACACTTTAAACTACTGGGAAAAACCCCCCGGAACACTTGTACTAAAAAAGGGGCCCCAGGCGGGAGGGGATGTATCATAATCACACCTGGAAGTGTTGGGGGGTGGACCCTAAATACACAAAGGGAATCCCCCCTTTTGAAAGCAAAAGATTTTGGGAGGGATGCAAAAATACCCCCGATTTAAAAGTAGGGGGGCTTTAAAAAGGGACACTAAAAGAAAAAGCAATTTAAAATTCCCGGGGCATAAGAGTTCAACAGCCTCCCACAAACAATAAGGGGGATTACCGGGAGACCCTGGTTGTCTTAAGAGGGGGGCTGGACAGATACCTAAAAAAACGGTTGGGCCGGGTTTAGGGCCGGGGTGTGGTTCGGGAAAAGTTGGATTGCCCTTCGGCCACATTTAAACCGCCCCGTTGAAACAGGGCCCGATCCACCGGGGGCCTGGTAGTGGACCGGGCCCCGGGGGGCCCTTGATCCCCGGAATTTTAAACCCCCAGGTAAAACATAGGAAAATTTTTATAAAAAAAGCTATCAAGGGTTTTTTTCTTCTCTCCCCTCTCTCCTCCTCTTCCTTCCCCCTCTCTCTCCCCTCCTTTTTTTTCCCCTCCTCCTCCCTCCCTCCCTTCCCCTCTCTCTTTTCCCTCTCTCTCTCTTTTCCCCCTCCCTCTCCCCCTCTCTGCTTCCCCCCTCTCCCTTCCTCTCCCCCCTCTCTCCCCTCTCCCTCTCCCTCCCTCTCCCTCTCTTTTTCCCCCCCCCCCCTCCCTCTCTCCCCCTCCCTCTCTCCCTCTTTCCCCCTCTCTCTCTTCCCCCTCTCCCTCCCTCTTCTCCCTCCCTCTCTCTCCCTTTTCTTCCCCCTCTCTTCTCCCCCACTCTCTTCCCTTCTCTCCCTCCCTCTCTCTCCCTTCCTCTTCCCCCTCCCTCTCTCTCCCTCTTTTTTTCTTCTTCAAAAATTTTTTTTTCCTCCTCTTTTTCCACTCTTTTTCCCGTTCCCCCCTTCCCCCCCCTTTCGTTCAATTCATAAACAACCTTGTACAATTTTTTAGGGGGGTTTTCCTCCTTTTAATTTTTTCCCGGGTTAAGGCCCTTTGCCTGACAAAAGAATTTTGGGAAACCCAAAAACATTTTCCTAATGGGGTTTAGTTATTTTCAGGGCAAATTTTTGGGGATCGAAAAATTTCAGGTTTAAAAAATTTTTTTTCCCGATGGTTTACTTTGGGTTGGGTCATTTTCCAAGGATTTCCTCCTTAAAGTGGGGGTTTGGGCGTATTTAAAAAAGGGAAACTTTTTATTTAATTTGGTATCCCCCGGGAAAAAATTCCCCCAAATTTTTTGGATGGCCTTTATGGTTGCACTTTAAACTTTTACAATTTTAAGAGGGGTTTTTTAACGGGGATCAGGGGAAAAAGGGGGAAGTTTTGGCCCGCCGAAAATTTAAAAAACCCAAAATAGAAAAAAAATTTTTTTAAACCCAAAGGGGGATCCTTTGAACAAATTTTTGTTTAACCCCCTGAAGAAGTAATTGGAAAAGGCGAAGAAATACTTTTCAGCAGAAAACCCAATACGTGAGGTTTTTGGGGTTTAAAAATTTCCCTTTCCCCTAAATAAGGGAAATTTTCCGCAAACCTTTGGAAAAACCAATTTTAACCCTTATTCCTTGGGGGGTTGGTCTTGGGGCCCTTTTGGGTTTTCAAAGGAAAAATGGGGCCCTTTATTTGGGGCATTTACCGCTTTCCTTTACAAGGAAAAAACAAAACCCAATTTTTTAAAATTTTTTTGTTCCCCTAAAAATTTAAAATATCAAAAAAAAATTTTGGATCTGCCACACCTTTTTTTCCCCCCAGGGGCCTAAGGAAAAAAAACCCCGGGGGGTTTTTGGGAAGGCTTAAAACCCTTTGGGCCCAAATGAAATTTTTTGGTTTTTTTCAAAAAGGGAATTTAAAAGGTTCCCCTTTTCAATTTTTCATTTTCAAAACCCCCCCTTGTAAAAATATCTTGGGGGGAAAAAAAATTAAAAGTGGGAAATTTGGAAAATTTAATTTAAATTAAAAATTTTTAAATTTAAAAACCAAATGATAACCACTTGGAAAAGGGGGAAAACACTTATTCAAGGGAAGGGGTTGGGGCCGTAGATTTAAAAAACGGAAACTGTTTTTAATATTTTTTTTTATAACCCACCGGATACAGCTTCCTCAAAACACCCTATGCCGGGTTTGATGAAAGCTGAAACTTGACACGGGAAGAGCGTAGCAATACTTTATCAGCAAGAAAACCCCAGGAGACGACGACTGACGTAAATTCGCCTTCACGCCTCCCAAATGGGGGAAAATGACCAACTAGAAAATACCAATGACATCTCATTCACAATACGGGGGATCTGGTACGGAACAAAATTTTGAATAAAACCCCCCTCAAACCCCGAACCCCAAAATTAGTTCAGGCAAAAAACTCGTTTGTCTTTAGCAAAAAACACACAATAAATTGGGGGGGTTTTGTCGGCAAATTAACTTCATCAAAAAATTACTAATTTTAGGTATTTTCCCCCCCAGCTCCCTTTTTAAAGACGCCAGGGGCCTATTGGAAATTCCCCCCCTTATCCCCTGGTGGGAGGCTAGTAAAACAGCCCGGGGCCCCGGACACTTTTTGGGGGTTTTTTCCTTATTTTACTAATGGCCCCCTTCTCTTTTGGGGGCATTTTTCCCCCCCCAACCCCCCCTTTGCCTGTAAAATTCTAGGTATTAAAGTGGGCAGGGCAATTTAGTAATTATCCTCATAAAAACCCAAATGTCATAAAACGACTGAAAAATTTTCCCCATATAGAAAAGGAAGCCAATTGATTTTAAAAAACCCACACCAAATTTTACCCTTTCAAAAAGGAACAAAACCGAAAACAATGGGGCTTTGTAAAAAAAAGTTTTTTTTTAAAACCGAAAAATAGGGGAGCACACAAGAAGTGAAAATTTACCGGTTTTTGATCTTCACAAACGAGGAATTAACCCCAAATTTTTAAAAACCCAACAATCCCAATGTACACTAAATTCAAACATAAAAGTAAGAACAAATTATAAAACGGGAAAGAAAAACTTAAGTAACAGTGAATGAAAAGGAATTTTTCGGTAAATTTAACTTCAACAATTAAAAAAATTAAAGGGGAAAAATTAAAAAGGGAAACTGTTTGGACTTACTCGGGAAAGTAGGAGCCCCAAATAAACCTTCACCTTTGCAAAATGAACTAAAAAAACTGAGAAAACTGAAACAAAAAAAAAATGGGGAAAAGGAAGCCTTAAAAATGTATAGAGAAGGGGTTACTAAATTTTGTTTAAAAAAAAGGGAATAGTCAAAACAAAAGGAAAATTTTAATCTTAACCCACAGATAACAAGATAAAGAAAGGAACTTCAGTTTCATGTCGTGGGGTTCAAAAGGAGATAAGGGGTTAAAAATTTAAAAAACACTTTTTGGAGGGTTTAAATTTATTTAATGTCGGGACTGTGGTAAGAGATCCCAGCCTGCCTTGTGTTCCCGGGGTTAGACCTATGCAGGGAAACTAAAAAAGTTACAGAGGAAACCGCGCACCTGGCATCACTTTGCTTTCCACAGTCACTAGGCCTAGTGGGGGATCGCCCTTTTTAAACTTGGGGGTACCAAATAACCCGCACAAAAAAAAGGGGAAAAGAAGTTACGACGACGTTGGCCCGCCCTTGGACCATTGAAAAAAGCACACTAAAAAGGGGGAGCGGACGGCTATATTAGGCGGGAAGAGGTGGAGGTAGTAGTAGAGAGTTAGTACAACTACTACTACTACCTCCCCCCCTTCCCTGCCTATATAAAACCGTCCTGCCCCCAAACCCCCTGTTAGTGTGACTTTGCCCAATGGTCCAATGGGAAACCGAAACGTCGTGTAAGCTTCTGTCTTTTATGTGGGGTTATTTTGTGGGGATCCCTTCCAGTCCCGGTATTGTGCCTTTTTGTTATTTTTTTTACATATGGGGTGGTCTATGTACTAAATAAGCTATACAAAAACCCTGTAGGGGGTCAGCAACTATCTGACATTATCCCCCGATGGAAGAAATGCTGTTCGCAAAGGTTGGGAAAAAAAAAAAAAGTCTAACATATGCCCAAAATTTTAAAAAATTTATTTAAAGAACACAAGACCCGTTTTGGCGACAGTCAGGAAAATGACGGAATGGGTAATGAAAAACTCTCAAAAAAATGGGGAATAGTGGCCTTTATGACACTAATTTAGATCGCTTTTTGGGTCCCCTCTCTCTCTTCTCTCTCTCTCCCCCTCTCCCCTCCCCCTCTCTCTCCTCTCTCCCCTCCCCTCTCTCTCTCTCTCTCTTTGATTTCCCCATTCAAAGGGAAGGGGTATAAAACAGCTAAAACAGAATAAGATCACCCAAACCTAAAAAGCCTTTAAAAATTTTTATTGGTGTTTTTGAACATTAAAATTTGGGTTTTTATTGGTGTTTTTTTTTTTTTTTTAAAAAATTTAACCCTTATTTTTACTTTTTTAAAGGTTTTTTAAATTTTATATATTATTTTTTTTTTTTAGGATTATTATTGTAATAATTATTTATAATTTAAATTCTTCAAATTTTTTAGGGCTTCCAATAAGATAAAATTTGGGAAGATAAAAAAAATCACTTGTAACTGGAGTTGTTTGTGTACAAGGGATTCATTTATTTTAACTGTTTTGTGAATTTTTGAACTTCAAATAATAGTTGGACTGTTCTTTCTATTTTAAAGTAACTGGTTTTCCCGTCACTGGTGGGACGACTAACTCTTTTTTGGGGTTTGTGTACGGGGCCCCTTAATTTAAATTTTTAAATGTTTGTGTGTTTTTTGAACTTCAAGTATAATAGTTGTGACTGTTCTTGCCCATTTAATGTAAAATGGTTCCGGGCACTGGTGCACCCAAATAATTGTTCGTGTGTTTGTGTACAGTGCACTTCCAAATGTAACGGAGGAGGCCAGCGCCCAACACTGGACGGGGAGTTTCCTTCGTGGACCCCATGACGGGGTGTGAGGGTGAAGGAGGTGCACTGCAAAGGGGAGAAGAGTGTAGTGGGGGGTTTGGGTGACCAGGACGAGGCTGGGTTTTCACCTGTCACTGTGTTGCCCGGGTTCCAAAAGGTCAAACCATCAGCAGGAAACAAAGGGCGCCACTGCATGTGAGTACCCCTTTTGTACTTTTAAATTTTTCCTGTACAGTTTTTTAAATTAGATTTAAGTTTTTACATAACATCCCCAGTTTTTCCCTTTTCGTCGTTCAGTGTTTTTTCTTGGATGTCCAAAGTCAAACCAACAAAAGGACAGTAAAAGGCTCCACTACTTTTGATTTTCCGACTCTTGTAGCTTTAATTGTTCCCGTAGGAGTTCTTTTTAGTCTTTTCTTATTATGGGTTCTGGCCCTTTTCCCCACCAGAGGGGCTGCTGATGGTTTTGTTTTGGTGCTGGTTTGCGGCGGTAAACCCAAAAAAAATTATGGTAGATATAAAACAACCCCGGGGGCTTTTTGGGGGGCCCTTTTAAGCTTTAGGTCCCTAGTTTTCCATATTTTGTATGATTTTAAAATTTTTTTTTTTTGTAGGCCGTATTAATCTGTTGTGAAACTAGTTATATTCTTTTGCGAGTGTGATCTTGTGAATTTTTTTTTTAATTAGTCCTCTTTTTCAAGCTCTTCTCGTTGACCTATGACCTTCAGCAGACCCTTCCCTTCTTCTAAATACTTTTGGTTGGCCCCTGATCCCTCTCTCTTCTAAACTCTTTCTGCTGGTCAAAGACCTTTTCCATTCGTTGCTTTTTGACCCTGACATTTTTCAGACTCCCTTCCAAACCCTTCTTACTGACTCTTGACCTCTAACAGGCCCTTTCTCTTCTAGCTTCTTGCTGAACCATAAAATATTCCAAGCCTTTTTTGCTGACCCCTGAAATCTTCCGAAGGTTTCTTGCTGACCTCTGGCCTCATCTAAACGTTTCTTGCTTGACCTTGACCTTATTCAAGCTCTTCTTACTCTGTTGACCTCATCTTCCGGCAGATTCTTATGTCAGACAAACGCTCTTCTAGACACCACCTTATCAGAGCTCTACCACTTCCCAGCCTCCTTTACCTCTCCAACATCCACGTCTTGCAGATCTTCCGGTGTTTCTAAACTCTTAAGTTTTCCAGACCCTCTAGTTTTTCATATCCTATTTTTCCGACACTGTAGTTTTCAGACTCCAATATTTTGGATGTTTTCAGTTTACCAGGCCATAGTTTTTTTTTTTTTTTTTAGATCCTGTCTGACTATTGTGAGTGGCGTTTCTGTCTGATGGTCGTAGGTGGCGCTGGTGTTTGATGTGCGTAGGCCTACTCCGAACAAAAGACTGGTGGGGGAATATGGCTCGGAAGTGACACTGTGACTGTCGTAAGACTCACGCCCATTATGAAATAAAATACCACCAAGATCACATGTAATCAATACTCCGAGGTTGTGATCAGGGAGGAGCGGCCATCAGTGTGTGTGAAGGATCGGGGTGATCAGGGAGGAGCAGCCATCAGGGTGTATGAAGGGTCGAGTTAATCAGGGAGGAGCGGCCATCAGGGTGTGTGAAGGGTCGGGGTGATCAGGGACAAGCTGCCATCAGGGTATCTAAAGGGTCGAAAAGGTCAGGAAGGAGTTGCATTCAGGGCGTGTGTGAAAGGCATTATGATTAGAATGAAGCTTGGGCAATGCTAGGCTAGTCAAATGCGTTCCTGTTGACTACATGATGATGGGCCACTGTCCCCCACTGCTCGGGCTCAGAACACACCTGGTTACCTTGACATCACCTCCAGCCTGACTACTAAGATCTAGTCCAAGCTTCACAAACCGGCTGATCAGGAACTGCCTGCAGGAATTTTAATAACTTTTCCCTTGAAGACAGTTAGGGGTCTATTGGTAATTTCCCTCATGTATGAAGGGAGGGCTTTGAAAAGTCTTGGTCCCATAATGCTTATTGAGTTATCTTTAGAGCACTCATCGCACCCCTTGCTTTTCACTGGAGTTATTTTGTATCTAAAGTCTCTTACTCTCCACGGAAACATGCAGAACCAAACCATTTTTTTTGATAGCTGATAAGGGAAGTTTTGGCTAAAGAAAGATAGTATTTAGTGACGCATGTAATTATATATATATATATAATATTATATATATATATATATATATATATATTATATATTTTATATATATATTATATATATTTATATATATAATATATATACGTATATGTATGATGCATATTATGTATGCATAATATACACGGTCAGGATACTATAGTAGGGATGGGATGATTACTTATAATAATAATAATCTTAAAGGTATCCGCTATTCATAGTTTTTTATAATGCAAAATAATAATTAATAATAATAATAATGATCTCTGACCACTTATTTTCTTCCTTCGTTATTACATATGTTCTTATTCACTCTCATTCATCCACCCTTCTAACTCCTTCCCTCCCTGTCTCTCTCTCTCTTCCCTCTTTCCCTCCCTCCTCTCTCTCCTCTCTCCTCCGTCGTCTCTCTCTTCCCTCTCTTCCTCCTAGGTAATTATTTATCAGTGATACTGAGCAAAAGTTTGTTAGCAATTCAACTCTTACAGTAAAGGAATGTTTTAGTGAGTGGACGATGACAGAAAGTTAGTGGTGAACTGACACCGTGTTGAGATGATAAGTCTGTCTCTCTCTCTCTCTCTCTCTCTCTCTCTCTCTCTCTCTCTCTCTCTCTCTCTCTCTCTCTCTCTCTCTAGTGCTTGTAACCCATGTAAGCCACTACAGGCAATGCAGCTTGAGGGACCCCACTCGTCTCCTCTGCCCACTCCCACGTTGTTCATACCCCCACCCTCTCCCTGACACCATCCTTTCGCTGACTCTCATTCTTTCTCTCTCATTCTTTCGCTTATACCATCCTTACCCTTCACCCTCCCTGACACCATCCTTACCCTTCACCTTCCCTGACACCATCCTTACCCTTCACCTTCCCTGACACCATCCTTACCCTTCACCTTCCCTGACACCATCCTTACCCTTCACCTTCCCTGACATTTTCCTTGTCTTCATCTTTCCTTTTAAACTTTCCCTCCCCCACCCTGCCCTTCCTCCTACTTCCTTCCCTCCTTTACTGCACGTATAAGTTCTGTCAAGCACCTTAACTACTGGGAACGCTTGGAAGCACTTGACTTGTACTCGTTGGAACGCAGGAGGGAGAGATATATCATAATCTACACTTGGAAAATCCTGGAAGGAATGGTCCCAAATCTGCACACAGAAATCACTCCCTACGAAAGTAAAAGACTGGGCAGGAGATGCAAAATGCCCCCAATTAAAAGTAAGGGCGCCATTGGTACACTAAGGGAAAACACCATAAGTGTCCGGGGCCCAAGACTGTTCAACAGCCTCCCATCAAGCATAAGGGGAATTACCAGTAAACCCCTGGCTGCCTGCTGGATCAGCTGGGCTGTGGCTCGTACGTTGGACTGCGTGCGGCCAGCAGTAACAGCCTGGTTGATCAGGCCCTGATCCACCGGGAGGCCTGGTCATGGACCGGGCCGCTGGGGTGTTGATCCCCGGAATTACCTCCAGGTAACCTCCAAGTAACTCCCTTAACTCTCCCACCCTGCCCTTCCTCCTACTCCCTTCCCTCCCCCACCTTGTCCTTCCTCCTTCGCCCTTCCCTCTTCACTCTTCCTATCCTCCGCCCTTCACTTGACCACTCTCTCTTCGACTCCTCCTGTTCCTCTTTCACTCTCCCGTCCCTCCCTCTCCCTTCCCTCCCATCCCCCACTTGAGAAGAGCAAACATAAGCAATCCTCCCCTGCTCTCCACTCCCCTCTCTTCCGTTACCCTTCCCTTCCCTCCCCTCCCTTCTCCCCCTTCCCCGGGTCTCTGCAGTCATCATATAACCCACAAGACTGTCATATATATCATGGCTCACCCCCCCTCTCCCCTTCCTGATTTCGCAAAGTGAGGGGACCGGCGGGAGGGTAGGGGAAAGGAGAGACAAGGGGAGGGGAGGAAGATATGGAGGGGAAAGAGGGAGGGAAGGAAAGGAAGAGTGAGGGAGGGAAGGAGGGAAGGAAAGAAGGAAGGAATCTACCGATAGGTTGTTCGGGGATCAACCGCCCCATGACCCGACTTCCCGGAGGATTAGGGCCTGATCAACCAGGCTGTTACTGCTGGCTGCAAGAAGTCCAACGTATGAACCACAGCCCGGCTGGTCAGGCACTGACTTTAGGTATATGTCCAGTTCCTTCTTGAAGGCAGCCAGGGGTCTATTGGTAATTTTCCTTATGTACAATGGGGCCTGTTGATCAATCTTGGGCCCCGGACACTTACTGTGTAATCTCTTAGTGTACACACAGCACCCAGTCCAAGTCTTTTCTTTCAAAGGTAGTGATTTCTGTGTGCAGATTTGGGAACATTCCCTCAAAGATTTACCAGGTGTAGATTATGATTTATCTCACGCATGCGGGAGGGAGATGAGTAGCCAGTAACTAATTTCGAGTGTTTTTCAACTCTCGCATCCTGGTCTTTGGTAGGCTTCCTTGCTAGGTGTGTGTTCAAACAGGCTGTTGTTGTGATCGGCACACTTGGAGAGAGAGAGAGAGAGAGAGGCTGGCATGTAGCTTAACAGTAGAAGACCAAACGATGAAAAGAAGTAAGCAAGAGAAAGATGAAATTGTGATAATATATATAGTAAGAAAGGGGAGGAATGATGAAAACTTGAGGAGAGGAATTAGAGGATAGAAGGATCAGGAAGAGGAAAAAGAGAGAGAGGGGAGAGAGAGAGAGAGAGAGAGAGAGAGAGAGAGAGAGAGAGAGAGAGAGAGAGAGGCTGAGGTAGGGAGGGAAGGAGGGAGGGAGTGAGCTATGGAGTGTAGGAGGGAGTGGAGTGGAGGGATGATGAGGTGGGATAGAGGGAGCCAACATGCTGCAGGAGCGTTGAGGAAGGCCTAAGATGCTCTCCCCGTTGCGGAAGCCTCTCATAAATGCGGCCTTGGGAGGAGGGAGGGGAAAAGGAGAGGGTGAAGGAGGGGAAAGGAAGAGGGTGATGGTGGAGTAGGGTATTGAAAATGATTTTGTGAAATGACGCTGCTGGGAGAGAGATGTGGAGATTTTTGTTTCTTATATATTTTCCTCCGAAGCTGCTAGTTTGTGCACCTCATATCCATCCTGTGGAGGGTCGCACCAGAGCAGGTGGATGTACAGAAGACCTAGGAACTAGACCTCAAAACGGTTAATAGGAGTACATCTAGATATACATCTGCATTATTTTTCATATATTTACAGAAAGTCTAACGTATTTTATTATATTATTGATAAGATACCCTGACACGTCACAGTTTACTACGCTGTGTGTCTGTGTCTGCTTTTCTCAATAAGTGGACAGTCAAACATAAGTGTTCATGAAAGTGGTTGACCATCATCTGTGTGTCTACCAAACTGCCAGAAGTACATGTAACCAGGACTCAGCTTGACCTCTACAACAGCAGTCTGTCTGTTTACCTTCCAAATTGTCCCATAAATGTATTTATCTACGTATGTGTTATAACAATGGATGATAGGTCTACTCAGGCTTCAGTGAATTCGGTGAATTCTATTCTCATATTTTTTACTAATGCTACACGCAGACATACCGAAGTTATGTTTAACTTTTTTCTTTAAGATACTTTATTTGGTTTATTCATATAACTTTATTAAGTAACAGTGATTAATTATGTCATGGGGGAGAGATATGAGGGGGAGATGGAGGAACTGCAGAGGAGAGATGGGTGAGGAAAGATTGGAAATTGTAGAAATAGTGAGGTGGGGAAGATTGGGAAGTTGTAGAGAGGGTGAGGTGGGGAAGGGGAAGAGGAAAGAGGTTTAAAGGAAACAAAGAGACGAAGAGACAGACAAAGATTGAACAACCAAAATAACAATTATACGATAACAAAATACAGTTTACCTGGAGTTTACCTGGAGAGAGTTCCGGGGGTCAACGCCCCCGCGGCCCGGTCTGAGACCAGGCCTCCTGGTGGATCAGAGCCTGATCAACCAGGCTGTTGCTGCTGGCTGCACGCAAACCAACATACGAGCCACAGCCCGGCTGATCCGGAACTGACTTTAGGTGCTTGTCCAGTGCCAGCTTGAAGACTGCCAGGGGTCTGTTGGTAATCCCCCTTATGTGTGCTGGGAGGCAGTTGAACAGTCTCGGGCCCCTGACACTTATTGTATGGTCTCTTAACGTGCTAGTGACACCCCTGCTTTTCATTGGGGGGATGGTGCATCGTCTGCCAAGTCTTTTGCTTTCGTAGTGGGTGATTTTCGTGTGCAAGTTCGGTACTAGTCCCTCTAGGATTTTCCAGGTGTATATAATCATGTATCTCTCCCTCCTGCGTTCCAGGGAATACAGGTTTAGGAACCTCAAGCGCTCCCAATAATTGAGGTGTTTTATCTCCGTTATGCGCGCCGTGAAAGTTCTCTGTACATTTTCTTACAGTAACTATAATTACTGTATAAAAATAATATAACCATTCTGACAAGAATGACAGTTTCAATAACAAGAGAGAACACTGTAACAACATCCGGGGTCCCAGACTATTCAACATCTTAACAGAAGATATCAGAAACACTGCTGGGACAAGTACAGAAGTCTTCAAGAGGAAACTGGACAAGTACCTCCACCAGATCAACAAGGCTGTGATGGATATGTGGATCAGCGGGCCGCCACCAGCAACAACCTGGTTGACCAAGCAAGCACCAGAGAAGCCATTCTGTGAAAGTAAGAGAACTTTCGAAGTCGGTCACAGGTATAACAATTGTAAGAAAGCTACAGAAATAGTGGTGATTACCTGGAGTTTACCTGGAGGTTATTCCGGGGATCAACGCCCCCGCGGCCCGGTTCATGACCAGGCCTCCCGATGGATCAGGGCCTGATCAACTAGGCTGTTACTGCTGGCCGCATGCAGTCCAACGTACGAGCCACAGCCCGGCTGATCTGGCACTGACTTTAGGTATCTGTCCAGCTCTCCCTTGAAGGCAGCCAGGAATTTATTGGCAATTCCTCGAATCCTTGATGGGAGGCTGTTGAACAGTCTTGGGCCCCGGACACTTATGGTGTTTTCCCTTAGTGTACCAATGGCGTCCCTACTTTTAATTGCGGCATTTTGCATCGCCTGCCCAGTCTTTTACTTTCGTAGGGAGTGATTTGTGTGTGCAGATTTGGGACCATTCCTTCCAGGATTTTCCAAGTGTAGATTATGATATATATCTCCCTCCTGCGTTCCAACGAGTACAAGTCAAGTGCTTCCAAGCGTTCCCTGTAGTTAAGGTGCTTGACAGAACTTATACGTGCAGTAAAGGATCTCTGTACACTCTCTAGATCTGCGATTTCACCTGATTTGAATGGAGATGTTAATGTACAGCAGTATTCCAGCCTAGAGAGAACAAGTGATTTGAAAAGGACCATCATTGGCTTGGCATCTCTCGTTTGGAACGTTCTCATTATCCATCCTATCATTTTCTTTGCACTTGCGATCGTGGCACTGTTGTGATCCTTGAAAGTGAGATCCTCAGACATTACTACTACCAGGCCCCTTACATTATTTTTCTGCTCTATTGTATGGCCAGAGTCTGTAGTATACTCTGTTCTAGTTATTATCTCCTCCAGTTTTCCATAATGGAGTAGTTGGAATTTGTCCTCATTGAACATCATATTGTTTACCGTTGCCCACTGGAAAACTTTGTTTATATCTTCTTGGAGGTTAACCGCGTCCTCAGCAGATGACAGCCTCATGCAGATCCTAGTATCATCCACAAAGGATGATACGGTGCTGTGATGTATATCTGTCTATGTCTGATATGAGGATGAGGAATAAGATGGGGGCGAGTACTGTGCCTTGTGGAACAAAGCTCTTCACTATGGCAGCCTCCGATTTAACTCTGTTGACCACTACTTTGTGTTCGATTTGTTAGGAAGTTGAAGATCCATCTCCCCCACTTTCCCAGTTATTCCTTTAGCACGTATTTTATGGGTTATTACGCCATGATCGCATTTGTCAAATGCTTTTGCAAAGTCTGTGTATACATCTGCATTCTGATTTTCTTCCAGTGCATCTAAGGCCATATCATAGTGATCCAGTAGTTGTGAGAGGCAGGAGCGACCTGCCCTGAACACATGTTGCCCTGGATTGTGCAGATTTTGGGAATCCAGGTGATTTGCAATCCTGCTTCTTAGCACTCTTTCAAAGATTTTTATGATGTGGGACGTCAGAGCTATTGGTCTATAGTTCTTAGCTAATGCTTTGCTGCCACCTTTATGGAGTGGGGCTATATCCTTTGTTTTAAGTGACTGTGGAATTTCACCCATGTCCAAGCTCCTCCTCCATAGTGTACTTAGGGCATGCGAGAAGGGTTTCTTGCAGTTCTTAATGAAAACAGAGTTCCACGAGTCTGGGCCCGGGGCTGAGTGCATGGGCATTTTGTCAATGACTTTTTCGAAATCTATTGGAGTTAGGGTAATGTCGGAAATCTTGCATACATTTATGGAGTTTTGAGGCTTATTCATGAAATCATTTGTGTAGTCCATCCTCACTGACTAGTGGTTCACTAAACACAGAGTCATACTGGGATTTCAATATTTCACTCATTTCCTTGTTGTCATCTGTGTAAGTCCCATCCTGTCTGAGTAAGGGCCCGATACTAGATGTGGTATTTGCCTTGTTTTTGGCATATGAAAAGAAATATATTGAATTTCTTTAAATTTCACTAATAGCTTTAAGCTCCTCCTGTCTCCCCTGGTTCCTGTAAGAGTCATTTAACTTAAGTTCAATAGCTTCCACTTCCCTGGTCAGCGCCTCCTTTCGTGTATCAGATATTCTAGCACTCCTGAGGAGCTCAGTGACTCTTCGTCGTCTTCTGTAGAGGGAGCGTCTCTCTCCAGTTTACTCCTGCTCTTCTTTCTTAGAGGAATATGCCTAGAACATGCTTCAGCTGCCAGGAAGTTGATCCTTTCAAGGCACTGGTTTGGATCCATGTCATTTAAGACATCTTCCCAACATGTTTCGTTGAGGACATGGGTTACATGGTCCCAGTTGATGTTCTTGTTGTTGAAGTTGTATTTTGTGAAGACGCCTTCACAGGTACATGCATTCTGCTGATCAGGACCCCTATGCATGTACGTCTGGACTTCGATTAGGTTGTGATCGGAATTAGTTGTTTTTTTATATTCTTATGTCTCTTACCAGGTCCTCATTATTTGTGAAGATCAGGTCAAGTGTGTTTTCTAGTCTTGTTGGTTCCACTATCTACTGGCTTAAGGTGAGTTTTTCACAGAGGCTTAGTAGCTCATGTGTGTGTGACCTTTCATCTGTGCTACCTCCGGGGATTGTTTCAGCTATAACATTATTTGCTACATTCTTCCATTTTGTATGCCTTAGGTTGAAATCACCAAGCAGTAAGATGTTTGGGGATGGAGCTGGAAGGTTTTCCAGACAGTAATCAATTTTCAGTAGCTGTTCCTTGAACTGTTAGGAGGTTGCATTTGGTGCTTATATACAACCACAATGACTAGGTTTTGGTTCTCGATCTTTATTGATAGAACTTCAACTACCTCATTTGTGGTGTTCAGCAAGTCCGTGCAGATGAGGGTCTCTTTGACATACAGGCCAACTCCCCCTTGTTGCCTGTTCATTCTGTTGCATCTAAAAAGGTTGTAACCACTTACCCATATTTCACTGTCAAAGTGATCTTTTGTGCGAGTCTCTGTGAAGGCTGCAAACATTGCATTAGACTCCTCTAGAAGTCCGCTGATAAAAGGTATTTTGTTGTTGGTGGATAGCTTAAGGCCCTGTATATTAGCAAATATGAACGAGGTTGTATTCTGTGTTTGTTGGGGGGATTTTGTTATTGGCATCAGTAGTTGTAATTCTGGAGGGCCATGGGTGGCCACTGGCTGCGCCTCCAGTCCAACAAGGCTCCAAGGTGGTGGACTATTTTTGTTATTTCCTTCCATTTCCTTTTTTCGTTTCCTGCCACTAAAAAATCACGTGGAGTTGGGTTGTCGTAGCTACTATTGTTTGTCTTGTGGGGTCTGTGCCTCCTGGTCCCTTTTAGATGGTATACAGGGCACTCGATGTTGTAGGGATGTAGAAAGGAAGGAGTGAAGACAATGGCTGGCACTGAAGGCTGAAGATTAATAGGGAAATGAGGTGGAAGGAAGAGCAAATGGAGGAAAAAAATAGATTGGGGAGTGGTAAAAGCTGAAGGTGGAGAAAAGGGAAAGACATAAGGTAGGAAAATGGGGAAGATGGAAACGGGTAGATGAATGGGTGCAGACTCATAATGATAGATGGGAAGATGATGGATTTGGGGAATAGATAATAGGATGAAGGAAATAATAGGATGAAGGAGAGGGACAATGATGAGGAGAGTAACTGGAGTCGCTGGAAATAAATGGTATAAAATACCGACACAATGGCAATATAAACACAAATGCAGTATAATGTGATCCTTTATTGACTACGTTTCGCCCACACAGTGGGCTTTTTCAAGTCACAAACAGAACTACCTGGGGTGGAAGGAACTCGAGTATTTATAGTCCGCATGAGGTCAGGTGAAGAATGCTGCATCTGATGATGTACCGAGTTGGGTTGTAGAGTCTAAAAACTTGGGTAGCCTGGGAAGGAGACTGGACAAGTTTGTGAGCAGCCCTTTCTACAGTGTTTTATGTGGGATAGCGATGAAGAAGTTTCTTGGCAAGTGGTTCAGCTATGTTATAGAAGCCACTATTCTGGTTGAAGTTGTCGGATATAGAAATAAGTGATGATTCCAGGATTCTTCGGTATTGAGTGTTTGTCTTCTGTGGCGATAAGTCTTGAGTTTCTGTAGTTTATCAAGTGGTTGTGTGAATTGCGGTGTTGTACGCAGGCATTCCTTGTGTCGTCCCGACCTGCTTGCGTATTGGTGTTCTGAAATACGTGTTTGGAGGTCCCCTTTATGTTTCGCCCACGTATAACTTGTTGCAGTCATTACAAGGGATTATGTATACCCCTGCAGAGGATGGAGGCTTGTCCTGCCTACTACTGGTGATGTCCTTGATGGTCGTGGTTGTGGAGGTAGATACTTGGAATGATGTTTTGGCAAAGATGTTGGAAACTGTTTGGCAATGGAGTTGGTGGGAAGAACTATGTATCTCTTCTCGGCAGTGTCTTCTCTGGGTGTGTTGAAGATGTTTAGTGCTCGCCGTCTGCAGTCTCTGATGAAGTGACGAGGATAGTGGAGTTTGGAAAATACTTGTTCAATTATAGTGCATTCTTCCTCAAGGAACTCGTTGCTGCAGATTCTGAGTGCACGCAGGAAGAAGCCTATAATTACACACGTTTGGTTTTGGGTCGTGGTGAGAGTAGAAGTGGAGAAGATCGTTTTGGTTGGTGGGTTTTCGATAGACTTTAAAACGAAGTTCGTGGTCAGCTTTGCAGAGTAGAACATCAAGGAAAGGAAGAGTGTTGTCGACCTCTTCTTCAAGTGTGAACTGGATTGAAGGCTCGACCTGGTTGAGCTTGTCTTGGAGAGCTTAAACGTTGAAGCGTTTAGGAGTTATGAGGAGAATGTCGTCAACATAACGGAGCCAGGTGACAGACGAAGGAATAATGGTGGAGAAACGTTCGGCTTCTAGATGTTCCATGTATAGGTTCGCCAGGACTGCACTGAGTGGCGAACCCATGGGTAGTCCAAAAGTCTGCTGAAAGAGAGGAGTAGAAATGGATCCTTCACACAGAGAATACCTGGACCTTCTTCTAAAAGCTTACACACTTCGCAACAGACACAATTTTCTTCGTGACTGCATCCAAGAAATGGTCTTACCAAGATCTACTCCTCCTCAAATTGCCAACATCAAACCACCTTTCTCCGCTACAGCTCGGACCTACCTTGAAGAGTGTGCAGATGACTTAAACAATGCTACAAAGGAAGCTTTTCTCCAAGCCAGAACACTAGGCACAACACTCCGGGGCAACATGAACAGACGCACCGCCGAAATCATTCGCAGCAGAGTTACCACAGCGAATGTTCAACAGAAGATCAGACTTACTAGGAAACTACAAACACTCTGCGATAATAGTAATTGGAAAAGTTTAGGAAAGACCTGAAATTATTCAAAATCTTTCATCTCGTCCACTGTCAACCACAGAAACTGAAGTCCTCAGCTTAGGCCTCAAATTCGCAACAGGAATTACGAAACCAAAACAAGACCTCAATTTCATCGCCAAAAACTACAGACACAATGACTCCGACTTCCAAAAAGGCTATCTTCGAGGCATCATCTCAGCAGCCATCTCAACACGCAGCTCCCCAGTCATACCCCGACGTTACATCAATGCACTCAAAGGTTTAGCAGAAGACACGACCATCAGGGTCACCACCGCTGATAAAGGAGGTGGTGTTGTTATCATGAACACTGACGATTACAGGAACAAAATGCTCAATCTACTTAATGACCCAGATACCTACAAACCTCTCACAACTAACCAAGTGGACAACCTTACTAAAACTTTTCTTCAAAGAACTCGCCGCATTCTGAGGAGCTCAGAACAAGGGAAGAAACTTCTGCACACCATGCCCAGCAACCCCAGACCTGCCAGAATGTACGGCCTGCCAAAGACTCACAAGCCTGGTATCCCACTGAGGCCCATATCCTCGGGAATAGGCAGTGCTCCCCACCAGCTCTCAGGAATTCTCGCCAAACACCTCTCGAAACTCTTGGGCACTATCAGTCCAGCACATCTCAAACACTCAGGTGATCTTCTCAATCGCATTCGCAACATCAACATCAGGAACAAGAAACTTTCCAGCCTTGACGTGACTTCCCTATTCACTAAAGTACCTACTAAACAAGCCATCGATCTCTTGCGCAAGAAAATTGACGATTCACTTGATCTTCCCATTCCAGCCAGCGATTTCATCGACCTGGTTGAACTATGTGTTGGCTTTACGTGTTTCTCTTTTGAAAATCACCTCTTTCAGCAGACTTTTGGACTACCCATGGGTTCGCCACTCAGTGCAGTCCTGGCGAACCTATACATGGAACATCTAGAAGCCGAACGTTTCTCCACCATTATTCCTTCGTCTGTCACCTGGCTCCGTTATGTTGACGACATTCTCCTCATAACTCCTAAACGCTTCAACGTTCAAGCTCTCCAAGACAAGCTCAACCAGGTCGAGCCTTCAATCCAGTTCACACTTGAAGAAGAGGTCGACAACACTCTTCCTTTCCTTGATGTTCTACTCTGCAAAGCTGACCACGAACTTCGTTTTAAAGTCTATCGAAAACCCACCAACCAAAACGATCTTCTCCACTTCTACTCTCACCACGACACCAAAAACCAAACGTGGTGTAATTATAGGCTTCTTCCTGCGTGCACTCAGAATCTGCAGCAACGAGTTCCTTGAGGAAGAATGCACTATAATTGAACAAGTATTTTCCAAACTCCACTATCCTCGTCACTTCATCAGAGACTGCAGACGGCGAGCACTAAACATCTTCAACACACCCAGAGAAGACACTGCCGAGAAGAGATACATAGTTCTTCCCACCAACTCCATTGCCAAACATGTTTCCAACATCTTTGCCAAAACATCATTCCAAGTATCTACCTCCACAACCACGACCATCAAGGACATCACCAGTAGTAGGCAGGACAAGCCTCCATCCTCTGCAGGGGTATACATAATCCCTTGTAATGACTGCAACAAGTTATACGTGGGCGAAACATCAAGGGACCTCCAAACACGTATTTCAGAACACCAATACGCAAGCAGGTCTGACGACACAAGGAATGCCTGCGTACAACACCGCAATTCACACAACCACTTGATAAACTACAGAAACTCAAGACTTATCGCCACAGAAGACAACACTCAATACCGAAGAATCCTGGAATCATCACTTATTTCTATATCCGACAACTTCAACCAGAATAGTGGCTTCTATAACATAGCTGAACCACTTGCCAAGAAACTTCTTCATCGCTATCCCACATAAGAACACTGTAGAAGGTCTGCTCACAAACTTGTCCAGTCTCCTTCCCAGGCTACCCAAGTTTTTAGACTCTACAACCCAACTCGGTACATCATCAGATGCAGCATTCTTCACCTGACCTCATGCGGACTATAAATACTCGAGTTCCTTCCACCCCAGGTAGTTCTGTTTGTGACTTGAAAAAGCCCACTGTGTGGGCGAAACGTAGTCAATAAAGGATCACATTATACTGCATTTGTGTTTATATTGCAACTGGAGTCGCTGCCGGAGGTCATCACCCCCGCGACCCGGTCACAGACCACGCCTCCTGGTTACTGGCCTGAGCCACCAGCAGTCCAGTTATGCACCATAACCCGGCTGATCAGGAACTGTTTTGAAGTATCTGTCGAGTTCCGTCTTGACAGCTGGGAGTTGGTTGGTAGGGGAGAACTGATAGTTGACGGCGTCGAGAGACAAGAATAAGAACTGCTGTTGCTGCTCTTGTTGCTGCTCCTGCTGTTATTGTTGTTGATGCTGCTGCTGCTCTTGTTGATGCTGTTGTTGTTGCTGCTGCTCTTGTTGCTGCTGCTCTTGTTGCTGCTGCTCTTGTTGCTGCTGCTCTTGTTGCTACTGCTCTTGTTGCTGCTGCTCTTGTTGCTGCTGCTCTTGTTGCTGCTGCTCTTGTTGCTGCTGCTCTTGTTGCTGCTGCTCTTGTTGCTACTGCTCTTTTTGCTGCTGCTCTTGTTGCTGCTGCTCTTGTTACTGCTGCTCTTGTTACTGCTCCTGCTGTTATTGTTGTTGATGTTGCTGCTGCTCTTGTTACTGCTGCTCTTGTTGTTGCTGCTGTTGTTGCTGCTGCTCTTGTTGCTGCTGCTCTTGTTACTGCTGCTGTTGTTGTTGCTGCTCTTGTTGCTGCTGCTCTTGTTGCTGCTGCTGTTGTTGCTGCTGCTCTTGTTGCTGCTGCTCTTGTTACTGCTGCTCTTGTTGTTGCTGCTGTTGTTGCTGCTGCTCTTGTTGCTGCTGCTCTTGTTGCTGCTGCTCTTGTTACTGCTGCTCTTGTTGCTGCTGCTCTTGTTGCTGCTGCTGTTGTTGCTGCTGCTCTTGTTGCTGCTGCTGTTGTTGCTGCTGCTCTTGTTGCTGCTGCTCTTGTTGCTGCTGCTCTTGTTACTGCTGCTGTTGTTGTTGCTGCTGTTGTTGTTGCTGCTGCCCTTGTTGCTGCTGCTCTTGTTGCTGCTGCTCTTGTTGCTGCTGCTCTTGTTGCTGCTGCTCTTGTTGCTGCTGCTGTTGTTGTTGCTGCTCTTGTTGCTGCTGCTCTTGTTGTTGCTGCTGTTGTTGTTGCTGCTGCTCTTGTTGCTGCTGCTCTTGTTGCTGCTGCTCTTGTTGCTGCTGCTCTTGTTGCTGCTGCTCTTGTTGTTGCTGCTGTTGTTGTTGCTGCTGTTGTTGTTGCTGCTGCTCTTGTTGCTGCTGCTCTTGTTGCTGCTGCTCTTGTTGTTGTTGCTGCTGCTCTTGTTGTTGCTGCTGCTCTTGTTGCTGCTGCTCTTGTTGCTGCTGCTCTTTTTGCTGCTGCTGCTCTTTTTGCTGCTGCTGCTCTTGTTGCTGCTGCTGTTGTTGCTGCTGCTCTTGTTGCTGCTGCTCTTGTTGCTGCTGCTGCTCTTGTTGCTGCTGCTCTTGTTGCTGCTGCTCTTGTTGCTGCTGCTGCTCTTGTTGCTGCTGCTATTGTTGCTGCTGTTGTTGTTGTTGCTGCTGCTCTTGTTGCTGCTGCTCTTGTTGTTGCTGCTGTTGTTGTTGCTGCTGCTCTTGTTGCTGCTGCTCTTGTTGTTGCTGCTGTTGTTGTTGCTGCTGCTCTTGTTGCTGCTGCTCTTGTTGCTGCTGCTCTTGTTGCTGCTGCTCTTGTTGTTGCTGCTGTTGTTGTTGCTGCTGTTGTTGTTGCTGCTGCTCTTGTTGCTGCTGCTCTTGTTGTTGCTGCTGTTGTTGTTGCTGCTGTTGTTGTTGCTGCTGCTCTTGTTGCTGCTGCTCTTGTTGCTGCTGCTCTTGTTGCTGCTGCTCTTGTTGTTGCTGCTGTTGTTGTTGCTGCTGTTGTTGTTGCTGCTGCTCTTGTTTGCTGCTGCTCTTGTTGTTGCTGCTGTTGTTGTTGCTGCTGTTGTTGCTGCTTTTGCTGCTGCTCTTGTTGCTGCTGCTCTTGTTGTTGCTGCTGTTGTTGTTGCTGCTGCTATTGTTGCTGCTGCTCTTGTTGCTGCTGCTCTTGTTGCTGCTGCTCGTTGCTGCTGTTGTTGTTGCTGCTGCTCTTGTTGCTGCTGCTCTTGTTGCTGCTGCTCTTGTTATTGTTGTTGCTGGTGCTGGTATTGTTGTTCTTGTTGTTGCTGTTGTTACTGTTATTGCTGCTGCTGCTGTTGCAGTTGTTGCTGTTGCTGCTACTGTTGCTGCTACTAAGATCAGCAACAGGAAGTGAAGAAGAATTTAGGATGGAAGGCAACCTTGGGAAAAAGGAAGGAACAAAACACACACACACACACACACACACACACACACACACACACACACACACACACACACACACACACACACACACACACACACACACACACACGCGCGCGCGCACACAGTAAATAGAATGGTATAATTTAGTCTTGGGAAATAAGGTAGTCATTGCAGTGATGTATAACCCACCACAGAACTGCAGGAGGCCAAGAGAAGAATATGAAGAGAGCAACAGAGCAGTGGTCGACACACTAACTGAGGTGGCCAGAAGAGCTCACACTGATAGAGCAAAGTTACTAGTTATGGGTGATTTCAATCACAAGGGGAAAACCTGGAGCCACATGGGAGCCCCAAAACATTGGAGAGCCAAGATGATCGATGTGGTACTGGAAAAACTTATGCATCAACATGTTAGGGACACTACCAGAGAGAGAGGGGGGAGGATTAACCAGCAAGACTGGACCTCGTATTCACCTTGAGTAGCTAGGGCATCGAGGACATCGTATATGAAAGGCCCTTCGGAACTAGTGATCACATGGTTCTGAGCTTTGAATACATAGTAGAGTTACAAGCAGAGAGGGTAACAGGAGTAGGATGGGAAAGAGAATTGGTAGGGAAATCAGTAAATGAGATGGACTACATGGCAACAAAATGCAAGGAGGGAGAGGAGAGATTTGTTCCCAAGAGTAACAGAAATAATGGGAAGACCAGAACGAGCCCTTGGTTTACCCAGAGGTGCAGGGAGGCAAAAACTAAGTGCGCTAGAGAATGGAAAAAGTACAGAAGGCAAAGGAACCAGGAAAATAGAGAGATTAGTCGAAGAGCCAGAAATGAGTATGCGCAGATAAGGAGGGAGGCCTAGCGACAACGAAGACGACATTGTATCGAAAGTTAAGTCTGACCCGAAGCTGTTGTATAGACACATCAGGAGGAAGACAACAGTCAAGGACCAGGTAATCAGGCTGAGGAAGGAAGGTGGGAAGCTCACAAGAAATGACCAAGAAGTATGTGAGGAGCTCAACAAGAGATTTAAGGAAGTATTTACAGTGGAGACAGAACTCCGGGAAGTCAGAATAGCGGGCACACCAGGAAGAGATATACCAACAAGTGCTGGATGAAATACACACAACTGAGGAGTAGGTGAAGAAGCTGCTAAGTGAACTTGATACCTCAAAGGTGGTGGGACCGGACATCTCTCCGTGGGTCCTTAGTGAGGGAGCAGAGATGCTGTGTGTGCCACTAACAATTTTCAACACATCCATTGAAACTAGGCAACTACCTGAGGTATGGAAGATAGAAAATGTAGTCCCCATTTCTAAGAACACAAGACACTAAACTACAGACCAGTGTCACTGATGTGTATAGTATGCTAAGTCATGGAGAAGATTATCAGGAGAGTGGGAGCACCTAGAATGGAACAAGCTTATAAACGACAACCAGCACGGATTCAGGGAAGGAAAGTCCCGTGTCACAAACTTACTGGAGTTTTATGACAGGGTAACGGAAGTAAGACACGAGAGCGAGGGATAGGTAGATTGCATTTTTCTTGGACTGCAAGAAGGCCTTCGACACAGTTCCTCGCAAGAGGTAAGTGCAAAAGCTAGAGGATCAGGCACGTATCAGAGGAAAGGCACTGCAATGGATCAGAGAATACCTGACAGGGAGGCAACAACGAGTCATGGTATGTGACGAGGTATCAGAGTGGGCGCCTGTGACGAGCGGGGTTCCACAGGGCCAGTGCTGTGTTTGGTATATGTGAATAACATGACGGAAGGGATAGACTCAGAAATGCATCGGTTTGCAGATGATGTGAAGTTAATGAGGAGAGTTAAATCGAATGAGGATCAGGCAGGACTACAAAGAGACCTGGACAGGCTGCAAGCCTGGTCCAGCAACTGGCTCCTTGAATTTAACCCTGCCAAATGCAAAGTCATGAAGATCGGGGAAGGGCAAAGAAGACCGCAGACAGACTACGGGCTAGGTGGCTAAACCCTGCAAACCTCACTCAAGAAAAAGGGA
>NC_069416.1:32862023-33059523 GCF_026875155.1 Cherax quadricarinatus | reverse complement strand
TATGCAGAGCCATCTCAGAACCCGCATCTGGTGAATCACACAGTGAAGCTGGAAAATGTACAAAGACTTGCAACGAGACTAGTCTAAGAGCTGAGGAGTATTACGTGAGGAGAGGTTAGAAGCGCTAAACCTGACTACACTAGACAGAAGTACCAGTTGATAAGATTACGATGTATGAAATACTGAGAGAAATTGATAGAGCGGACAAGGAGAGTTAGAGCCGGGTCTCGGGTACACTAGAGCACAGCTGGAAGGTATAAGCACAAATAAGTCAGTGTCAGGAAGTGGAAAGATCTAGACAGAGAAGTGGTAGAGGAAGAATTCATACATAGCTTTAGGAAAGGTATGAGAGGGCTTAGGCAGCCAGGAGAGCGAATCTAGTAGCACCCAGGGGAGAAGCGGGGCCAGGAGCCGTGACTTGACCCACTGCAAAAACAAATAGATGAAGCACGCACGCACGCACACACACACACACACACACACACACACACACACACCACACACACACACACACACAACACACACACACACACACACACACACACAAGGATGTCAGAGAGATAATCTTACACAAGTGCTGCTCTGTGTTAATAATTGAACTATAGTAATGTCGTGTGCATGTTTGTCCACTGTTGGGAGGAAGAAGGGCACGACAAGGGAGGGCGAGATGGGAGGGGTGAAAGCCAGGAGGAGTGGAATGGGAGAGAAGAGAGAGGAAGAGGATGTGATGAAAAAGGAGAAAGATGGGAAAGGCGTAGAGGAAGGGAAGGAGGGAGGAAGAGAGGGGGAGGCATGAACAACGGCCACTGAACAGGTAAACTTTATTTCTAATAAGGTAGTATAATTGACTGACTTCATTGAATGTCCAGAGCGGAGAGTTTGGAAACTGTGATAAAGACGAAGAGACAGGGACTAATTACCTCATTCTCGTACTCATCTTTCACCGTTCTTCTCTGTATTGGACTGAAGAAGCCACTGGATTGGCTGGTGAAACGTTTCCTTAATAAAGATTCCCAAAATGTTGCACAAGTATCTCATTCTTTAACTTGTCGTTTTGCTGAACTATGTACATGAAGGAAGGAAGGAACTGGTAACAAGAGATAAAAAAAAAAGAAAAGGGGATAGAAGAAAGAAAGACAAATTTAAGTGGGATAGGGGGAAGGGTACGAGCAAAAAAAAAAAAAAGGATAGGTGTTGAGAATGGGGTAGGGGGGGGGATGGGAAGCAGGGATTAGACGAGGAATGGGTGGGGGGGAGGGAGAAGCAAGCCGGATTTCACGCTCGGCTGCCGGCTCTGTAGTTCGGATATCATGGCTCTGGGACCCTCCGGGCCGGATTATCCGCTACAGGATGGTTGGAAAAATATCCGGCTTGCTGGAGGAGAGATGGTTGCAAGCCCCGGCACGTCCACTGCCAGCGAGCCTTAGAACTGTTCACCAGACAGAGACTGCAGACACAGACTGCAAGCCACAGACACACACAGACTGCAAGCCACAGACACACACAGGCTGCAAGCCACAGACACACACAGGCTGCAAGCCACAGACACACACAGGCTGCAAGCCACAGACACACACAGGCTGCAAGCCACAGACACACACAGACTGCAGCTACATACGCAGGCGACAGGCTGCAGCCACATACACAAGGCAGGCTGTAGTCAGAGAGTTCATGTGTATAAAACAAATTTCATGGACGAGCACAACCAACATAAACCGAACCAGCATGGTTTTAGAGCAGGACGACCATTCCTGTCACAGCTGCTGAACCACTATTACAGAATTACGGAGGCATTGGAAGACGACCAAAACGCAAATGTGATTTACGCAGATTTTGCAAAGGCGTTTGACAAATGCGATCATGGAGTGATAACGCACAAAATGAAGGCCATGGGCATTATGGGGAAGGTAGGCAGACGGATTTTCGGGTTCCTAACACAGAACACAAAAAGTAGTAGTGAAAAGGGGCAAGATCCGGCATCAGCGAGGTCAAAAGCACAGTGTCCCAAGGCACTGTCCTGGCACCTCTGCTGTTCCTCATCCTCATAGCATAGACAATAACACCCGGTACACTTCTGTATCATCATTTGCAGATGACACTAAAATAAGCATGAAAGTCACTACGGTAGAGGACACTGAAAAAGTACAGGAAGACATAAACAGGGTTTTCCAGTGGGCAGTGGAGAACAACATGACGTTCAATGGTGTTAATTTCCAGCTGCTTAGGTATGAAAAGAATGAACTCAAAAGGAGCACTATATACAAAACTCAAGAGGGTCACCAAATAGAACGTAAGGAACACGTAAAAGACCTGGGAATAATTATGTCAGCGGACCTTTCTTTTAAAGACCATAACAAGACAAAGATCACGACAGCCAGGAAGATGACGGGGTGGGTATTGAGAACCTTCAAAACAAGGGAAATAATGCCGATGGTGACACTCTTCAAATCGCTAGTGCTCCCTCACTTAGAATATTGCTCAGTGCTGACAGTCCCGTTCAAAGCAGGAGAAATATCAGAGCTGGGACAAATACAGAGATCGTTTACGGCTCACATTGAGCCTGTAAAGCACCTGAACTACTGGGAACGCCTGCAAGTCTTGAACATGTACTCACTGGAGCGGAGGAGAGATACATGATAATATATATCTGGAAAATACTCGAGGGCCTGGTCCCAAATCTCCACATTGCCATAACATACTGAAGTGAGAGATATGAGAGGAAGTGTAAAATAAACCCAGTGAGGAAACGGGGGTGCGGTGGGGACAAGGGAACACTGTATCAACATCCGGGGTCCCAGATTATTCAACATCTTACCAGAAGATATCAAACACTGCTGGAACAAGTGTAGAAGCCTTCAAGAGGTAACTGGACAAGTATCTTCACAAGGTGCCATATCAACCAGGCTGTAATGGATATGTGGGGCAGCGGGCCTCCAGCAGCAACAGCCTGGTTGACCAGGCAAGCACCAGACGAACCTGGCCCATGGTCGGGCTCAGAGAATAGATTAATTCTCGAAACTCTTCAAAGGTATATCGAAGGTAAGAGAGATATATAACACGTCCTGACTCATCTAAATATAAACATAATGTATATTTATACAGACGTGAGGAGACGAACATTAATTCGTGGTCTGGCGCAATAATAACTTTTTCTTGCCTGGGTATACACTGTCTAGAGTATGTAAGGTGAAGGTGAAAGACACTATGCAGTAGCAGCAGCAGCAGCACATGAGGCACGGTGACAGGCAGTTGACTGGCACTTTGGATCATTAGATCCACCATGAGGCCTCGTCAAGGACTAGACCGCGGGGGCGTTGACCCCCAAAACACTCAAGGTCGGCACCCAAGTTGTGTCACTTGTTCTTCCCATCCATGAAATGTGGTGTCAGCAACAACAGCTTGGTAGGAACTTTAATCGAGTGGGAAAATATATTGACTAGGTAGAAAGTAACATCCCTACCACTGTGACTGGCGTTACTTAGTGAAGGAGTTGCGGGTTGACCAGTAATTGTCATGGTGATGAACAAGGCAGCAATTGATTTCAGTTTTATGTACATAAATGGATTCTCTTGGTGCCCTTATAACAATTACTTCTACATAAAAGATTGAATGACATGAGGTTTCTCTCTCCTGGAGAGAATGTGACCCGGACACTCCTGTAATGGTGAACATCTTGTGACGACAACTAAAATTGGCCTCATCCAACAGATCAGTTACAGCAGCTACTCATTACACTAGCACTGTTTTTCAGTTTGGTGACCGTGTCGTGCTCCAGCTTGTCCTCTTAACCACAGACAACATGACAATGTTGCATAAACAGTGAAATGGGTAACTTGACGACGCCTTGAACAGTTGAAATATGACTGTTTTATTACAGATGCGCATAATGCCCGTTTTCTGTTCGCGCGGCAGACTTTTTTTTTTTTTTGTTATCGTATATCTGAAGTTTTCTAACCAAATTTAACCTAGGGATGTGCTGTAAACGGCATGTGAAGAAAGGACATGGTTGCTAGGAGGATGGGTTGCCTGATCGAGATAAAAGACGATGTAGAAATCATCTGGTAAATTAAATGCTGCATTTAACACAGATAACAGTCCCGTGTTATCCCTCTTCAGCGTGTGAGCGCAGCGCTTATATTTAACAGTTCTACTAAGTATCTCTGTATGGAGTTCCTCTGCTCTCAGCTGCCTGCAGTCGAGATCTGTGGGGTAGGTAATATGAAAAGAGTATTCATCGTAGTTATCAACAAGTGGAGCAGCCGCTGACATCAGTGATTCAGTGGGATTTGGTTGCGGTAACAACGGGACTGCCATTGAAAGTAAATGTAATGTAAACCCGACTGAGCCCTAATTCCTCGAAAGGAATAAAAGATTCTTAGGTGTACTAGTCGACCAGATTTTACGACCGTGTGGGCCACTGGATGTTCAGAGCACACTTGGTGTTTGCGAAGTGAAAAGAGTAAAAGCGGATAGCTCGGAATAAGTGGGTAAAATAAAAAAAAAAGGCATGTAAAGTGGAAGTCCACAGAGTTAAGGAAGTGGAGGAACAGGGAAGTGAAGGTGGAAGAGATCCGATAAGATAAGCAATGGTTGATAAAGGCGTGTTGCTGGTCGTGAAGTGAGAATTAGTCGGCTCCACGGGAACATGATGCAGTGGCCCCGCCTCCCCACTTGCGAGGTGAGGAACTTGGTTGGGTATCAGTAGAGATGTGCCACGGCTTTGTATCATCCTGTCCAAAAGATGCCAAAAGAAACATGAAAATGCCAGTGAAATACAGAAAAAATACAAGCAGATACCAATAAGTTTCAAGCGAGCAGTTGAAAATAACAGTTTGTAAAATGTTGGTAGAATTACCGACAATATGTTAAGTAAAAGGACACAAGTGCAACTAATGCGACATTTTATTGTGGCATTAGCTCCACTTGTGTCCTTTTACCTAACAAAGAAACTCAAGCTCACAGATGACAGATTTCAACTGCTTGAGTATGGAAAAGGAAAAGGAAAAGATAAGCACAGGACCTAGGAGTAATTATATCAGATGACCTTTCGTTTAGAGAACAAAACTAGGCCTAAGCAGGAAGATGACAGGTTGGTTCATAAAAAATGTTCAAAGCAAGATAAGTCATTACGACGATGATACTCTTGGAATCACTTCGTGGAATGCTGCTCTGTGCTCACAGCTCCTTTGAAGGAGAAAATGTACACACAACGTTTACTGCCCACATAGCCAGGTTAAAAAAAAGTTCCAAACAGAAAAAAGTTCCAGACTCCCGAGAACTCCTGAAAGCTCTCAGACTGTGTATTCTGGACCGTAGAAGAGAGTTACCTAAGAATATATACCATGGAAGATACTTGAGAGCTGGGAGTTCAGTCTACACACTATAGAGAACACTGTCAACATCTGTAGTCCAAGATACTTCTACCATCAGGTAGGTGAAGGGGAAGAGTTGAAAGTCATGGACTCACCGCCTGGTTGGTCTGACACTTCTCGGTAAGGAAGCCTGGTCTCAAGAACTCTAGAAACTTGTCACAGAGATGTTATGGGGAAGAGTGGTCCACATTTACCGTAGATGGGGAGGATGGTTCACCGTTACAGTAGATGGGGAGGATGGTTCACCGTTACAGTAGATGGGGAGGATGGTTCACCGTTACAGTAGATGGGGAGGATGGTTCACCATTACAATAAATGTGGAGGGTAGTCCATCATTACAATAGATGGGGAGGATGGTCCACGATTACCATGACAGTGAGGCCGTTCTCGGCTTGTGGGATCATCCCTTTACCTACCAAAACATCAGCGTCACTGCCTGTCCACCTGCATCATTATCCTTCTCCCTTCCTGCCTCCCATCTCTCTTTTCTCTCTCCCTCATTTTTGATTATTGATATTCATTTCCATCTTGTATCCTGATATATTTTCTATCCTGCTGTGATATTCCCCATTGTTTATTAGTATCATCTATTTACTGTTATTTTAAGTATTCTCTGGCTGAAGTAATACCCGTGGGAAGACCTACACACGTGTCTTACTCTACCGCGTGTCCATCCTTTTCACACTGCCTCCCTCCCTTACCCTCTTTTCTGGTTTCTTTTTTTCTTCCCTCTCACTCTTCCTTCTCCCACAGTTTTCCTTACGAAGGAGGCTTTTGTTGTTTTTTCTTCCCCCATTCTACCAGTAAAATTTTTAGTTCCCTTTATTTCATTCCTTCTCAGTGACATCCCTATTCTTATCTACCTTCTTCGCATAGCTTACTCATCCTTGAGGATAGATACTGCTCTCCCATAGCTTACGCATCCTTGAGGATAGATACTTCTCTTAGCTCACTCATCCTTGAGGATAGAGACTGCTGCTCCTTAGCTTACTCGTGCATGAGGATAAAACAGTGAGAATTGAGGTCGTCCTCCCATAGCTTACTCACTTTTAAGGATGGAACATAAGGATTTGAGATCCTTAGCTAAATCACTCCTGCGGGATAAAATGCAGAGTTGAGGTCTTACCTCATTCACCTTGAAGGACAGAAACCGCACCTCTTTAGCTCACTCATAATTGAATTACAGGCAACTTGCAGGTTGAAGATGGAGAAAGGGCAGTTTAGGTCGTTTTTCTTTAGCTTTCTAGAGTAAACCCTTAGGATTAGATCACAGGAATTCGAGGTCAGATAATGAAGCACAAAGCAAGGCTCCAGTGATCCAGGCAGACCTTAGACTGTTGTGTCGAGTGATTTTGGAACTTGTGGAACATTGTGGGGAAGCTACGCCACTGTAGCGGGCAGGCCTGATCAAGGACTGGGCCGCGGGAGCGTTGACCCTCCCCCCAATACCCTCCAGGTAGACTCCAGTCATGGAGGAGCCAGAGCGGGCAGATGTTCTTGGGCAAGCTGTGTGTCATCTTGGGGAAGGGCAGTGGTGCGGTAGGCTCTAGTAAGGTATTCTGAGGTGCTGCTGTTCCCAGGAAAATCGTGATGCACATGTTAGCAAGCAGTGTTTTCCTAGTTTTTCCGTGAAGCAGTAAAGTGAGAAAGTTAAATGTTTATGCTGATCATTTTTATGTCAAGTCGAGTAACGTGTGCAGAAGTATATACTCGTGTGGATGTTAAGCTAGGAGGAGGGGTGTAGGGGGAGGGGGAAGGGTGTAGGGGGAGGGGGAAGGGTGTAGGGGGAGGGGGAAGGGTGTAGGGGAGGGGGTGAGGGGGGACGGGTACACGGTGATGTACTTGCATTAATTTAGACTTATTCCTTAGACTTTATTTGACATTCCTGCTTCCTGGACCAATATCATCATTGTACCTATCCCTAAGTCCCAGCAGCCTGTTGCATTTAGACCGATCTCCTTAACTAATTGCCTTTGTAAAACTATTGAAAGAATGATACTTAACAGACTGTACCACAGAATCAGACACCAACTTTCCCGTAATCTCCTTGGGTTTATGAAAAGTAAAAAGTGTGCAGAATTGCATTTCCACCTTTCTCACTGCACACACCTCTACTAGTTTTACCACATTTCTTGATCTAAAATCTGCGTTTGATATCGTAAACAGAACCGTTATACTACATGAACTAGCCAAAATGAATATTGGTGGTAGTCTACTTCGCTGGATAATAGGATACCTGTCAAACAGAGTGTCCTCAGTTCTCAGTCCCATGCTATTTAATGTTCTAATTAATGCTTTCCTAAATGCTCTACCTGCCTCACCTAAACATATAGTTATATGGTGTGCTGATGGCATCATGATCCATACAACAGGGCATAAGAAGATAAGTACCATTCTTAATGAAGTTCAAGCAATTTGTAATCGATTAGGCCTCATAATATCTTCCTCTAAAACAAAGATATTGACAAGCAACCGACATCCCCCACCCATCTATTTGCAGGGTGAAAACATTAACTACATTAAATCTTACAGATATCTTGGTGTAGATGTACCCTTTAATAAATCCACTATACCACAATTAGAAATGCAAAGATAGGCTAAATGCTCTCAAAGCTGTTGCTGGCTACAACCCCAACTATGGTGCTGATGTGAGAATCGTGAGAATGATGTACATAGCCTATGTTAGGCCTTTAATTGATTATGCTGCTCCCATGTTGATATTAGCTAGTGAAAGTTCTCTCCGACCCTTGGAGTTAATGCAAAATGAAGCTCTCAGAATTATTCTTGGCTGTCCCATATCTACAAAGGTTCTTAATATGAGGAAGGAGCTTGGTATTTCTAGTATCAGTGATAGGATTATTGAGATTAACACTGTACTTGGTATTAGTGCTGAGAAATGAACCAGACACTCTCACTATGAATCTTACTAAATGTCTACAAGTAAATACACACAGATTTAAATGGATTGTGAAAACATGCAATTATATTAAGTTTTATAGCCTGCATGAAGTAGATCACTGTAGACAATATGAACATTTCACCCCTCCATGGAAGATGTGTTCATTTAATATCACATACCTGCAAGTCCCTCCCAAGAAGCTTATTGTTAGTAATCCCTTCCTTAAGTCACTTGTTAAAGCAACTGCTCAAGAAGAAATTTCTCTCCCAGTTGGTAGTAATAAGTTGTTACAAGTTATATATACTGATGGATCTAAGCAGGAGTCTTCTGGCAGGGCTGCATCTGCTCTTGTTGCCACCTTCTTAGTTAAGAACAATAATAAATTTGTTGAGTTAGGCATAAGAATTAACAATTGGGCGTCTACACTGCAAACTGAATTGTTTGCAATCCTAATGGCGTTAAAGCTAACTTATGACACTGAGCTTGACTCTATCATCATTGAAGGCTCTTGACTCGTATAATGACTCCAACAACATACTCATTGGAGAAGCCAAGTATAGATACTCAAAAATCCGGGAAAAGAGAATTAATATACAATTGCTATGGATTCCATCATATACTGGATTACTCCATGATAAAACTGATATGTTAGCCAAGAAGAGCACCCTGAAGGAGAATGTAGAATATAACTTTTTTATATCTGTGTCTAGCATTAGATATAGTATTATGAGAGAAGTAAATAATGAAAATTAATTTTTGGATGAATGGTTCAGAGAACCGACATGTTGATAAATTAGACACATGTGCAACTCTTGGGTATCTTTATTGAGGAAACGTTTCGCCACACAGTGGCTTCATCAGTCCATACAAAGGAGAATCTTGAAGAACAGGAGGAGAATGAGGTAATCAGTCCCTCAACCTTGAGTCGATGTGGTCAGTCCATCAATCTTGAATGATAGACTGACCACATCGACTCAAGGTTGAGGGACTGATTACCTCATTCTCCTCCTGTTCTTCAAGATTCTCCTTTGTATGGATTGATGAAGCCACTGTGTGGCGAAACGTTTCCTCAATAAAGATACCCAAGAGTTGCACATGTGTTAAATTTATCAATGAAAATGAATGTTATAGGAATGCAATTAGGAGCCTGAGTAGATCTATAACTCACTATGATAATATGAACGTCGATAAGTATGTTTATGGAACAACTTGCAGTGTGAACAGACTGACTGATGTTGTAGGGGCCAGGCTTGCATTTGTGGTCACATTGGTGTCTATGCTAACCTTCCTATGGTGTAGAAATATACCTAGTTGGATGAATCTTATTGAAACTAGCTGGCCCAGAGGCTAACGCGTCGGTCTGGAGTTTTGAGAGACTGATCGCGGGATCGAACCCCACCCGTGGTATTGTTCATAAAACCTCAAATGTATCAGAACTCATGTGAGACAAGAGAGGTTTATGGGAAGGCCTTACTGAAAGAGACTGAAGTAAGCCTAACGAGGGGGGAGGGATATGTTCATGACATGCAAGATGCTCAAAACCGCGAGTTTTTTTTAAAAGGCCTGGGATAAAAACAGTTGAAAGACACTCATAATTACCAAAGTTGTCAGGAATAACTTTTTTTTTATATGCATCATGGAGTAGTGGGAGCAGAACAGAATGAGGTAATATTGCAGGCAGTTGAACTTGGGGTTAAAGACCAGTCGTGTTAGGGGGTCCAAGATGCTAGAAATGCTGGTAGTAACAGAGGCGAGGGCCAGGAACCGAGACTCAACCCCTACAAGCACAAGTGGCAGAAGACAAACGAACCACATGCCTTGGTTGGGGCATGAGTCCCTAGCTAGGGGCTAGAGGAAAGCTATAGAGTTAGGTCTTGCTAGGGGTGGAAGGTAAAGGGTAAGGGGGGTTGATTTTGAGCGAGATGTAAATCCAGGCAACATTAGCTAAGTCTAGTGTAATCCCAGCTGTAATCCTTGAAACAATACCGCGAAAGAGAGAGAGAGAGAGAGAGAGAGAGAGAGAGAGAGAGCATCAGGTAGGGTAGGCTCCAAAACCTGGTGGTCCCTGGTCAAGGACAGACAAGGTTATCTGCCTGATGAACTTATTCCACCTCTAAATCGACAGGATGGGACTACCTCTACTAGTAGTCAAGAGAAGGCTGACCTCTTTGCTGAACACTTTGCTACCAAAATGCAAGTTCCTGATCCAGCAAGGGACCCTCCTTGGCTAGCTGCAAGAACTGTGTCAAAACTGTCAGTGGTGTCAATAAGGCAGGAGGAGGTGCATTTCCTACTTAAATCGCTTGACCAAGAAAAGGCTGTGGGCCCAGACAAGTTGAGCCCAAGATTGTTGAGAAGATGTGCAGACCAGCTAGCAGCACCTCTAACTCGCATCTTTCAGCACTGCCTAGTACAGTGTAAATGGCCCTCTCTATGGAAAGAGGCAAATGTAGTCCCTGTTCACAAAAAGAAGAGCAGAGCAGAAATCAGCAACTACAGACCAGTGTCACTCCTGTCAATCACTGGTAAGATCCTTGAGACAATAATCTCAAGACAAATGACAGAGTTTTTTGACTACCACTCACTACTTTGTGATCGTCAATATGGCTTCAGGAAAGGTTACTCTGCTGCTGATCTGTTGTTAAACCTCTCCACTAAGTGGCACCAGTCACTGGATGAATCCAAAGTCAGCTGTGTGGTAGCACTGGACATTGCTGGCGCTTTCGACCGGGTGTGGCACCAGGGCCTCTTAGCAAAACTTCAAGCACTGGGAATTGCAGGCTCTATGCTATGTCTCCTCAGTGATTACCTTCATGGTAGATCTCTAAGTGTAGTTCTCAACGGAATGGAATCAGCAAGACATCCTATTGGGGCAAGTGTTCCACAAGGAAGCGTGCTGGGTCCATTGTTATGGAATGTCTACTTCAACGACCTTCTTCATCTCATCCCAGAATCACATGCATATGCAGATGACTGTACACTGACATTCACTTATCCAAGAGAAGAAATGCCAGCTGCTCTAAGCTACATCAATCACCAGCTGAGAGCTATATCAGCTTGGGGAAATAGATGGCAAGTAACATTTGCACCTGAGAAAACGCAAATGATGATCATCTCTAGGAACCATGATGGTAATGCTGGTGCAGTAGTAAGGATGAATGGGAGGATGTTGGCACCTGGAGAAGAAGTTGATATCCTTGGGGTGAAATTTGACTCCAAACTAACCATGAAGAATCACGTTGTAAATCTTGCAAACAAGGCAGCCAGGAAGCTTACAGCACTTCGCCGTATCTCCCATATGCTTGACAGTAGGGGCTGCAAGATCCTGTACGAGGCACAAGTACGCTCACACCTTGAGTATGCTCCACTTTCTTGGTTTGCCTGCCCCCCCTCTCATCTGCGACTGCTTGACAGAGTAGAGAACAGAGCAAGACGTCTCATCTCTCGCCTGGACCCATCCTGGATAGATCTGTCATTTCAGCAGAGCCTTCAACATAGGAGGGATGTGGGTGGCCTTACTGTTATGTACAAGGCCAATATTGTCAAAATACCACACTTGGATCCACTTCGAGGACAGCGTGAAACAAGCTTTTATGCCACAAGACGGGCAGAAAGCAGCAACTTCACTCTGGTTGTACCCTTCTCCAGAACATCACTCCATCTGAGATCATACATACCCAGGATGACTCGAGTATGGAACACATTCGTTCAGCATAATGATGTCAACGAGATAAAGTCAGTTGATCAAATGAAAATGCTGGCCCACAGATGGCTCCAACTTCATCCTGTTCCCTACTTGTATGTCTCATAACAATACAAATTCTTTCAAATGAGCTGATGTAGGTAACAGCTCTTAGCTTGCCAATAAAGTTAGGAATCCTTAACCTGTAAATAGCTGTCAATAAAGCTAGGGATCCTTAACCTTGTCAAACCCTGTGTAAAAAAAAAAAAAAAAAAAAAAAAAAAAAAAAAAAAAAAAAAAAGAGAGAGACTGACTGACTTCATGCAGATTTGGGAGAGGGTACCAACGAAGGATGGAGAATAAGAGCGAGTGGGAGTGAAGGATGAGGCGAGAAATCGGGATGTGGAGGGATGGTGTGGCTGAGACTTGCTCTCCAGTGTTCACCCATCAGTAAAATGGGTACCTGGGCGTTAGTTGACTGGTGTGGGTCGCATCCTGGGACAAAATTGACCTAATTTGCCCAATGTGCTCTTCATAAAAAGGGGCTGTTTATATATAAATAAGTCACTGATGTCAGATAGGCCTGTATACCTTGTACATATACTTGTAGAAATAATGATTATTATTATTATTAGTTAGCAATGGTGATGGAAGGAGAGTGAAGGTGGAAGCGTGTTAGCAGGCAAAAACAATTATAACATCAGCAATAAAAATATCAAAGTAAACAATAGCTAGAAAAAACACCTATATTGCATAATAATAATAATGACTGCAATAACAATAATAATGACTGCAATAATAATAATAATTCATACAATTAAGAATAACGAAAATTAATATCCCGAAAAAATTACTGAATAAACTGAATCTTAACTTCCTCGGTGAATTTATTGAGTATCCAGAGTTTTGATGGTTATGTGGGACTGCAGGCTACCAACAGCAACAGCCTGATTGAACAGGCAATTAGCAGACGAGCCTGGCCCATTGCCGGCCTCCGGGAGTAGAAAAACTCTGGGAGTTCATCAAAGGTGTATGAAAATCCTAACCCACACACACCAACCCACACTTACCCACACCCACCCACAATACCCACACTTACCCACACCCACCCACAATACCCTAACTCACCCTTCGTTGTGTAGTTTTAAAAATAGGTTACATAAATACATGAGTGAGTGTGAGTTGGACCTGACTAGCTTGTGCTAGTAGGTTTGATACCGTGCTCTTTCCTTTACTGGATGTGACCTGGACCTAACTAGGTTGGGTCAGTGGCATGGGCCGGTAGGCGACTTGGAGCTGCCTCGCACGGGCCAGTAGACCTGCTGCAGTGTTCCTTCTTTCTTATGTTCTTAAAGGAATTATCTCTTCAAGATTGAGGTTCAGTTTCCAAGATAGTGAAAAAGTGTTAAAGCGGGTCGTTGTCATGCAGATGATGATCTCCACTCTGATAACCATGCAGCGTAATCTTGCTGACACTGATTCAAGACTTGTAAACATTCAAGCAGAGATAAAAACAGCGGCAATTAAGCGATGGAGAGAGCTGTTGACGACCTTTAATGTTGTTGTTGTTGTTCTGACTGAAGGATCAGGGACCTGTGTAGTGTGTACACAAGAATGTGTGTAGTGTGTACAAAAGTACGTATTTAGTGTGTGTGTACACAAGAACGTGTGTAATGTATGTACACAAGAAGACATTTAAGACAATAAAGTCTTAAATCTTCTCAACGATGCCAACACATACCAGCCTGTATCGGAATCAGTGCTACTTCAAAGTACCCAGACTTTCCTTCAAAAGGCTCGTAGCATCTTACGAAAATCAGAACAAGGCAAAAAAACTACTTAAACTTTTACCAGGTCAACCGAAACCAGCACACCTGTATGGCCTTCCTAAGACACAAACCTGGCATCCCACTACGGCCTATCACTTCGGGCATAGGGAGTGCACCACACAGACTAGCCGGCCATCTTGCCAAATACCTTTCAGCGCTTCTGGGCACTATCAGTCAAGCCCACCTCAAACACTCAGGTGACCTTCTCTCCCGAATTTCTAACCTGAATGTCAAAAACAAAAGCATGGCTTCCTTTGATGTCACAGCCCTCTTTACCAACGTTCCTACTGACGCTGCAATCAACATTCTGAGACAGAGGCTCACTGAAAACCACGACCTCCCTTTACCTCTTCTAGATTTCATCAATGTAGTGGAACTGTGTGTTAATTTCAACTTCTTCAAGTATCAGGACAACTGTTACAAACAATGCTTTGGGATGGCAATGGGCAGCCCGCTCAGTGCTGTGCTTGCCAACCTCTTCATGGAAAACTTGGAGACAGAGAAATTCAGCACCCTCATTCCCAACACCGTTACCTGGCTAAGATACGTTGATGATATATTGGTTTTCTATCCGAGACGTCTTAATATCCAGGCCCTTCTCAACAAGGTCAATGCAGTTGAACCATCAATAAAGTTTACACTTGAACTCGAAAATGATGGCAAACTTCCTTTCCTCGACGTTCTACTGTGCAGATCTCCCGACAGTGACAAACTTCTCTTCAAAGTGTATAGAAAACCTACCAACAAGGACGATCTTATACACTTTTATTCACACCAAGATACCCGCACTAAGAGAGGAGTCCTCATTGGCTTCTTCTTGAGAGCTCTTCGCATCTCCAGCCCTTGTTTTCTAGAAGAAGAATGCACTTGCATAACACAAGCCTTTACACGTCTTCTGTTCCCATCTTTCTTCATCCGAGATTGCAGACTCAAGGCACAAGCTATCCTCAACAAACCGTCCATGGAACAGCCCCCTAAACAGTTCATAGTACTCCCATGTGGCGATGTTGCCACGAATACTCGCCGGGCACTTGCTATGAGTAACATCAACGTTTCCACCATAAACACATCCTCTATCAAAGACCTCACTACTAAACGCAGCCCCACACCTCTAACTTCTACAGCAGGTCTACACTATCCCCTGTGGGTTCTGTCCCAAGAAATATGTAGGCGAGACAGGCAGAGATCTTGCAGTCCGCCTGAATGAGCATCGAAATGCCTCTAACAGAGACGATGTAACGTACGCCTGTGTCCTCTGGAACGAGGCACAACTCGTTCTCACCGAACCTGACCTTAGACGCCGACGGTGCCTAGAAGCCTCACTAATCACCGTCACCGACACTATAGAACGCAACACTGGAAACTACAAAATTTCAAAAACATTGGCATACATGATACTTAAGCAGCACCAACCCAACAACACAGGAGTCACATGATTTCATCGTCTACCCGTCCTCATCATAGGCAGAGGTTGTTTTGATAAGGACCTGCCTCGCATGGGCCAGTAGGCCTTCTACAGTGTTCCTCCATTCTTATGTTCTTATGACATTCCTCAGGTCACGTGCGTCACATCTCACTCTCCGCCTATATATATAATGTCTTTCTACCTCTGTATGTTAGAAGTGATCAAGGCCCCAGGACCGAAACGTTTTCTAATAAATGTTATAGTGTTTGCTTACGTGTCTTTCTAAAACACACAAGAACGTGTGTAGTGTGTACACAAGAACGTGTGTAGTGTGTACACAACGTGTGTAGTGTGTACACAACGTGTGTAGTGTGTACACAAGAACGTCTGTAGTGTGTACACAACGTGTGTAGTGTGTGTACACAAGAACGTGTGTAGTGTGTGTACACAAGGACGTGTGTAGTGTTTGTACTCAAGGATGTGTGAAGTGTGTGCACTTAGGAACGTAGTGTTTGTACACAAGGACGTGTGCTGTATATGTACTCAAGGATGTGTGTAGTGTCTGTTCTTTGAGTCGACCCTAGCACACACAACTGAGTACAGCTAGGTGAGCAAACACAATGTGGAGAAAATTACAAGAAGATTGATGTAGCACCTAAAGTTAAAAAAATCTTATTGAAAAGAAACAGATTCAGGGATGAGAACTCTTGTCTCACGATACCTAATAGAGTTCCACGACTGAGATAAAACAGGAGAGGCAGAGGTGCGAGGACTGCTGTTTATCTTCACATCAGTTAGGACATAGAAAGTGCCGTTCTTCCATTTTGAACCTTTGCTCAGGCTTGACACGTTTGCGATGCCCTTGCAGAAGATCAGTTGTGGCGACCAGAGACTTCTCACGGCCTAGAAACAAGCAGGTGGAAAATGCAACGATACCTTGAACAGGGAGGATATGAAAGTCACTGAAAAACTAATAACGGTGAAGAAAGGTGTGTGAGCGTTGGAATGTTTCTTGAATGTCCTCCCTCAAGTATCGGTTAATAGGGCACTGCTCTTTCTAATATATAATAATAATAATAATAATTATTATTATTATTGTTATTATTTCTACAATTACATGCACAAGGTATACAGTCCTAGCTGACATCAGTGACATACTACTATATAGAAAGTCCCTTGTTATGCAAATTAGAGCAAATTAGGACAGTTTTGTCCCCGTGCATGTGTGGATAATGCGCGTTCATGCGCGTTATCAACACATGCACGGGTAGACAGGATCATCACGCATCAGGAAACAAGAGCCTCCCAGTTACGACAAACCAGCCACACCTACGATAAGCAAACAAAAGTCAATAAAAACAAACACTGCCTCCTGCTCTGTTGACGGAGAAACAATGCAAAGTTTCTTGCTGGAGAAAAAACTGTTTTTTATTAGGGAGTTTTTGTTGGTGCAGAGACAAACATGGTCAGTGTTTCTTGCTGAAGATCCGAAGAAAACTGTTCTTAGATAAGAGATACATAACACTTTGTGCAGTACAGGAGATACATATCACTTCGTGCAGTACAGGAGATACATAACACTTCGTGCAGTACAGGAGATACATATCACTTCGTGCAGTACAGGAGATACATAACACTTCGTGCAGTACAGGAGATACATAACACTTCGTGCAGTACAGGAGATACATAACACTTCGTGCAGTACAGGAGATACATATCACTTCGTGCAGTACAGGAGATACATAACACTTCGTGCAGTACAGGAGATACAAAAACACTTTGTGCAGTACAGGAGATACATAACACTTTGTGCAGTACAGGAGATACATAACACTTTGTGCAGTACAGGAGATACATAACACTTCGTGCAGTACAGGAGATACATAGCACTTCGTGCAGTACAGGAGATACATAACACTTCGTGCAGTACAGGAGATACATAACACTTCGTGCAGTACAGAGATACATAACACTTCGTGCAGTACAGGAGATACATAAACACTTCGTGCAGTACAGGAGATACATAACACTTCGTGCAGTACAGGAGATACATAACACTTTGTGCAGTACAGGAGATACATAACACTTCGTGCAGTACAGGAGATACATAACACTTTGTGCAGTACAGGAGATACATAACACTTCGTGCAGTACAGGAGATACATAACACTTCGTGCAGTACAGGAGATACATAACACTTCGTGCAGTACAGGAGATACATATCACTTCGTGCAGTACAGGAGATACATAACACTTCGTGCAGTACAGGAGATACATAACACTTTGTGCAGTACAGGAGATACATAACACTTCGTGCAGTACAGGAGATACATAACACTTCGTGCAGTACAGGAGATACATAACACTTTGTGCAGTACAGGAGATGCATAACACTTTGTGCAGTACAGGAGATGCATAACACTTCGTGCAGTACAGAGATACAAACACTTTGTGCAGTACAGGAGATACATAACACACTTTGTGCAGTACAGGAGATACATAACACTTTGTGCAGTACAGGAGATACATAACACTTCGTGCAGTACAGAGATACATAACACTTCGTGCAGTACAGGAGATACATAACACTTCGTGCAGTACAGGAGATACATAAACACTTCGTGCAGTACAGGAGATACATAACACTTCGTGCAGTACAGGAGATACATAACACTTCGTGCAGTACAGGAGATACATAAACACTTCGTGCAGTACAGGAGATACATAACACTTCGTGCAGTACAGGAGATACATAACACTTCGGCAGTACAGGAGATACATAACACTTCGTGCAGTACAGGAGATACATAACACTTCGTGCAGTACAGGAGATACATAACACTTCGTGCAGTACAGGAGATACATAACACTTTGTGCAGTACAGGAGATACATAACACTTTGTGCAGTACAGGAGATACATAACACTTTGTGCAGTACAGGAGATACATAACACTTTGTGCAGTACAGGAGATAACATAACACTTTGTGCATTACAGGAGATACATAACACTTCGTGCAGTACAGGAGATACATAACACTTCGTGCAGTACAGGAGATACATAACACTTCGTGCAGTACAGGAGATACATAACACTTCGTGCAGTACAGGAGATACATAACATTCGTGCAGTACAGGAGATACATAACACTTCGTGCAGTACAGGAGATACATAACACTTCGTGCAGTACAGGAGATACATAACACTTCGTGCAGTACAGGAGATACATAACACTTCGTGCAGTGCAGGAGATACATAACACTTCGTGCAGTACAGGAGATACATAACACTTCGTGCAGTACAGGAGATACATAACACTTTGTGCAGTACAGGAGATACATAACACTTTGTGCAGTACAGGAGATACATAACACTTCGTGCAGTGCAGGAGATAAAATAACACTTCGTGCAGTGCAGGAAAATACATAACACATTGTGCAGTGCAGGAGATACATAACATTTTGTGCAGTACAGGAGATACATAACACTTGTGCAGTACAGGAGATACATAACACTTTGTGCAGTACAGGAGATACATAACACTTCGTGCAGTACAGGAGATACATAACACTTTGTGCAGTACAGGAGATACATAACACTTCTTGATGTTGAACAGATACATAACAGTTCTTGCTGTAGAAAAGATACATAACACTTCTTCCTGTAAACCGGCCAGATCCACCAGGCTGTGGTGGTGAAGTGCCTGGTTGACCAGGCAAGCGCCAGACAAGCCTGACCCAAGGCCGGGCTCTGGGAGTAGAAAAGCTTTCGGAACTCATCAGAGGTATATCAAAGGTTTATGACGTGCACACATACCCTGCTAAAGTTAGGGAAAAATGAAATATTGCTTTTAATGCTTCTACCCTTTGCCCAGTACTCATACACCCGTGGCATCTCTCTCTCTCTCTCTCTCTCTCTCTCTCTCTCTCTCTCTCTCTCTCTCTCGCTTTTATCTCAAGAGTAAATCTGTTTATTTTTCTTTGATTCGTGTTACCAACTATAGGGGAGATGTGTTGCCCGGGGGGAGGGAGAGGGGAGAGGTTTTGCCCGGGGGGAGGGAGAGGGGAGAGGTGTTGCCCGGGGGGAGGGAGAGGGGGGGTTAGGTGTTGCCTGGTTGGAGGGGAAGGGAGAGGGAGAGAGGGAGGGAGTTAGGGAGGGGCTGTCGAACATGCCGCTGCCTTCTCAGTAATATTCACTGATACACAACATTAGAGGTCAGGATATTCTGGGGTTTCAAATCCTGTTGACCTCTCCTTATCTGTTAATATCTGCTGGTGATTACTGGGATTATCGCCCCTCCCCCGCTTCCTTCACCAGACCCGGTCTCGTATCAACATTCGTGGCTCTATATGATTCAGCATCTTTCCAGATGTCAGAAACACTGCCGGAACAAGTGTAAAAGTTTTCAAGAGAAAACTGGACAAGCATTTTCACCAGGTCCTGATCCACCTCGAGGCTTGGTGACAGACCAGGCCTGTGACCAGGCCTGTGACCAGGCCGTCTCCCACCAAGGTAGGGTGGCCCGATAAAGAAAAAAAAATAATCATTCACTCTATCACTGTTTTGCCAGAGGCGCGCTTACACTACAGTTATAAAACTGCAACATTAACACCCTTCAGAGTGTAGACACTGTACTTCCCATCTCCAGGAATCAAATCCTGTCTGCCGGTTTCCCTGAATCCCTTCATAAATGTTACCTTGCTCTCACTCCAACATGTTAAATCCTAAAAACCATTTGTCTCCATTCGCTCCTAACACGCTCACGCATGTTTGCTTGGATGTCCAAGCCTCTCGCACACAAAGCCTCCGTTACCCCCTCCCTCCAAACTTTCCTAGGCCGACCCCTACCCCGCCTTCCCTCCACTGCACATTTATACACTCTCGAAGTTATTCTGTTTCGTTCTACGCTCTCTACATGTCCGAACCACCTTAACAACCTCTCCTCAGCCGCACCTCCTCCTAATTTCCAAACTACGAATTCTCTGCATTATATTCACCATCATCTTTCATCACTAGCAAGTGCCAACACCATCTTTCATCAATAGCAAGTGCCAACACCATCTTTTATCACTAGCAAGTGCCAGCATCATCTTTCATCACTAGCAAGTGCCAGCACCAGCATCTTTCATCACTAGCAAGTGCCAACACCATCTTTTATCACTAGCAAGTGCCAGCACCATCTTTCATCACTAGCAAGTGCCAACACCATCTTTTATCACTAGCAAGTGCCAGCATCATCTTTCATCACTAGCAAGTGCCAGCACCAGCATCTTTCATCACTAGCAAGTGCCAACACCATCTTCCATCACAAACAAATGTCAACACCAGCATCTTCCATCGCCAACAACTTCCATCACTAACAGTAGTGCCAACACTTCCAACTTTTGCTCCGTGGCCGCCTCGCTCTTAACAAAACACTCTCAATAGCCACTAATTTCCTGTTTCCTGTTTGGGAAATAAATGCCAAAAGTTTGAAATTTGATTGTTTTGTCCTCCATTGAATCGAGGATTAAGAGGTTATTGTTAATTGTGATTTGTTATGAGAAAGAGAGACGGAGAGAGAGAGAGACGGAGAGAGAGAGAGACGGAGAGAGAGAGAGACGGAGAGAGAGACGGAGAGAGAGACGGAGAGAGAGAGAGACGGAGAGAGAGAGAGACGGGGAGAAAAGAGAGACGGAGAGAGAGAGAGACGGAGAGAGAGACGGAGAGAGAGAGAGACGGAGAGAGAGAGAGACGGAGAGAGAGAGAGACGGAGAGAGAGACGGAGAGAGAGACGGAGAGAGAGACGGAGAGAGAGAGAGACATGAAGAACCATGTTGTAAATCTTGCAAACAAGGCAGCCAGGAAGCTTACAGCACTTCGCCGTATCTCGCATCTGCTTGACAGTAGGGGTTGCAAGATCCTGTACGAGGCACAAGTACGCTCACACCTTGAGTATGCTCCACTTTCTTGGGTTGCCTGCCCCCCCTCTCATCTGCGACTGCTTGACAGAGTAGAGAACAGAGCAAGACGTCTCATCTCTCGCCTGGACCCATCCTGGATAGATCTGTCATTTCAGCAGAGCCTTCAACATAGGAGGGATGTGGGGTGGCCTTACTGTTATGTACAAGGCCAATATTGTCAAAATACCACACTTGGATCCACTTCGAGGACAGCGTGAAACAAGCTTTTATGCCACAAGACGGGCAGAAAGCAGCAACTTCACTCTGGCTGTACCCTTCTCCAGAACATCACTCCATCTGAGATCATACATACCCAGGATGACTCGAGTATGGAACACATTCGTACAGCATAATGATGTCAACGAGATAACGTCAGTTGATCAAATGAAAATGCTGGCCCACAGATGGCTCCAACTTCATCCTGTTCCCTACTTGTATGTCTCATAACAAAAATGCTTTCAAATGAGCTGATGTAGGTAACAGCTCTTAGCTTGCCAATAAAGTTAGGAATCCTTAACCTGTAAATAGCTGTCAATAAAGCTGGGGATCCTTAACCTTGTCAAACCCTGTGTAAAAAAAAAAAAAAAAAAAAAAAAAAAAAAAAAAAAAGACGGAGAGAGAGAGAGAGACGGAGAGAGAGAGAGAGACGGAGAGAGAGACGTAAACACAGACAGTGATATAGTATAACAAACATATATATTACGCTGGTAGACAGGTGGTGGGGTTGATGATGGGGGAGGGAGGGAGGGGGGCGTCATCACCACACAGCTGGGAGCCTCATCAACAAACTACCGGTGAAGGGAAGAAACCAATTTAGCAAACAAAACATAAACAAGTATTTCAGCTGCCAAAATGTCTATCGGAACTGTAGTGAGAGATGAGGTTGTCGCTCTTCAGGGAAGTTTAGTGGTGGTATTAGTAGCTGCCGTAGTATTAGTAGTAACAATGTTAGTGGTGGTAGTAACAGTGTTGGTAGTGACAATGGCAGTAGTAGTATTGATGGTGTCGGTGAGAATCAGAGGGAATAAAGTTAGCATAAAGCATTCGCTGGTACAGGACTTCAAAAAGAATAGCATGACCTTTCAGCCCAAGGCGTAATTCAGCCCAGTTATGAAAAATCATGGATAGATCTGCGGTACATAAAGCTGGAGGTAAAACAAGTCACAATATGTATAGGCCGATAGCATGTCCTGAATTATCAAAATCTTAGGAGTGTTTGAGAGACAACTACTGGACCGTTACCACAAAGTCGTAGATGTACTGGAAGACTAGCAAAATGCAGACGTAATGTAACTGGAAAAGTGAGCAGATAGATATTCAACCTCCTAAGAAAGAGGACCCAAAGAATAATAGTCAACAAAGTATAATGAAAGACTGCCACAGAAAGAAGCTCTGTTCCTCAAGACAGTTCTTGCCACAACTGTTTTTCTCATTATCCTATCTGACATAGACCAACAGGCTCCTAATTGTCTTCAAGAGGAAACATAATGGGTTCCTCCAGCCAGTTCCTTACCAGTCGGGCTGTGGTACTTTGCATTCAGTGCAGCGAGCACCAACAACCTTACTGATCAGTTTGTCAACAAGAAGGGAAAGACGATGATCCTGGAAATCATTTTTAGGTAAATCGCCGCCTCCTCCTCCTCCTCCTCCTCCTCCTCCTCCTCCTCTCCTTCTTCACCTACTCGGTGCTCTAATTGCCATTACATGTGAGTTCAATCGAGTAAAATTAATATTTTTGGCAAATTCAGATGCACATACTATACGGGATGGAGTGACTAGGGTATGTTTAAACGACAATCCTTTGTCACACAACTCATTTCACTGGAGCTGCCAGTTTGTTCTACACTCAGCTGTACATACGCATATGCGCATTCACCTGCTGTGTAAATAGTTATTCTGCGATAGTGTGATTGGTACTGTTGGACGACGATAACAAGTGAGATACCGTAAATATCAGCATCTGAGACTGTCGTAGATCAGAGAAAAGTGGCTTCCAGAGTTCTGTCTGAAAAAATGTAAGGTCAGACAATTCGGGAAAGAAGAAGGAAAACCATCGATGGAGTACAGACTAGGGGTAGAGGAAGTATAAATAATGAGAAAGGAATATGTTCTGGGAGTGAACATCACAATCAACTCAGTCTCGAGACGCACATCAACTGCCCAGTCTGTGAATGCCGTGGACAGCGTATGTTACTAACCAACCTTAAGACGCCTCTTGGGACCCTATTCACAACCTTTTCACACCCATTCACACCTGAGACCCTATGAATAGGATGCCCACACTAGGTATGTTGTGAATAAGTAGGTTTATAAGACATATAGAGGCCTGCAACTGTACAGGTTCCAGCACTGTGGGATGTGAACTATGAGAAAAGACTGAAGGAATTAGAGAGAGAGCGAGGGATTAGGAGAAAGAGGAATTCTAAGTAAGAAATACTCAAGGCAGTAAAGAGCGTGAATTAGAGACACTGTTCAGAACGCGAGGACAAGAGACGTCATGCGTAAGTAGAACAGTAATTAGTGACTCCGGTCAGTCTAGTTTACGAGGCGGGGTCAGGAGCTAGCATTAGTCTCTAGAAAAGCACATCCATGAGTACACACAACTCGTCGGATACACACACACTAAATCACTCTCTCACACTTCCCAGACGCAGTAAACATTAATTACAAGCCATAAACTAGCGTTGTGCCTCACCTGCCGTCTTAATTGGCTGATGAATTAAGACCCTGGCACACCTGTACTGCCAGCCTTACACGTTCAGGAGTCCCCCCCCCAAACACACGCACACGTGTCCGAATTTACACAGGTGTCCACATACACGTATCCACACACACACAGGTGTCCATACACATGTTCATTGTGCGGTGGCGTCGAGGAGAGTTGCTGCTATTTTCGTCATAGAAAATCAAGTTACACAGGTTTGTGGTATGATCTGTTGAGTAGTGTCACCCGACCTGTTGCAGGGCGAAACGTGACCGACTTCGAGGGTAGAAGAACCTTCACAAGTTGCAAGTGTGCTAACCTGTCCTAAAGTATCCTAACATGTCATAAGGCATCCTAACGTCATAAAATATCCTAACATGTCCTAAGATATCCTAACATAAGGCATCCTAACATGTCATAAGATATCCTAACATGCCATAAGATTTCCTAACATAAGATATCCTAACATACCATAAGGTATCCTAACGGTACTCAAACACACTACATCATATCGCACCGCACCATATCCTTCATTACTACAAAGATTTCTGCTACATCCTCTTGCCTGTACATTTATACCTTTACCCCTGGCTAAGTAGAGGTCTTCCATTGTCATGTTTCCCTGCGATAACTGGAAGACAAGGTAAGGTACTGCAGCCGCCTACCCTGCCGTGTATCAGAGATTATACTCTTAAGTCTTGCAGAATGGCCGCCGCTGCAGCCATGGTCTTGGTGAGGCAGTGGTTTATGAGAGGATCCTCGCAGACCCTCACTCTCCCTCCAACCTGCAATATTTTTATCCCATTCTGTTTTGAAGATATTTACTGCCTTGATCTTCCTGGATATTGACTCAGGTTAGGTAAGGTTCGTCAGGATAGAGGACAAATGTTTCCTGACGCGGGTCTCGGTTTAGATTTTAGACGAGGTTCTCTATTCTGACACAGTGGTGCGTTTTTCTACACTCGTTTTGATTACAAAGCTGCGTGTGACCGTAAATTACACACACACACACACACACACACACACACACACACACACACACACACACACACACACACACACACACACACACACACACACACACACACTTAACTTCTCTTCGGTATTTTAAACTTTTTCAATAAAGCTGTTAAATCTTTTCATTTGTTTTCCAAGCCTTACGATTCTTGAAAACATTTGCCGAAGATTCTGAAGTAAAGAGAAAGTATTTATGATTGCAGCCACAGTCCAAGTTTTCAAAGACTTGTACTTATAAATCCCCTGTTTGGTAACTACAGAAATGTTTATATCACCTTGAGTAGAAACAGGCGATCTAAGAATACGATTCTTGACCCTTTGCCCTCTGATATCTTACATGTCTTTACCATACCCATGAATCTTCTGTTTTTATTCCCGTAATCTTTCTTATATCAGATGGTAACAGGTTATCTCCTTGTCCTTAAACGTAAATACAGTCCCTTGGAATTTTGTATTTTTTTTTTTTTGGTGGGGAGGGGCTTTTATTTCAGTAGAAACTTACTTCAAAATTACTTTCTGTGATTTCGAAGGATTTACTTTCAAGTCAAGGAAGAAGATTTTTGTACCGAGGATCCTGGCGTTAGGAGTGATGTGACGAAGTGTGTTTGTTACCGTTTGTGGGTGAGTTCCTACAAGTGTTATGATGATGCACAGGTGTTATGGTGATTTACACTTGTTATAATGTACAGGTGTTATGAGGACGTATAATTTTTTATGTAGATGTGTACGAGTTAATGGCATAATGGGGAAAGCGTGATATTGATAACAGTGTGTGGCCATGACGCTTACAAGAGTGAGTCGTGCAGGAAGTACAGTGCTTGGGGAGGAGATGACGCCAGGGCCTCTCCTGCCATCACCAGCTGTCTCAAGACGAGTGCAGAAAGCGAGAGACAACTAGTCAAGAGATGATGAGTAACCCCAGGATATACAGGTGTGTCACAGGATCTCTGTCCCACGTGAACCACCTGTAGGCCTGACATAAGGATGTAAGGCGTGCAGGAAGGGAGAGAGACTAGACTGCTCAAGGAAGAGAGGACCCCAGGAGCTTTGTCCTCAGCGTGAAATAAGACACATGAAGCAACGTTTCACCACGAACTGTTTCTGTGCTCCGTGGATCAACTAATTCGACGGAGCAGATGTTGCAAACATGAAAAAGGACAGAGGGGGAACGGATACGATGAAGTTATGGGAGAGGAGGTTTAAAGCAGAAGATTGAGGAGGAGAATAGAATAACACAAATACGATGAGTGGGAGGGTGGGAGACGGAGGAATAATAGACGAAGAGAAAAAAATAAGACTGAGGGACTGCAACTGTCTTCTGAATGAAATTCTGCGAGGCTGCGGGACTGATTAATTACCTCTTCTACAGTCTAACGTTTATGTCCCTGTAATGTAATGTATTGTAGGTATCCATTATCTTGTCGGATTGTATACCAATGATATGGTAAGAACATAAGAATGAAGGAACCCTGCAGCAGTCCTACTGGCTCATACATGGCAGATTCTTTTCAAATCCATCCCTTTTCCCTCATTTATTTGTCCAACTTACAGTACTCAATTTTTAGCTTCAGTAACCTTATTAACTCATGTGCAAGTCCCATTCTAGTCCAGCCCTTCTCACTCGTGTGTTTATCTAACCTGCATTAAAGCTATGTTTTTGCTTCACCAGCTGCTAGACTCCTGCTAGCAGCAGACTCTAGCCAGCAGCAGACTCCTGCCAGCAGCTAGACTACTTGACAGATTGATATACAAGACAATGGATATTATTTTCTTGCAGACTCCTTGCATTAAAAAATACAAGCATAAAAAAACTGACACTTCGCTGACACGAGGAAACAATTAGTTCCTGAAAGAAAATAGAAAAATTCTCGAGTCTTTATAAATAAGATTAACGTCGCTCATAATGGCAGTACATGCTTAAACTCAACCCGAAAACAGACAGATGAAGCGAGCTAGTGTTGTGTGTGTGTTGTGTGTGTGTGGTGTGTGTGTGTGTGTGTGTGTGTGTGTGTGTGTGTGTGTGTGTGTGTGTGTGTGTGTGGGGTGTGTGTGTGTGTGTGTGTGTTTTGTGTATGTGTTGGGATGTGTGGGTGTATGTGTGTGGGTGTATGTGTATGTGTGTGTGTGTGTGTTTAGACTTGTGCGCTTGTGGGTTGTTGAGTTACAGCTTTTGAGACCGCCTCTTAACCTCGACTCGACCGCCGTGTAGATCCTGGCCTGGAAAAATAAATACAAATGCGACACAATGCGATCCTTTTTGGACTACGTTTCGCCCACACAGTGGGCTTTATCAAGTCACAAACAGATCTACCCGGGTATGAAGAGTACATGAGTATATAGTATAGTGTGGGGAGCCAGGTGGAGGATGTTGGGTAAGTTGTATCTGTGACGTCCCTCTCCGTTGCTCCACCTCACCAAGTGTTCCACCTCTCCAGTGCTCCACCTCTCCAGTGCTCCACCTCTCCAGTGCTCCACCTCTCCAGTGCTCCACCTCTCCAGGTACACCACCTTTCCAGGTGCTCCACCTCTCCAGGTGCTCCACCTCTCCAGGTGCTCCACCTCTCCAGGTGCTCCACCTCTCCGGGTGCTCCACTGTCCTCCTGATAATTTTTTGTGGATAAGATGTTTGTTAGTACTAGAGCCTAACTTGCATCCAAGCTTGTTAGTGATCCCGGTTTGTTAGTGATCATGGTTTGTTAGTGATCATGGTTTGTTAGTGATCATGGTTTGTTAGTGATTCAGGTTTGTTAGTGATTCAGGTTTGTTAGTGATTCAGGTTTGTTAGTGATTCAGGTTTGTTAGTGATTCAGGTTTGTTAGTGATCCTGGTGTGTTAATGATCCCAGTTTATTAGTTATCCCAGTTTGTTAGTGATCCCAGTTTGTTAGTGATCCCAGTTTGTTAGTGATCCAGGCTTATTAGTGATCCTAGTTTGTTAATGATCCTGGCTTGTTAGTTATCATAGTTTGTTGGTGATCCCGGTTTGTTAGTGATCTTGACTTAGTGATCCCGGTTTGTTAGTGATCTTGACTTCTTAGTGATCCCGGTTTGTTAGTGATCCCAGCATGTTAATGATCCAGGTTTGTTAGGGATCCAGGCTTGTTAGTGATTCCAGCATGTTAGTGGTCCCAGCATGTTAATGATCCAGGTTTGTTAGGGATCCAGGCTTGTTAGTGATTCCAGCATGTTAGTGATGCAGGCTTGTTAAGGATCCTGGTGTGTTAGTGATCCCATCTTACAGTTCAGCGACTTCTGTCTCTCTTAAATAAACCAAACAGAGACTACATTAGCCAGCTTGTGGTTGTCCTTCAGTTTCAAGTCTTCGACGACTTGTTAAAGATCTTTCCCGTGGTCTTAAGCTGTGGTTATGCTGCTTCCCCTGGTGATGCTCCCAGGGATGTGTTGTCAGGGCTCAGAGTATTTGTTGTGCCGGATCAACCAGTCTGTGATGAATACACAAATAACGTCGTCATAAGCTTCTCTCTCTTATGTACGGGTTATTTGTCTATTCCAGTTGCGGTGTTGTGGCTTTTTCTTCTCTGTGATGGATATGTGGGCCAGCGGGCCGCCAGGAGCTACAGCCTGGTTGACCAGGCAAGCACCAAACAAGCCTGACCCAGGACCGGGCTCCGGGAGTAGAAAAACCCTCGAAACTCAAGATATATCAAAGGTGGCCCAGTGCCGGCTTGCAGGCGTTAGGAAAACTCTCGAAACCCGTCAACGGTATATCAAAGGTAATTTCCTTCATCATCTTCACTTCCTCCTTTGTTGTGTGGAGTGTCCCTTTGTGGGTTGATGCGTCTTGCTATCATGTTCCATGGCATAATTCTTTGTTTTATGAATACCTCCCTTAATTTTATGTAAAGTTCCTCTCATTCCTCTGTCAGTCTACCGTGAATGTTCATAATTTTTCAGTGTTATCACTTTAAGGCGGCGGTGGTGTTTTGTTTGTCAGTGAAAGGGAAAAATTCCTGGCGAGCATGATCTTAATGATATGATGACCTGTTCTATGCAGTTTCTGTTAATGTAACCGAGGATTCCTGTTGATCCACCTCGTAAAACACTGTGTTGAATATCACATCATGTAATGTTCAAGCTTCTCCACACGACTTCAAAACCAAGTGAATAACATTGAGAAACTTGAATAAGAAATCCTTTAGAACCTTACATACGACACTGTTAAACCAGTCACTGAATTCACGGCCCCAGCGTGGACTCCACACCTGATGAAGCGTGGGAAGAAGGTCTTAAAGATCCAGAATCTTCCAAGCAGACTAGTACCAGGACTGAGAGAGATGCACTGTGAGGAGAGTGTGAATAACTAAATCTGACGACCATGACAGAGAGAAGGATAAAACGGGAAACATGGTTACTACATATGAAATCCTAAGATGGATAGATAGGGCAGATAGGGATAGATTGTTTGAATTAAGATGACCTGGATCAAGGGGACACAGGTGGAAGCTGAAAGTACAGATGAGGCATAGGTATGTAAGGAAGTATTTCTTTAGTCTCAGGGTGATTGAAAAGAAGAATGACTTGGATGAGGCAGTGGTGGAGGCAATACATAGTTCAAGAGTAGATATAATGAGGCCCAAGAGGCTAAAAGTTAGTGATGCTTTTGACTTGATAAACAAAATCACACATCATGTCTCAGGCCGTCATTTTCAGTCATTTTCCTCATGTTATAAAGTACTTATAGTTCTGCTATAACGTTTGAACATTGTCTCTCTATTCCCCTACACAGTCATTAGCTCTTCTGTTTGTTTCTATTTTCCTTGCATGTTCTCTTGGTCTTTGCATTATCTTCCCTACAACACTGGTTGATCCACAGTCTTTGTATTTCCTGTATCTTCTCACATCTGGTATAAACATCTTTCACCTCAAGGCAGTTTGCATAGTCTTTCCATTATCTCCGGAAGAGTCTTGCATGTCATTATCTCCTGGACGACCTTGTATGTCGTTATATCCTGGACGACCTTGTATGTCATTATCTCCTGGACGGCCTTGTATGTTATTTCTTTCATTGCGTTTTTCCTAGTGTTCTCTTTAGCCTGGCTTTCTGTCCTCTCCTTCCATTTTTGTCTCAACAGTTCTCCTTCTGCTAGTTAACCAAAACTTTGCACAAAATGTTTACATCTACCCAGTGGTAAATCCATAATGAATTCTGGCTCCGTCTATTTTGTTTAAAGTGAATATCAAGTCAGATATTAATTACTCATTCCCACGTTTCTAGTAACTAACTCGTATATTGGCTCATGAAGCTGTCAGTTCTTGCCAAGGTTAGTTTTCTATCCACTTCTCTGGCATTCTTGACTATGAGGTTCCCAGTTTCCCTATTACAATTTTTGTGATAGAAATCTCTTCTAATTAGTATTTTTGTTTTTGTCGTGCTTATTTTCGGTGGTGGTTAGAATGCAAATGATGCATGTGGTGGAGGCGAATGTGGTGATGTGAAGTTGTGGTGCTGATGGAAGTGTCAGTGTTTGTGGTAGAAGTTCTAAGAGTTGGCAGAAAGTTTTATGTTAGTGGTGGTGATGTAGTGGCGATGAAACTGGTTGTGCGATGTCTCCTTATCTGCCAGTGTCTCCTTATCTGCCAGTGTCTCCTTAATCTGCCAGTGTCTCCTTAATCTGCCAGTGTCTCCTTAATCTGCCAGTGTCTCCTTAATCTGCCAGTGTCTCCTTAATCTGCCAGTGTCTCCTTAATCTGCCAGTGTCTCCTTAATCTGCCAGTGTCTCCTTAATCTGCCAGTGTCTCCTTATCTGCCAGTGTCTCCTTATCTGCCAGTGTCTCCTTATCTGCCAGTGTCTCCTTATCTGCCAGTGTCTCTTTATCTGCCAGTGTCTCCTTATCTGCCAGTGTGTCCTTATCTGCCAGTGTGTCCTTATCTGCCAGTGTGTCCTTATCTGCCAGTGTGTCCTTATCTGCCAGTGTGTCCTTATCTGCCAGTGTGTCCTTATCTGCCAGTGTCTCCTTATCTGCCAGTGTCTTTATCTGCCAGTGTGTCTTTATCTGCCAGTGTCTCCTTATCTGCCAGTGTCTCCTTATCTGCCAGTGTGTCTTTATCTGCCAGTGTGTCTTTATCTGCCAGTGTGTCTTTATCTGCCAGTGTGTCTTTATCTGCCAGTGTCTCCTTATCTGCCAGTGTCTCCTTATCTGCCAGTGTCTCCTTAATCTACCAGTGTCTCCTTAATCTACCAGTATCTTCTTAATCTGCCAGTATCTCCTTAATCTACCAGTGTCTCCTTAATCTACCAGTGTCTCCTTAATCTGCCAGTGTCTCCTTAATCTGCCAGTGTCTCCTTAATCTGCCAGTGTCTCCTTAATCTGCCAGTGTCTCCTTAATCTCCAGTGTCTCCTTAATCTGCCAGTGTCTCCTTAATCTGCCAGTGTCTCCTTATCTGCCAGTGTCTCCTTATCTGCCAGTGTCTCCTTATCTGCCAGTGTCTCCTTATCTGCCAGTGTCTCCTTATCTGCCAGTGTCTCTTATCTGCCAGTGTGTCCTTATCTGCCAGTGTGTCCTTATCTGCCAGTGTGTCCTTATCTGCCAGTGTCTCCTTATCTGCCAGTGTGTCTTTATCTGCCAGTGTGTCTTTATCTGCCAGTGTCTCCTTATCTGCCAGTGGTGTCTTTATCTGCCAGTGGTGTCTTTATCTGCCAGTGTGTCTTTATCTGCCAGTGTGTCTTTATCTGCCAGTGTCTCCTTATCTGCCAGTGTCTCCTTATCTGCCAGTGTCTCCTTAATCTACCAGTGTCTCCTTAATCTACCAGTATCTTCTTAATCTGCCAGTATCTCCTTAATCTACCAGTGTCTTCTTAATCTACCAGTGTCTCCTTAATCTACCAGTGTCTCCTTAATCTACCAGTATCTTCTTAATCTGCCAGTATCTCCTTAATCTACCAGTGTCTCCTTAATCTACCAGTGTCTCCTTAATCTACCAGTGTCTCCTTAATCTACCAGTGTCTCCTTAATCTACCAGTGTCTCCTTAATCTACCAGTATCTCCTTAATCTACCAGTATCTCCTTAATCTGCCAGTATCTCCTTAATCTGCCAGTGTCTCCTTAATCTGCCAGTGTCTCCTTAATCTGCCAGTGTCTCCTTAATCTGCCAGTGTCTCCTTAATCTACCAGTGTGTCCTTAATCTGCCAGTGTGTCCTTAATCTGCCAGTGTCTCCTTAATCTGCCAGTGTCTCCTTAATCTGCCAGTGTCTCATTAATCTGCCAGTGTCTCCTTAATCTGCCAGTGTCTCCTTAATCTACCAGTGTCTCCTTAATCTGCCAGTGTCTCCTTAATCTGCCAGTGTCTCCTTAATCTGCCAGTGTCTCCTTAATCTGCCAGTGTCTCCTTAATCTACCAGTGTCTCCTTAATCTACCAGTGTCTCCTTAATCTACCAGTGTCTCCTTAGTCCTACCATGTCTCCTTATCTACCAGTGTCTCCTTAATCTACCAGTGTCTCCTTAAATCTACCCATGTCTCCTTAATCTACCAGTGTCTCCTTAATCTACCAGTGTCTCCTTAATCTACCATGTCTCCTAATCTACCAGTGTCTCCTTAAATCTACCAGTGTCTCCTTAAATCTACCAGTGTCTCCTTAATCTACCAGTGTCTCCTTAATCTACCAGTGTATCCTTAATCTACCAGTGTCTCCTTAATCTACCAGTGTCTCCTTAATCTACCAGTGTCTCGTAATCAACCTACGAGTGTCTAGTTGGAATCTCTCCAGACGCCATATAAATATCATCCAGACAGAGTTAACAATCTTTTACACCCGCCTCTAAACACTCGCCTCCAGACACTCGCCTCCAGACACTCGCCTCCAGACACTCGCCTCCAGACACTCGCCTCCAGACACTCGCCTCCAGACACTCGCCTCCAGACACTCGCCTCCAGACACATTACCGGCAGGACTGGGGAAACCGGAAACATGTGGCCCAAGTACCATATCACAGTGTAGCACAATACCAGAGGTACCAATAAAACCCACACTAAACCAAAACAGTCCAAATGATATAGCCTTCTTCCTATTTGTAACCATTCAGGCTTTGAAAACAAATATAAATGACAAAGTAATCTATATAATAGGCTCCTCGCAGAGGCGAATGTTCTGTTTCCAACATTTACAGAAACACAAGTGATGTTTTGGACGGTGGGAAAGCCATACAAACTGCAATATTTATAGATGTGACAGAAGAAACAACTCACAGGGAAGAGTAGGACTGTACGTGGAAAATACATTTTGCTGCATAAAACTGATGAATACATTAAATAATACAATAGAAGTTCTAGACATTAAAGTGGAAAATAGGAATTTTGTAATTATCCTTGTGTGTACAACACCGTCAGCAACTGCTGAGGAGTTCACCGAACAGATAAGAAAAATAGAAGTCTTGAAAGGCTAGAGAGAACCTTACACACTGAATATTATCCTCCTTGGACCTTTCAACCTGCAAAATATGAAATGGAAGATGGTAAATCACATTGTTGTGCCACAAATTGTTTCTAGAAGCACTCTAACTCCACAAGTGCGTACCAAAGAGCTAATGGAGTTTTGCGAAAAGTTTGCTTTGAGGCGACAAATAAATGAACCCACTAGAAATAAACATACACTGGATTAGATCTTTACGAACTACGAGGAACTTGTTAGATCCAGATCAGTGCCAGATCAACCAGGATGTAATGGATATGCGGAGAAGTGGGCCTCCAATAGCAACAGCCTGGTTGACCAGGCTAGCACCAGACGAACCTGGCACATGGCCGGTTTCCGTTAGTAAGACTTTCGAAACTCATCAGAGGTATAAAGGTATCAGAGACATAACAGTCGTAAATACGATATAATCTGATGACAACTAGTTTCATGATAATTTGTATCGTTGTCTCGTAGGGCGTTTTCCTTGTGCCACAGCCATCATTAAGTCTTTGAAGATTGATAGGAATAGGAGAAGAACCAAGGCTATGAAAAACTGATATATTCTTTGCCAGTGTCTTATAACCTAAATGATCTGAATCAAGGTGATATTTTTTAGGTTAGGGGGGAGGAGGGGCTTCCTTAATGCTTTTGTTCTTGTTTCTTGCCTCAGTTTGGTTGTACTTGTACTAATGAGTGCCATTATTCATTGCCTCTCCGAAGGCTACACTGCATGAAAAACAATATAAAAAATAAGAACATAAGAAAGGAGCAACACTGCAGGAGGTCTGTTGGCAGGTCCTTTACAATTCATCCCACTAACAAAACATTTGTAATAAAGTTGGTAGAATTACCGACAATATGTAAAGTAAAAGGACACAAGTGCAACTAATGTGACATTTATTGTGGCAACGTTTCGCTCTCCAGGAGCTTTATCAAGCCATTACATACAATACATGGACACAGAGGGTATATAAAGGCTCAGAGTGAGGTGAATACTAGTGAGGTACCATTTCGATGTTCACTAGTGGTGGTAGTAGTAGTAGTAGTAGTGGTAGTGACAAAAGCAATTAATTGCTTTATATTATTATTTGACTGTTATATTCTTATTTAGCTTATGCTGTTAGGATGTACATAAAATGTGCTATTATCTATTAGCTATTATCGCAAATATAAGCAATATAAAATTAAATGAAAAGGTAATATACATTATATATACATAATAATCATTGTAACCCATTCAGGGGTTGCAACACACAACAAGCTGTGTGGTGCACAGTGTGTGCTGTGCATGACACAACAAGTTGTGTGGTGCACAGTGTGTGCTGTGCATGACACAACAAGCTGTGTGGTGGCAGAACTACAAAGGGATCTGGACAGGCTGCAGACCTGGTCCAGCAATTGGCTCCTGGAGTTCAATCCCACCAAGTGCAAAGTCATGAAGATTGGGGAAGGGCAAAGAAGGACCGCAGACGGAGTACAGTCTAGGGGGTCAGAGACTACAAACCTCACTCAAGTAAAAAGTTCTTGGGGTGAGTATAACACCAGGCACATCTCCTGAAGCGCACATCAACCAAATAACTGCTGCAGCATATGGGCACCTAGCAAACCTCAGAACAGCATTCCGACATCTTAATAAGGAATCATTCAGGACCCTGTACACCGTGTACGTTAGGCCCATATTGGAGTAAAGTGCAAAGGTTTGCAACAAGACTAGTCCCAGAGCTAAGAGGTATGTCCTACGAGGAGAGGTTAAGGGAAATCAACCTGACGACACTGGAGGACAGGAGAGATAGGGGGGACATGATAACGACATACAAAATACTGAGAGGAATTGACAAGGTGGACAAAGACAGGATGTTCCAGAGATTGGACACAGTAACAAGGGGACACAGTTGGAAGCTGAAGACACAGATGAATCACAGGGATGTTAGGAAGTATTTCTTCAGCCACAGAGTAGTCAGTAAGTGGAATAGTTTGGGAAGCGATGTAGTGGAGGCAGGATCCATACATAGCTTTAAGCAGAGGTATGATAAAGCTCACGGCTCAGGGAGAGTGACCTAGTTGCGATCAGTGAAGAGGCGGGGCCAGGAGCTCGGACTCGACCCCCGCAACCTCAACTAGGTGAGTACAACTAGGTGAGTACACACACACACACACACACACACAGACACACACACACAGACACACACACACAGACACACACACACAGACACACACACACAGACACACACACACAGACACACACAGACACACACAGACACACACAGACACACACAGACACACACAGACACACACACACCACACACAGACAACACACAGACACAGACACAGACACAGACACAGACACACACACACACACACACACACACACACACACACACACACACACACACACACACACACACACACACACACACACAATATACGCCCCTACCTGAGTCCTGACGCGGGTGTTACTCATATGACCCGCCACTGCAGCTGTTGGTCATAGGACCGAGACCTTGCCCTAACTTATCGGTCCACCTCTTAAAAAGTAATAGATGACATCATTTGATGAGCAGATAACATCACAAAGGATAACATCCACTGTCTTTTAAATCATTTTCATTAACTCAGTATTATTATTATTTTCAACTATTATTTAATATTTAATTTTTAATTCGTCCCCGTAAGAGTTGAAAACAACAGTGGATAATTACACCTCTCACCATTTTCTATGAGGCGTCTGCCTTATAAGACTCACAGAAAACGTGTAATTATACATGAATTGTTGGACTGTTTTCCTTGGTGCGTGGTCGAGGAACTGTGAGAAAATTGATGTCGTGTTGAGGGGAATTGACTCTGAGTCCTAAATAAGGTCTCCAACCAGGATCCGGATTTGTACAAGATACTCGAACGATTGTCAGGACTTGTACAAGATTCAAACGATCAGTTACGCTTCCAACTTCGATGTTAATCTAAGACCAAAATTCGAAAGATTTTTTTTTTTTGTGGGTGGGTAAGGGTGTGATTATATTTTGGTCTCATTGTCTTCGTGTTAGATTGAAACTCTCTCAAAACTTGAGGGTTAGTAGTGTCAAATAAAAGCAGTGACAAGCAAAGGTACCGTTGGCACAATAAGAGAACACTGTGTCAACATTCGTGGGGCCTCGACTCTTCAGCCTGCCACCCGCAGATGCCAGAAACATTCCCGTAAGAAGTATACAAGTCTTTAAAGTGGACACTGGATCACTACCTTTTGAAAGCGCCCATCAGCCATTCCGTGTGGGTATGCAGTGATGCGAGGAGCTAGGAACAATAGCCTGGGTGACCAGTCAGAAACAGTCTAGCTTCATATCGAACTCACAAACAGGTTACAAGTATGAAGTATGTCCAATTTTTTTTTTTGTAAGATGAATCTGATATGAAGTGATACTTGTAAAACGTGTTTATTTGTGTTTGTCAATGTTGTTGTTGTGGGGTCATAGACTGTCTTTGTTGAGGAGATGGAGAATTTGTTTATTTTATTTATTTTTCTTTTACGTTCATTCACTGGCAGTTTTTTGCACACTTGTTATTCATGAGAAGCAGCTTTACTATAATTACTTATCCGCTAATAATTAGTATATAATTATGGGTCAATAATTTGCATATAAATTATCATTAACTTGTAAGTTGTAATCATATGTTTGTAATCTACTTACCTTGTTTTCTCTGGGTGGGTGCGTGCGTGCCAGGGGTGAGTGGGTTAATTCGTACATGCGTGGGTGAGTGCTTGCGGTGTGCGAGTTCATGGTTGAGTGCTTGCATGCATGGGTAAGTGTACATGCCTATAAGTAGTTGTAAGGGTCAGGTCACAGTATGAGTGTGTGGGTGTGGTAACTTCCTTGCGCCCCCCCCCTCCCCAGAGACTCGAGGGGAAGATGTTGAAAGGGAAGTGTCAGGGACAGTTGGGAGGGAGGTGTCTAGGGGAAGGAGAAGCAGAGAAATGAAAAAAAAAGAAAGCAAAGAAGCTGTACAAGATAGAGAGTAAAGAGATGGTATGGAAGGCAGGGAATGAGAGGGACGTGGAGTCTGGGGAAGGTACTGAGAGATCACTGAGATAAACAGGGCACAGAGACACCGACAGAATCAGGGAACAGGAGGGGAGGGTTAACTAGGCTGTGGTTAACAGCCTAGTTAAACTTACTGGGAAAAAATGAGTCAACCCAGAAGCAATTATAAAATCATTGATTTTTACAGTTACAGTAACTATTTTTTTTTTCAACAAGTCGGCCGTCTCCCACCGAGGCAGGGTGACCCAAAATAGAAAAAATCTCCAAAAAGAAAATACTTTCATCATCATTCAACACTTTCACCACACTCGCACATTATCACTGTTTTTGCAGAGGTGCTCAGAATACAACAGTCTAGAAGCATACACATATAAAGATACACAACATATCCCTCCAAATTGCCAATATCCCAAACCCCTCCTTTAAAGTGCAGGCATTGTACTTCCCATTTCCAGGACTCAAGTCCGACTATATGAAAATAACCGGTTTCCCTGAATCCCTTCACTAAATATTACCCTGCTCACACTCCAACAGATCGTCAGGTCCCAAGTACCATTCGTCTCCATTCACTCCATCTAACACGCTCACGCACGCTTGCTGGAAGTCCAAGCCCCTTGCCCACAAAACCTCCTTTACCCCCTCTCTTCAACCCTTTCGAGGACGATCCCTACCCCGCCTTCCTTCCCCTATAGATTTATATGCTTTCCATGTCATTCTACTTTGATCCATTCTCTCTAAATGACCAAACCACCTCAACAACCCCTCTTCTGCCCTCTGGGTAATACTTTTATTAACTCCACACCTTTTCCTAATTTCCACACTTCGAATTTTCTGCATAAAAATTTACACCACACATTGCCCTTAAACAGGACATCTCCACTGCCTCCAACCGTCTCCTCGCTGCTGCATTTACCACCCAAGCTTCACATCCATATAAGAGTGTTGGTACTACTATACTTTCATACATTCCCTTCTTTGCCTCCATAGATAACGTTTTTTGACTCCACATATACCTCAACGCACCACTCACCTTTTTTCCCTCATCAATTCTATGATTAACCTCATCCTTCATAAATCCATCCGCCGACACGTCAACTCCCAAGTATCTGAAAACATTCACTTCTTCCATACTCCTCCTCCGCAATTTGATATCCAATTTTTCTTTATCTAAATCATTTGACACCCTCATCACCTTACTCTTTTCTATGTTCACTTTCAACTTTCTACCTTTACACACATTCCCAAACTCATCCACTAGCCTTTGCAATTTTTCTTTAGAATCTCCCATAAGCACAGTATCATCAGCAAAAAGTAACTGTGTCAATTCCCATTTTGAATTCGATTCCCCAAAATTTAATCCCACCCCTCTCCCGAACACCCTAGCGTTTACTTCCTTTACAACCCCATCTATAAATATATTAAACAAACATGGTGACATTACACATCCCTGTCTAAGACCTACTTTTACCGGGAAGTAGTCTCCCTCTCTTCTACACACCCTAACCTGAGCCTCACTATCCTCATAAAAACTCTTTACAGCATTTAATAACTTACCACCTATTCCATATACTTGCAACATCTGCCACATTGCTCCTCTATCCACTCTATCATATGCCTTTTCTAAATCCATAAATGTAATAAAAACTTCCCTACCTTTATCTAAATACTGTTCACATATATGCTTCAATGTAAACACTTGATCTACACATCCCCAAACCCACTCTGAAACCTCCTTGCACATCCGCAATCCTACATTCTGTCTTACCTCTAATTCTTTCAATTATAACCCAAACCGTACACTTTTCCTGGTATACTCAGTAAACTTATTCCTCTATAATTTTTACAGTCTCTTTCGTCCTCTTTCCCTTTATATAAAGGGATTATACATGCTCTCCGCCAATCCCTAGGTACCTTCCCCTCTTTCATACATTTATTAAACAAAAGTACCAACCACTCCAACACTATATCCCCCCTTGCTTTTAACATTTCTGTCATGATCCCATCAGTTCCAGCTGCTTTACCCCCTTTCATTTTACGTAATGCCTCACGTACCTCCCCCACACTTACATTCTGCTCTTCTTCACTCCTTGAGAGAATATTATATTGCGAAAAGGAGATAAAATGAATAGGCGGAACATAAGTAAAATGTTTTGTAACCGACTTGCTGCTTTTGGTATATAAATTTTAAGTGCTAATTAATGTGAGCATCCAACAGTAAATGCACTGATGCAGTGAGAATTAAATTATTTTGTAAAATATTACCAAAAAGGCACAATTAAATGTTGTGTGTGGGTGGGGGGGGGGGGTAGATAAATTCTCGTGCTTAGTATAATGCATATAGTTACCTTAGATATATTAAATACGTAGTTGAATTACGAGTATAACCAGCATGGTGACCGGAACCCGGCCACGGATGGGGGGGGGGAAGGGGTCGACGACCCAGGAGATGTTCGTTTTTAAATCTGTTTAAATTCGTCACGACTCACTGTTTCTGTTGTAGTTTTGATTCCCAGAATCTGCTGCAGATGTGTGGATGTTGTCTGTGTCAGGATGCTGTCTCTATGTATATATATTATCTCTGTGTGTTGATGTTGTCTCTATGTATTGATGTTTCTATGTATGGATGTTGACTCTGTGTAAAGATGTTGTCTCAGTGTATGGATGCTTCTATATATGGATGTTATCTCTGTGTATGGATATTGACTCTATGTATGTATGTTGTCTCTCCGTGCATCACGTGCTGCCGTCTTCTCGCGGTGCTGCTGTGTTGATGCTACACTGAACTATCCCCTCATGGAAGGTTCCTTGATGTTGGTGAGGGGCTCTTGATTTAGGAAATAGGATCTGTGCTCCAGTTCCCCGAATTAAGCCTGAATGCCTTCCACATCCCCCCCAGGCGCTGTATAATCCTCCGGGTTTAGCGCTTCCCCATTGATTATAATAATAATAATACACTGAACTATCAAAACATACTCGTCAAATATAAATAGCAAAAGAAAAACAAAAAAACCATTTAGTGTGTTTCTGCAATGAAGACAACAGCCGGGTTACAGATATTGCAAGTTTCAGCATTTTTATTTTTTATTGCTTCAGTTTTGTTCACTTTTCCTTAATTATTGCTTCAGTTTTGTTCACTTTTCCTTAATTATTGCTTCAGTTTTGTTCATTTTCCTTAATTATTGCTTCAGTTTTTGTTCACTTTTCCTTAATATTGCTTCAGTTTTGTTCACTTTTCCTTAATTATTGCTTCAGTTTTGTTCACTTTTCCTTAATTATTGCTTCAGTTTTGTTCACTTTTCCTTAATTATTGCTTCAGTTTTGTTCACTTTTCCTTAATTATTGCTTCAGTTTTGTTCACTTTTCCTTAATTATTGCTTCAGTTTTGTTCATTTTTCCTTAATAATTGCTTCAGTTTTGTTCATTTTTTGGATATATTCAGTAGTTAGTTACGCTGAACATCGTTCATTTTAGGAGGTATATTAAACTGATGGATAAAAACTTAAATTAAAATTGTTGGAAGTTTAAATATTAGTCTGGCAAAATATCTTGTTAAACAAAAAAAATCCTCAGCGTGTCAAAATACTTAACATATCAAAAAATAAACTCGAATATCGCAACAAAATGGAAAAGGTCCATATCTGTAATCTTCCCTTAAATTAAAAATTGTGAATGTTTCACCCCACTGCAGACGCAGAAATCTCCACGAAAACTTAAATTCCACAAGCAAATTTCCTAAATTTTCTTGTAACAGATAAGTGAATTGTACGTACAAATCCAGGGGCCTAGTTCCTCGGCCTTTTGTATATCCATATGCTCATGCGCGACCCTCCACAGGATGGGTATCGGGCGCACAATGAACTAGCAACTAGAACCTAAGTGTTGGTCACTTTGATGTAGTGGGGAGGAAACAAAGCTGAGTGCCAGCTACAGTGATGTAGTGGGGAGGAAACAAAGCTGAGTGCCAGCTACAGTGATGTAGTGGGGAGGAAACAAAGCTGAGTGCCAGCTACAGTGATGTAGTGGGGGAGGAAACAAAGCTGAGTGCCAGCTACAGTGATGTAGTGGGGAGGAAACAAAGCTGAGTGCCAGCTACAGTGATGTAGTGGGGAGGAAACAAAGCTGAGTGCCAGCTACAGTGATGTAGTGGGGAGGAAACAAAGCTGAGTGCCAGCTACAGTGATGTAGTGGGGAGGAAACAAAGCTGAGTGCCAGCTACAGTGATGTAGTCTGGAGGAAACAAACCTGAGTGCCAGCTACAGTGATGTAGTGGGGAGGAAACAAACCTGAGAGCCAGCTACAGTGATGTAGTGAGGAACAAAAAAACCTGAGTGCCAGCTACAGTGAAGTAGTTGGGAGGAAACAAACCTGAGAGCCAGCTACAGTGATGTTGTGGGGAGGAAACAAACCTGAGTGCCAGCTACAGTGATGTAGTGGGGAGGAAACAAAGCTGAGTGCCAGCTACAGTGATGTAGTGGGGAGGAAACAAAGCTGAGTGCCAGCTACAGTGATGTAATGGGGAGGAAACAAAGCTGAGTGCCAGCTAAGTGATGTAGTGGGAGGAAACAAACCTGAGTGCCAGCTACAGTGATGTAGTGGGGAGGAAAAAAAAACCTGAGTGCCAGCTACAGTGATGTAGTGGGGAGGAAACAAACCTGAGTGCCAGCTACAGTGATGTAGTGGGGAGGAAACAAACCTGAGTGCCAGCTACAGTGATGTAGTGGGGAGGAAACAAAACCCGAGTGCCAGCTACAGTGATGTAGTGGGAGGAAAACAAACCTGAGTGCCAGCTACAGTGATGTAGTGGGGAGGAAACAAACCTGAGTGCCAGCTACAGTGATGTAGTGGGGGAGAAACAAACCTGAGTGCCAGCTACAGTGATGTAGTGGGAGAAACAAAGCTGAGTGCCAGCTACAGTGATGTAGTTGGGGAGGAAACAAACCTGAGTGCCAGCTACAGTGATGTAGTGGGGAGGAAACAAAGCTGAGTGCCAGCTACAGTGATGTAGTGGGGAGGAAACAAAGCTGAGTGCCAGCTACAGTGATGTAGTGGGGAGGAAACAAGCTGAGTGCCAGCTACAGTGATGTAGTGGGGGGGAAACAAAGCTGAGTGCCAGCTACAGTGATGTAAAGGGGGAGGAAACAAAGCTGAGTGCCAGCTACGTGATGTAATGGGGAGGAAACAAAGCTGAGTGTCAGCTACAGTGATGTAAATGGGGAGGAAACAAAGCTGAGTGCCAGCTACAGTGATGTAGTGGGGAGGAAACAAAGCTGAGTGCCAGCTACAGTGATGTAGTGGGGAGGAAACAAAGCTGAGTGCCAGCTACAGTGATGTAGTGGGGGAGGAAACAAAGCTGAGTGCCAGCTACAGTGTGTAGTGGGGAGGAAACAAAGCTGAGTGCCAGCTACAGTGATGTAGTGGGGAGGAAACAAAGCTGAGTGCCAGCTACAGTGATGTAGGGGGAGGAAACAAACTGAGTGCCAGCTACAGTGATGTAGTGGGGAGGAAACAACGCTGAGTGCCAGCTACAGTGATGTAGTGGGGGGGAAACAAAGCTGAGTGCCAGCTACAGTGATGTAATGGGGGGGAAACAAAGCTGCAGTGCCAGCTACAGTGATGTAGTGGGGAGGAAACAAAGCTGAGTGCCAGCTACAGTGATGTAGTGGGGAGGAAACAAACCTGAGTGTCAGCTACAGTGATGTAGTGGGGAGGAAACAAACCTGAGTGTCAGCTAAAAGTGATGTAGTGGGAGGAAACAAACCTGAGTGTCAGCTACAGTGATGTAGTGGGGGGGAAAACAAACCTGAGTGCCAGCTACAGTGATGTAGTGGGGAGGAAACAAACCTGAGTGCCAGCTAAAAGTGATGTAGTGGGGAGGAAACAAACCTGAGTGCCAGCTACAGTGATGTAGTGGGGAGGAAACAAACCTGAGTGCCAGCTACAGTGATGTAGTGGGGAGGAAACAAACCTGAGTGCCAGCTACAGTGATGTAGTGGGAGAAACAAAGCTGAGTGCCAGCTACAGTGATGTAGTGGGGAGGAAACAAACCTGAGTGTCAGCTACAGTGATGTAGTGGGGAGGAAACAAACCTGAGTGCCAGCTACAGTGATGTAGTGGGGAGGAAACAAACCTGAGTGTCAGCTACAGTGATGTAGTGGGGAGGAAACAAACCTGAGTGTCAGCTACAGTGATGTAGTGGGGAGGAAACAAACCTGAGTGTCAGCTACAGTGATGTAGTGGGGAGGAAACAAACCTGAGTGCCAGCTACAGTGATGTAGTGGGGAGGAAACAAAGCTGAGTGCCAGCTACAGTGATGTAGTGGGGAGGAAACAAACCTCTACGATGGACCCTCGTTCATTCCTTTCTATTTTCCACTCAACCACCACACATAAATAACAAAAAGGCACAATACCCTGACTGGAACGATACACAAATATCCCGCACATAGAAGAGAGGAGCTTACGACGACGTTTCGGTCCGACTTGGACCATTGACAAAGTCACACTGTCTACCACCAGTCTACCGCCCTCCACCACACCTACCACCAGTCTACCACCTACCACCAGTCTACCACCTACCACCAGTCTACCACCCATCACCACACCTACCACCAGTCTACCACCACCACCACACCTACCACCAGTCTCCCACCCCACCACACCCCACCACCTACCACCAGTCTATACCACCCACCACCACACCTACCACCAGTCTACACCACCTCCACACCTACCACCAGTCTACCACCCACCACCACACCTACCACCAGTCTACCACCCACCACCACACCTACCACCAGTCTACCACCCACCACCACACCTACCACCAGTCTACCACCCACCACCACGCCTACCACCAGTCTACCACCCACCACCACACCTACCACCAGTCTACCACCACCACCACCACCTACCACCAGTCTACTACCTATCATCATACCACCAGTCTACCACTCACCACACCTACCACCAGTCTACCACTAGTCTGCCGCCCACTACCACACATACCACCAGTCTACCACTTACCACCAGTCTACCACACACCACCACACCTGCCACCAATCTACCGTCCACCACCACACCTACACCAGTCTACCACCCACCACCACCCATCACACACCTACCACCAGTCTACCGCCCACCACACCTACCACCAGTCTACCACCCATCACCACACCTACCACCAGTCTACCGCCCACCACCTTACCTACCACCAGTCTACCAACCATCACCACACCTACCACCAGTCTACCATAACACCTACCACCAGTCTACCACCACACCTACCACCCATCACCAACACCTACCACACCATCACCACACCTACCTACCCATCACCACACCTACCACCAGTCTACCACCACACCTACCACCAGTCTTCCACCTACACCTACCACCAGTCTACCACCTACCACCAGTCTACCACCGGCCACCACACCTATTACCAGTCTACCACCTACCCATACCTACCACCAGTCTACCACCCACCACCACACCTACCACCAGTCTACCACCCACACCTACCACCAGTCTACCACCACACCTACCACCAGTCTTCCACCTACACCTACCACCAGTCTACCACCTACCACCAGTCTACCACCCGCCACCACACCCTATTACCAGTCTACCACCTCCCACCATAACCTTCCACCAGTCTACCACCTACCACCATACCTACCACCAGTCTACCACCCACCCCTACCCACCACCACACCTACCACCAATCTACCACCCACCACCACACTTACCATCAATCTACCACCCATCACCACACCTACCACCAGTCTACCCACCCACCACCACACACACTACCACCAGCCTACCACCCACACCACACCTACCACCAGTCTACCACCCACCACCAACCTACCACCAGTCTACCACACACCTACCACAAATCTACCACCCACCTACCACCAATCTACCCACCCACCACCACACTTACCACCAATCTGCCACCCACCACCACACTACCACCACATCCTACCACCAGTCTACCACCCATCACCGCACGTTCCACCAGTCTACCAACCCATTCACCACACCTACCACAAATCTACCACCCACCTACCACCAATCTACCCACCACCACCACACACTTACACCAATCTGCCACCCACCACCACACCTACCACAGTCTACCACCCATCACCACACGATCCACCAGTCTACCACCCACCCCCACACCTACCACCAGTCTACCACCCACCACCACACCTACCACCAGTCTACCACCCATCACCACACGTTCCACCAGTCTACCACCCACCACCACACCTTCCACCAGTCTACCACCCACCACCACACCTACCACCAGTCTTCCATCCACCACCACACCCACCACCAATCTACCACCCACCACCCCACCTACCAACAGTCTACCACCCATCACCACACGTTCCACCAGTCTACCACCCATCACCACACCTACCACCAGTCTACCACCGACCACCACACCTACCACCAGTCTACCACCCATCACCACACCTACCACCAGTCTACCACCCACCACCACACCCACAAATCTACCACCCACACCACACTACATACCAGTCTACCACCCATCACCACACGTTCCACCAGTCTACCACCCACCACCACACCTACCACCAGTCTACCACCCATCACCACACGTCCCACCAATCTACCACCCACCACCACACCTACCACCAGTCTACCACCCACCTCCACGCCTACCACCAGTCTACCATCCACCACCACCACACCTACCACCAGTCTACCATCCACCACCACCACACCTACACCAGTCTACCCCCACACCTACCACCAGTCTACCCCCACACCTACCACCAGTCTACCACCACACCTACCACCAGTCTACCACCCACCTCCACGCCTACCACCAGTCTACCATCCACCACCACCACACCTACCACCAGTCTACCACCACACCTACCACCTGGCTACCCCCACACCTACCACCAGTCTACCACCACACCTACCACCAGTCTACCACCACACCTACCACCAGTCTACCACCCACCTCCACGCCTACCACCAGTCTACCATCCACCACCACACTGGCTCTGGTGGCCTGGTGGTTAACGCTCTCGCTTCACACGGTGAGGGCCTGGGTTCGATTCCCAGCCAGAGTAGAAACATTGGACGTGTTTCTTTCCACCTGTTGTCTATGTTCCCCATCAGTAAAATGGGTAACTGGGTGTTAGTCGACTGGTGTGGGTCGCATCCTGGGACACTGACCTAAGGAGGCCTGGTCACAGACCGGGCCGCGGGGGCGTTGACCCCCGGAACTCTCTCCAGATAAACTCCAGATAAACACCTACCACCTGGCTACCCCCACACCTACCACCTGGCTACCCCCACACCTACCACCTGGCTACCCCCACACCTACCACCTGGCTACCCCCACACCTACCACCTGGCTACCCCCACACCTACCACCTGGCTACCCCCACACCTACCACCAGTCTACCACCACACCTACCACCAGTCTACCACACACACCTACCACCCAGTCTACCATCCACCACCACCACACCTACCTCCAGTCTACCACCACACTACCACCTGGCTACCCCCACACCTACCACCAGTCTACCACCACACCTACCACCCAGTCTACCACCACACCTACCACCAGTCTACCACCCACTCCACGCCTACCACCAGTCTAACCATCCACCACCACCACACCTACCATCACCTACCACCTGGCTACCCCCACACCTACCACCTGGCTACCCCACACCTACCACCAGTCTACCCCACACCTACCACCAGTCTACCACCACACCTACCACCAGTCTACCACCACACCTACCACCAGTCTACCATCCACCACCACCACACCTACCTCCAGTCTACCACCACACCTACCACCTGGCTACCCCCACACCTACCACCAGTCTACCACCACACCTACCACCAGTCTACCACCACACCTACCACCAGTCTACCACCCACCTCCACGCCTACCTTTCCAAACTTCATTTAACCCTTTTAAGATCTTTGGAGAACCCGTTCAGTGTGGTTCAGTGTGGCGGCCATGTGTCCTCTCAATGGTATATATGGTATCAGATATGCGTAGCTTGGATATATTTACAATATATTAGTCTGAGAGAGACAAAGAATGCATTACAACATTATATTATCTTCTGGATATGTGAGGAGGGCAAGGGCTTATTCTGGAACATTACAGAGGCACTGACCTGGTTCCCGTCATAAATTAAATCTGGCTTGAAGACTACAATCTCCGTTCAGAGCATGGTCGATGTACAGACGTTCGTGCACAGTGGTCTGGGACACAGAAACATGCTCAGTCATGAGGGCGAATTCAACTAATTCAGTTTTAACAATAAGAACATCAACTAGGACCAAATAAATCTTGACCTAAATGAGGTACACGGGAAGACGGTAATTACCATGGATCCGAGTTCATTTCTCAGACAGCCTTACCTTTTGATGTACCTTTGAAGAGTTTCGAGAGTTTCACTACTCTCGGAGCCCAGTCATGGGCCAGGCTCGTCTGGTGCTTGCCTGGTCAACCAGGCTGTTGCTGCTGGAAGCCCGCTGCCCCACATATCCATCACAGCCTGGTTGATCTGCCACCTGGTGAAGATACTTGTCCAGTTTCCTCTTGAAGGCTTCTACACTTGTTTCAGCCGTATTTCTGATATCTTCTGGTAAGATGTTAAATAGTCTGGGACCCCGAATGTTGATACAGTGTTCCCTTATTGTCCCCACCGCACCCCTGCTCCTCACTGGGCTTATTTTACACTTCCTTCCATATCTCTCCCTCCAGTGTGTTGTTATGGCAGTGTGCAGATTTGGGACCAAGCCCTCGAGTACTTTCCAGGTATATTTTATCATGTATCTCTCTCTCCTCCGCTCCAATGAGTACATACATGTTCAAGACTTGCAGGCGTTCCCAGTAGTTTAGGTGTTTTACTGGCGCAATGTGAGCCGTAAACGATCTTGGTATTTGTTCCAGCTCTGATATTTCTCCTGCTTTGAACGGGACCGTCAGCACTGAGCAATATTCTAAATGAGGGAGCACTAGCGATTTGAAGAGTATCACCATCTGCATTATTTCACTTGTTTTGAAAGTTCAGAGAAGTGCTGTCTGTAAAATCTCCCTGTTGCAAGCTTCGTGCCTCATTGGTAGGGCGCTGGATCTGCTACTCACCAGGATCGTGGTTCGAACCTCGTCCATTAGTCTTTATTGACTGTCGTTTATTATGAATTTTCTTGAGTTTAAGTATAATCAATCGACGGACCGATCGACCAAGCAGCCAACCAATCAGTCAGTTGGCCAACCAATCAGATCCAGATCAAACATCTAGTCCATAGTCGCAGACCTTCCGGTGTAGTAAGTCAGCAGGTTGAGTGAATGGAGGACGCGGATCTGTGCTCCAAGACTCCATCACGTCACCAGAAAAATATCAGAAATATTGCCGAAACCGAGACAGAAATTTTCAAGTGGAGTCAACCTGGAGGATGTTCCCGAGGTCAATTCACTCGTGGCCCAGTCCTCGATCAGGCCTCCCGATGGATCAGGGCCTGATGAACCAGGTTGTTACTGCTGACAGCACGTAGTCCAGCGTACGAACCACATCCAGGATAATCGGGTGCTGACTTTAGGTATCTGTCCAGCTCCCTCTTAAAGGCAGCCAGGGGTCTATTGGTAATTCCCCTATGCCTGGTGGGAGGCTGTTGAACAGTTTTGGGCCCCGGCAACTTATTGTTTTTTCTTAGTGTACTGATGGCATCCCTACTTTTCACTGAGGTATGTTGCACCGTCTGCTCAGTCTTTTGCTTTCGTAGAGAGTGTGTGAAGATTTGGACTTACATGTGAAGTGAAGGTTCTCTGTACATTGTCTAGATCTGCGATTTCACTTACCTTGAACGGTAATGTTAGTGTACAGCAGTATTCCACCCTAGAGAGAACAAGTGATTTAAAAAGGATCATCATTCACTTGGCATCCCTTGTTTTGAAGGTTCTCATTATTCATCCTGTCATTTTCCTCGCAGATGTGATAGTGAAACTGTTGCGATCCTTGAAGGTTACATCAACTGAAGAGGTTCTGAAAGTGCCGTAATGGCTGAGTTGCAATGGATATGGGGGCCAGCGGGCTGTTAAGTCTCCTTGTCCGGCCGGTCACCGGAGAAGCCTTTCCTCAAGCCGGGCTACGGGGGTAGAAGAGTCCTCGAAACCGATCTCAGGTAAAGCACAGGTAAAACATGCATGAAATGTCGCCTAGATATTCATCCCCCGTTAATACTGGGCGTGATAATTCAGCAGAAGCTCTCATGTTGATGTTGTGTCAGCAGGGTGCACCAAGATAGTTTTATTTACAGGCTCCGTCAGCAGCGTTCAGCTAAATCTCAGGTCTGACTACACCTTTCAGTTTAAATCGGTTTAAATTGACTTTTATAGAACATTAGCCTGGAAACGTTTTGCCAGCCAGTGGCTTCTTCAGTCCAGTGGTGATAAACTGTGGAAGATGGGCAGCGTGTGGTAAGCAGTCTCTCAGCCAGGAGTCGATGTGTTCAGTCCATCAATCTTGATAATAGTGCAGCATATTCACGAAGATGGGGCTTATATACTGCAGACAGATGAGGTAGAGCATTCCTCTTAACCTTCCCCTGCCTCACCACTACCCCTCCTCCTCCTCCTCCTCTAACCAGCATTCCTCCCCACTTCCCTAACACAAGAGCAATAAAGTTGCCAGGACCAACACCTCAACATGGTTGTGACAACACTCGCCCTGGAGGAAGTAATACAGTGGTGTTTGAGTTAGAGTGTGAGATGTTGGCAGGCACTCGAGGCAGCTCCCTCCAGGACCCCTTGGCACTTACTGGAATGTGACGTTATGGCAGGCACTCAAGGCCCATCTCCCTCCTGGACTTCTTAGCACTCAGTGAGGAAGCGTCTGGTATTGACTGTGGGGGGCTAGTGTGTGTAGTGACTGTGGTGGTGATTGTGATGCCGATTGTGGTGGAATATGCTTGGTACTGATTGTGGTACGGAACATAATGGTGTCAAAAATAACAAATTCAGACCGCAATCAAATCAAGGTACAAACCTCCACACACACTAGTCCTCAGCTAGTGTGTGTGTGGAGGATGTATTCAGCAAATTCAGTTGCAACAATAAAAACATTATCTGGGAGCAAATAAATCATAACCTTGATCAAATATGCTGGGATGTAAATATGACTGACATGAATTTAAACCAGTACCTGGAGAGGATGAGCTCAGTGGCACTAGAAGTGTGCTCCAGACACCCACCAGAAAGAAAAAAGAGAAGAGTTAAGTTAGAGATTAGCTTCTTCTACAGACGAAGACAGAACATTACAGAACTTCTCAGTGGCTGCGACCTTTCTTAAGCACAAAAAAAAAAAAAACACTACCAAGGGAATGAAAAATATTGAGCTTAAACTTAGTGCAACAAACAAAACCCATAAGAGATAAAGGGAACAAAGTATTGTAAATGACACTGAGAGAAATCCTGAATACTTTTTCTCATATGCAAAATCCAGGGCAAAAACTAAATTCATCATTGGACCTTTGTTGAAAGGAGATAGAATCTACAATGATGTCAACAAAGAAGTGAGTGAAATACTGGTGCTGTTTTCAGAGAGATATTATTCAACCCTAAGGTTGACAGTTCAAATGAGTTTTTCACGAATGAGACTCAAATCCCTGCTGACATCTCCATTATTTCTGACGTAACTCTAATCCCACTTGACTTCGAAAAGCCATCGATCGAATTTCCTTGCACTCTCCCCCAGACTCAGACACATGGAACTCCTTACTCACCAAAAACTGCAAGATATCATTATCTCGGGCCTTGAATATTCTATGGAGGAGGATCCTGGACACAGAAATCATCCCACAGTCCTTAAAATCTACTTACGTAGCTACACTCCAGAAAAGTGCAGTAAAGCAGTCGCAAAAATATATTGGCCAGTAGCACTGACGTCCCACATTATCAGAATGTTTGAGAGTCTTAAGGACCAAGACTGCTAATCACATAGAATATCAACAGTTGCACAACCCAGGGCAGCACGGGTTTAGAGCAGATCACCCTGGTTTTTGCATTTACTTGACTCATGGTCTTAGATGCACTGGAAGGCAAACAAAACGTAGATGTAGTTTACACAGGCTTTGTAAAAGTCTTTGGAAAGTGTGATCTTGGTGTACTAGCTCACAAAATGGGTATAATAGGAATAAATGGAAAAGCGAGCACATGGATATTTATTTTTTCTAGCGAATAGAACCCAAATTTAAATAGTGAACAGAGTGAAATCGAGGCTGCCATAGTAAAAAGCTCTGTTTCCCTGGTCTTTTAAGAGTTCTTTTCGTTCTAGTTGATGGTCTTGAGTTTTATATAGAATGTCCCTCTTGAGTATCTCATTCTTTCTATATCTCAGCATCTGCAACTTATTAGCATTTGTTTACGTGTCTAGTTATTCCTACAGCATTCATTATTTGTTTCACCATAATCACTTTTTGAAGGCTTTTGCAAAATCTGTTTATGTCTGCACTTTGTTTTCCAGTGCATTAAAGACCATGTTTTTATGGTCCTGCAATTGCGAGAGGAAGGAGCAACCTGTTTAAAATCCATGTTGCCCTTAATTTTTAAGCAAAATCGATACATTCACAGTGTGCTCCCCTCTTGTTCTATATATTTACGAGAGAACAAACGCTAGCTGTGTTTCTGTTATATTCCATCACGCAGGATGGGCGTCATATGTGGTGGTAACTGTTGTCATACTGATCCGAGAGTCTTCGGTAGGGCAACGATGACATTGTAGAGGTTCAGAAGTTTCTGGAGTTTTAAGGGTTTCTTTCCAGCAAAATTAGAGTAGAAGTTTTGAAGAGGAAATTGGACTAATTCATGCATTAGATGACATATCAGTAAGGTTGTGACGGCTTTGTAGTGGGCAGCAGCAAATAATATAACGTTCAGTGGTAACAAATGCCTACTGCTTAAACATGGAAAGAAAAAAAAAAAATCAAAAGGGACACCGTATAAAAAAGGCAAGATCACCAAATAGAATGAAAGGAACCTGCGAGTGGTCTTGGAATAATGTCAGGATACAATAGGACAAATGTCACTAGAGCCAGGAAAATGATGATAATAGTGCCACTTATCAAATTCAATTACTTGTGCTGTCTTGCTTCGGGTACAAATGGAACAACTTCCAGGTAGACTCCAGGTAGATAGTGTTGACGGCTCCCCTCATGGCAGGAGAGATATCAGAGCTGGAACTGTTTCAGATCTGAACTGGCACAAAGATCATTCACGGTCTACACAGAGCCAGTAAAGTATTTAAATCAATAGGAATACCAGATAATCCTAAATGTGTAACCAGTGGAGCGAAGAAGAAAGACTCGTATCTGCACATTGCCATAACTACGTATTGGAGTGAGAGATATGAGAGAAAATTTAAAATAAATCCATTGAAATGCTGGGTCGCTGTCAGCACCTCAACATTTCACTGGGACCAGATTTTTTCAGCACGCTACAAGGAAACATAAACACTGCTGGAACAAATGTAGAAATCTTCTAGAGGAAACTAAATAAATACCTCCGCAAATGCTGAATCAACCAGCAGCAACAGCCTGGTTAATCAGGCAAAGCACCAGACAAGCCTGGTTCAGGGCCGGACTTTGGGAGTAGGAAAACTCTGAAGCATTCAAAGGTATATTAAAGGTAAAGTTTGGTTAATCAGGCCTCAGACCGGGCTGTGCGGATAAGCGAACACTGGAAACCTGTCAGAAGCAACAGAAGAATGATGCTGAGAGTGTTGTGGAGAGTGAGGGAAGATTGTAGTGGGTCGGTGAAGGGAGAAGCTTACATACATAGTTCTTGACTCCACTTTGTCTTCTTGACCCTCCTTTGCATTCTTCTTGACGCTCCTTCGCCTGCATCTTGACTCTCCTTTATACTTTTGATGAGTTTCGAGTCTCTAACTACTCTCGGAGCCCAGCCATGGGCCAGACTTGTCTGGCGCTTGCCTGGTCAACCAGGCTGTTGCTGCTGGAGGCCCGCTGCCCCACATATGCATCACAGCCTGGTTGATCTGGCATCTGGTGGAGATACTCGTCCAGTTTCCTCTTGACGGCTTCTATACTTGTTCCAGCCCTGATTCTGATATGCTTTGGTAAGATGTTAAATAGTCTGGGGCCACGAATGTTGATACATTGTCCCTTAATGTGACCACCGCACCCCTGCTCCTCACTGGGTTTATTTTGCACTTCTTCCCATATCTCTCACTCCAGTATGTTATGGCAGTGTGCAGATTTGGGACCAGGCCCTCGAGTACTTTCCAGGTATATATTATTATGTATCTTTCCTCCGCTCCATTGAGTACATGTTCAAGACTTTAAGAACATAAGAAAGAAGGAACAGGCCTAGTGACCCATGAGGAGCAGGTCCATGTCATCCTCCCCGGATTAGCCCAATGACCAACCCAGTCTGGTCACCTCCACTCAAGGAAGGAGCACGGCACCAGATCCAGCAGCATAAGCTAGTCAGGTCCAGCTCACACCCACCCGCACCCACTCATGTATTTATCTAACCTATTTTTAAAACTACACAAAGTTTTAGCCTCGGATAACTGTACTCGGGAGTTTGTTCCACTCATCCACAACTCTATTACCAAACCAGGGCTTTCCTATATCCTTCCTGAATCTGAATTTTTCCAACTTGAAACCATTGCTGCGAGTCCTGTCTTGGCTGGAAATTTACATCCCCTTTGTTTATTCCTGTTTTCCATTTATACACCTCGATCATATCCCCCCTAATTCTACGCCTTTCGAGAGAGTGCTGATTCAGGGCCCTCAGTCTATCCTCATAGGGAAGATTTCTGATACGTGGGATCATGGAATCATGATCCCATGATATGTGTATGTGTGCCGTAAACGATCTTTGTATTCCAGCTCTGATATTTCTCCTGCTTTAAACAGGGTCGTCAACACTGAGCAATATTCAAAACGAGGGAGCACTTGAGATTTGAAGAGTATCACCATGGCCTCTATTTCCCTTGTTTTGAAAGTTCTCAGTACTCGCCCCGTCATCTTCCTGGCTGTGATCGTTGTCTTATAATGTTCTTTGAAAGAAAGATCAGCTGACATAATTGTTCTCAAGTCTTTTACGTGTTCCTTTCGTTCTATTTGGTGAGCTTGAGTTTTGTCTGATCCTCGACCCTCCTTCGACTGCTTCTTGACCCTCCTTCGTCTGCTTCTTGACCCTCCTTCGACTGCTTCTTGACCCTCCTTCGTCTGCTTCTTGACCCTCCTTCGTCTGCTTCTTGACCCTCCTTCGTCTGCTTCTTGACCCTCCTTCGTCTGCTTCTTGACCCTCCTTCGACTGCTTCTTGACCCTCCTTCGTCTGCTTCTTGACCCTCCTTCGACTGCTTCTGACCCTCCTTCGTCTGCTTCTTGCCCCTTTTCTTCGTCTGCTTCTTAACCCTCCTTCGTCTGCTTCTTAACCCTCCTTCGACTGCTTCTTAACCCTCCTTCGTCTGCTTCTTAACCCTCCTTCGACTGCTTCTTAACCCTCCTTCGTCTGCTTCTTGACCCTCCTTCGACTGCTTCTTGACCCTCCTTCGTCTGCTTCTTGACCCTCCTTCGACTGCTTCTTGACCCTCCTTCGACTGCTTCTTGACCCTCCTTCGTCTGCTTCTTGACCCTCCTTCGTCTGCTTCTTGACCCTCCTTCGTCTGCTTCTTGACCCTCCTTCGTCTGCTTCTGACCCTCCTTCGTCTGCTTCTTGACCCTCCTTCGTCTGCTTCTTGAACCCTCCTTCGACTGCTTCTTGACCCTCCTTCGTCTGCTTCTTGACCCTCCTTCGTCTGCTTCTTGACCCTCCTTCGACTGCTTCTTGACCCTCCTTCGTCTGCTTCTTGACCCTCCTTCGACTGCTTCTTGACCCTCCTTCGTCTGCTTCTTGACCCTCCGTCTGCTTCTTGACCCTCCTTCGTCTGCTTCTTGACCCTCCTTCGTCTGCTTCTTAACCCTCCTTCGTCTGCTTCTTAACCCTCCTTCGTCTGCTTCTTAACCCTCCTTCGTCTGCTTCTTAACCCTCCTTCGACTGCTTCTTGACCCTCCTTCGTCTGCTTCTTGACCCTCCTTCGACTGCTTCTTGACCCTCCTTCGTCTGCTTCTTGACCCTCCTTCGACTGCTTCTTGACCCTCCTTCGTCTGCTTCTTGACCCTCCTTCGACTGCTTCTTGACCCTCCTTCGACTGCTTCTTGACCCTCCTTCGTCTGCTTCTTGACCCTCCTTCGACTGCTTCTTGACCTCCTTCGTCTGCTTCTTGACCCTCCTTCGTCTGCTTCTTGACCCTCCTTCGACTGCTTCTTGACCCTCCTTCGTCTGCTTCTTGACCCTCCTTCGACTGCTTCTTGACCCTCCTTCGTCTGCTTCTTGACCCTCCTTCGTCTGCTTCTTGACCCTCCTTCGTCTGCTTCTTGACCCTACTTCGACTGCTTCTTAACCCTCCTTCGACTGCTTCTTGACCCTTCTTCGTCTGCTTCTTGACCCTCCTTCGTCTGCTTCTTGACCCTACTTCGTCTGCATCTTGACCAAACTCTGCCTGTATCTTGACCCCATTTTCCCTGCATCTTGACCCCACTTTCCCTGCATCTTGACCCCACTTTTCCTCGATATTGACTCCTTTTTGCCTGCATCTTGACCCCACTTTGCCTGCCACTTGCATCCACTTTACCAGCCTATTGAGAGCATTTTGCTGCCTACTGTTCCCACTTTGCCGACCCCTTGGCATCACTTAGCTCTACTGTTGACCCCACTTTATACGCCTCTAGCTCCCATTTTACCTGCTGTCGCTGTTTAGTCCGCGGAAAGTGTACAATTCTGCCAGAATGTAAACATGATGAATTATGCAGATTGTTTACCAGACTGTCGTTCAGGAGTTTGTTTACAGTAGTAGGTTGGGGAAGAGAAAGAGAAAAAATAGGAACAAATTGACGCTCTCATCTCTCATCCTTCCTTCGAAGGATGGCGGACAAGAGGGAGTGGGAGCGAAGGATGAGGTAATAGATTAAGATGTGGATGGATGGTGTGGATGAATGGTGAGAGAGACCGCCAGGTAAACACAAGTATCTGCAAACACAGATGACCTAGAGTCGAATCTGTGTTTACAGATAGAACTTCACCCCTTCCCCACGGCTCTGTCAAACTGCTGGTGGAAGCAGCGCGCACTTGATTGAGGCGCCACAGCCTACGCTGACATGCACAACACAAGGATATGTGTCATCCTAAGTCTGGAGACTTCAGAGGAGAGGCTGAAGTTTTCCAATATGAGTTTATTAGTCATGAGAACTTCCAAGGTTTCGTTACATCAGAGATGGAGTTACTTTGTTGGTATCATCTCTCAGCGACCTGTTTCATGCACACGGGAAAATACACTTTAACCTTACATACATACGTACATAATACATACTACATACATTTATACTACAAACATACAAACTACATACATACATATTACATACATACGACATACATAGTATATACATTCATACTTCATACATACTCATACATACACAATACATATATACTACATACATACTACATACATACTATACATACGTATATACATACATACTGCATATATATTACATACAACATACATACATAGTATATACATTCATACTACATACATACTCATACATACACACTACATACATACTATACATACATACATACTGCATATATATTACATACAACATACATACACACATACTGCATGTATATTGCATACAACATATATATATATATATATATATATATATATATATATATATTATATTATATATATATATATATATATATATTATATATATATATATATATATATATGTCGTGCCGAATATGTAAAACTGGTCAGTTAGAAAGAACTCATTTAAAATTAAGTTCTTTCTAAAATTTTCTCTTGTACGTTTAAAGATGTTTTTTTCATTAATTTTAATGTAAAAATTTTTAATTTTGCTCCAAAAGAATCTTAGAAAACTTACCTAACCTTTTTATAACAAGAAATCTTTATTTTAGCCTTGCCTAACTAAATATAATTTAGCTTTGTTTACAATAATTTAATACTAAACAAACACAGTGAAATATATTTTTCTCGTTAGGTTCAGAATGATTTTGGCGAAATTATTGCATACACAAATTTTCGCTTGTCCTATATGGCAAGATGAGCGTTGCTATTTAAGCCAAGATCGCAAGTTCTGCCCATTCGGCACGACATATATATATATATATATATATATATATATATTTATATATATATATATATATAAAATATATATATATATATATATATATATAATATATATATATATATATATTATATATATGCACACATACAGACATACATACATATATATGCATATATAGAAAGTCACGTCACATTGGGATGGAAATTAACTCGAGTTCTTTCGCACTCTTGTGCGTCGTTAGGAGCTGTGCAATGTTGCAAGACAACTTACAGACATATGTACACACACATATATACACACATACATACCACAATGAACAAAACGAGACCAAAAACACCTGAGCTCTATCATGTGTTTACAAACACGTCTTCGGAGTGGGTGATGGGGAGTGGGAAGGATGGTTGGAGATGGGTGTTGGGGATGAGTGGTAAGGGGAGAAAAAGAAAGAATGGTTGAATTCGAGTATCGTCTATTCTTCCTCTTCTCCATCTTGTCTACTCTTCTGCTTCTTCCTCCTCTTATATCTCCTCTTCCTCTCTCTACTCCCCCTCCTTTCCCTACTCTTTCTCGTCTCCCTCCTCCTTACTCTCCTCTTCTTCTTTCTCTTCTCTCTCAATTTCCTTTTCTCCTTCTTTGCCTTCTCCATAATCCCCTCTTTTACCTTTCCCCCTTCCTGACCTCTGGCATAGCTTGACACTGTAGGTCTGAAGGGGCAAACTTGTTTATTGCTGACTAGGCTGCTTGTTTTGATGTTTGTGTTTGCCTACCGTGTTTGGAAGGGTAGGGGAGGGAGGATGAGGGATGGTGGGATGAGAGTAGGGGAGGTGAGTCAAGTGAGGAGATGATAAAGGGGAATGGGTGATGAGGTGAGTACAGCCCATGGCTGGGCTCTAGAAGTAGAAAGACTCTCGAAACTCATCAAAGGTACAAAGGTAATGGTACCCGTTTCATTATTCAGGTTGCACTAACTTTACAATTCTTGGATGCTTATCCCCACACAGGTATCACCCTCCTTACAAATTGCTGTTATATAACTGCAGCAAATGCTCCATTTTTTTTTTTTTTGTAAAGTACTGCCAACCAACATGCTTCTCTAATTACTTGATAACTTAGACACCGCCCTCTATTAAGTGCAGTTTCTGATCTACGTATTAGGACTATTTACATGTAGCGGGGTGGAGCTGCCGCAGTGTGCTCGGTGTACTTGTCAGGCGAGACTGGTGGCTCAGCCCAGATTGTTTTTTATGTATCAGAAGACGTGATAGTAAGTTATTCACCTCAGCTCGTCACTAACTCCACACTAAATTCACACTTTACCCATTCAGACAATCATATACATTCAGTAAATGAGGTATTCTGAGGTCATCAGATTCCTGTTTCCTGTTAAGAGACTGCATCTGAACGATCATTTGATAACGAGGCAACCGAGTCAGTAATAGTAGTGGTAGTTGTGATAGTGATATCAGAACTGGTGATAACCGGAACTACAGCTACTGGTACACAGTTCTACGAGCGGCAGTGCAGTAACTCGAGTAGCTAAAAACAGTGCTAAATTAGTTGTAGGCCAATTTACAGCCTGTTCCATCTTCAGTAAATTACCATGCCATTTTTCCCATGTGGTATGATGTAGTTTCTTTCTATTTTCATGCCGGCAGTGACCGGAGAGATTGGAAGGTAGGGAGCAAGCTTGCTGCTTCCTGTCCTTGCCTCCCTCACTCACGCAGATAATTCACCATGGTCCTTAATCAAGGTGTTGACTTCCCAGTCCTCTGCTGTCTGTCTTTCCCATGAATTCCAATATATAAGTTTAGTGACAAAAATTTTATTGAACTTTAGTATTCTATCATGTTCATCTTCACGATATATTTTGGAGGGTGAAATTTCAAGTTGAGGGCTGAAGTGAGGAAGTGTTAACGGGAGGGAGAGTTTGATTAATAATAATAATAATTATTATTATTATTATTTATTTCTACAAGTACAAGTTTAAGGTATACAGGCCTAGCCGACATCATTGACATACTACTACTATATGGAAAGCCCCTTGTTATGGAGAGCATTTCGAGCAAATTAGCTCAATTTTTGTCCCAGGTTGCGACCCACACCAGTCAACGAACTTACACTTAACACTGACAAAACCTACTATATCATGTTTGGTAGAAGAGCAGGTGTTGCGCAACTTAACATTAAGATCGACAACGCTCTAATTGCCAGACATAATGAGGGCAAATTCCTAGGTCTATACCTCGACAACAACCTAAATTTCAGCACCCATATCCAACACATAACAAAAAAAGTATCCAAAACGGTGGGGATCCTCTCCAAGATACGATATTACGTGCCGCAAACTGCCCTTCTCACACTATACCATTCACTCATTTATCCATACCTCACCTATGCTATTTGTGCTTGGGGATCAACTGCAGCAACACATTTAAAGCCAATAATAACCCAACAAAAAGCTGCAGTAAGAATAATCACCAAATCCCATCCCTGGCAGCATACCCCCCCCCCCCACTCTTTATAGATCTAAACTTACTCCCTGTTCAGAACATCCACACTTACTACTGTGCAATCTATATCTACAGGACCTTAAGTTCCAATATTAACCTTGACCTAAAATGCTTTCTTGATGTTTTTGACAGGGCCCCCAGGTTTTTAACAAAGACACAAACAAATTTTGACCCTTCCCCCTGTTTACAAACCTTTACAAAAAGGGGCAAAGTGTGTCCCAAAAGGGGTTTAAAAACTTAAACACCCTACCGAAAAATCTAAATGGGGACACATTCTTTACTTTCAAAACACAAGTTTGAAAGCATCTTAAACTCCCTGAAAATACCCCCGTCAAAATAACTATATGAAAACCAACCCGGTGGTTCACCTTAAACTCACTCACCCCCTGACTATAAACACAGAAATACGAAACTTTAAAAATTTAAAAAAATGAAACCTAATTTGTCAAAAATTTGCCTATGATACTCCAATATAGACAAATTTGTATTGGGCGAAACAAAAACATTCACCCTTGCTAAACTCAAAACTATAATTAAATCACCTACCTGCCAATAGGTGTCCCAGTGGCCCCCCCTGTAATTAAATATTTTAAAACATGTAAAAAAAAAACAATATTCAAAATCGTAAACCCCGCTTTTTAATCCTTAAAGAATAAACTTTATTTATTGATGTTTCCCTTTTTCGATGGGTTTTCTTTAAGGGAAAAACTTTCCTTTAAAGTTTTCCCGCGCATCGGGATCGACCCCGGACCGAGGTGCGAGCTGATTGTTCTAGCAATTTGGGGCTTCTGGGGCACCATAGGGGAAGGGGAAGGGGAAGGGCTAGGGAGGGGGGGAAAATTTGGGGAAAGGTTTTGCAGGGAGAGGAGGGTAGGGGAAAGGGGGTTACATTGAAGGGGGTTTGGGGATCAGGAGAGGGTGTCAGAGTGTGAAAAATACCCCAAAAAGTGAGAAACTAAAAACCCAAAAGGGAGGGAAATACATACAAGTGGAAAGAGGGAAATAAAAATTGGGGTGAGATTGTTGGGGCGCCCGGGGTGGGAAACTTGTTTCAGATAAAGAGAATTTTTGTCTTCAAAACCACACACACACACACACACACACACACCCCCACACACACACACACACACACACCACACACACCCCAAAACCCCACACACAAACCCCATAAAAATAAAACACACATTGGAAAAAAAAGTGAAATGTGGGGCACCCTACAGGAGAAGGGAAAAAATTAAAAAGCAAAAGCAGAAAGGAAAAAATTATAAATATTTAAAACAAAGGGAAATCAAAAATTTTCCTTGAAAAAAATGAAAAAAAAAGTTGGGGAAACAAAAAAGGGTAAAAAGACTGTTTAATGGAAATTTTCCCAAAAGTGGTGCTTTCCCCTCCTAATTGACCGTATGAGGGGATTCCTTGGGGCAATTTAAGGTTAAAAAAATAAGGGTGAAGAAAAAATTAATGAAGAAGGCTGGGGGGGCAACTCTTGAACTGGGCCCTGCAAACGAGTTAAAAAATGACTCCCCTTTTGGGGTTGTTTTGGGGGGTCCTGAAATCCCGCCTTGAACCTGTTAAAGGATACTTTCCATCCCGAAGCTTTTAACCGTTTAGTTTTTGGGTTAGGGGTGTTTAAGGTTTGGGGGAAGATAAGGTTACTACCCCAACCCCGCCCAAAGCGAAGGGGGCCAGTAGGGGGAGTAGAAATATAGAAAAATTTAAGGGGGCAAGATAAATTTCCCTAACCCAAACCAGGGGAAAAAGGGGGAAGGGGGGAAAGTTTCTGAAAATTTTTTGGGGGGGAGTTTTTAAATTTAAAACCGGTAAATTTAAAACCTTTTTTGTTTTTTAGAAGGTAATTTAATACTTTATTTTTGAAAGGGGGGGGTTTGGGGGGGAAAACAAAACACCCCACACAAAATCCCCACACACAACACACACAACACAACACAAAACACACACACACACCGCGCGCACCCGCACACGCACCCCACACATACAAAATTTCAATACACATACAAAAAACCATACCACACACATAACACCACATAAAAACCACCATAAAAACACACATCCCCTACAAAACAAAACACAATTACCAAAATACACAAACAATCCCCACACAGGAACAAGCTGTAGTACACACGCAAACACACAACCAAAAGGTTTCACACCGTCCGGGGAACTACCACTGAACCTTTCTCCTCCCCCCCCCCTCTTTCTTTTTTTCCCAAATGGGCTTTAAACTCTCCTCCCCCATCATTACCTATATCTCTCTTCCCACCTTCCTCTCTCTCTTTCCCTCTCCCATCTTTCCCCTTTTAACATCCCCCCTTACCTCTAACACCCCCCCCCCCCCTTAAAAAAACTCTCCCCCTCTAACCCTCTGTCCCCCCTCCCATTAAACTCCCCCTCCCTTTTCTCCCCTCCTCCCCTCTCTCCCCCCCCAACCCTCTCCCCCCCTCGCTCTTCCTTTTCCCCCCCTCTTTTCCCCCCTTTTCCCCCTATTTGCCTTCCCCCTTTCCCCTTTTCCCTCCCTCCCTCCCTCTCTCCCTCTCTCTCTCTCCTCTCTCCTTTCCCTCCCCCCCCTCTCTCTTCCCTCTTTCTTCTCTCTCTCTCTTCTTCTCTCTCTCTCTCTCCGCCTTCTCTCTCTTCTTCTCTTTTTTCCCCCTTCTCTCTCTCTTTGCCCTCTCTCTGCTCTCACCTTCTCTCTCTTTTGCCCCCCTTTTTCTCTCTCTTCCCCTTCTCTCTCTCTTGCCCCTCTCTCTTGCTCTCCCCCTTGCTCTCTCTCTCTTTGGGTCTCTCTCTTTTTGCTCTCTCTTCTCTCTCTTCTCCTCTTGCCCCTCTCTTCTCCTTGCCCCCCTCTCTCTCTCCTTTCTCCCTCTTGCCCCCTCTTCTCTCTTGCTCCCCCTCTTGCCCCTCTCTTCCTCTTCTCTCTTCTCTCCCCTTGCTCCTCTTGCTCTCTCTTTCTCTCTCTTGCTCTCTCTCCCCCTGGGTCCCCTTTTCTCTCTTTTCTTGCCCCTCTCCTCTCTCCCTTTTTCCCCCTCCTTGCTCTCTCTCTTCTCTCTCCTTTTCCCCTCTTCTCCCTCTCCTTTTCTCTCTCTCTTGCTCTCTCTCTCTCTGCTCTCTCTCTTTCTTCCCCCTCCTCTTTCCTCTCTTGCTCCTCTCCTCTTGCTCTCTTTTTCTCCTCTCTTGCTTTTCTCTCTTTTCTCTCTCTCTTGCTCTCCCCTTCTCTCTCTCTTCTCTTTCCCCCTCTTGCTCTCTCTCTTGCTCTCTCTCTCTCTCTCTTTCCCCTCTTCTCCTTTTCTCTCTTGCTCTCTCTCTTGCTCTCTCTCTTCTCCTCCTTTTTCCCCCTTCTTTTCTCTCTTGCTCTCTCTCCCTTGCCCCTTTCCCCTCTTGCCCCTCTCTCTCTCTTGCCCCCCTTTTCTTGCTTCCTCCCTCTTGCTCTCCTCTTGTCTCTCTCTCTCTTCTCTCCCTCTTTGCTCTTTTCTCTTGCCCCTCTCCCCTCTTGCTTTTTCCCCTCTTGCTCCTCCTCTCTCTTGCCCCTCTCTTCTCTCTTTCTTCTCTCCCCTCTCTTGCTCTCTCTCTCTCTTTCTCTCCTCTTGCTCTCTTTTCTTTCTCTCTCTCTTGCCCCCTCTCCTTGCTCTCTCTCTCTTCTTCTCTCTCTTCCTCTCTTGCTCTCTTCTCTCTCCTTTTTCTCTCTCCTCTTCTTGCTCTCTCCCCTTTTTTGCTCTCTCTTTGCTCTCCTCTTCTTCTCTCTCTTCTTCCCTCTCTTGGGTCTCTCCTTGCTCTTCCTCTCTGCTCTTCCTGCTCTCTCTCTCTTCCCCTCTCCTTGCCCCTCTCTCTTCTCTCTCTTTTTCTTGCTCTCTCTCTTCTTTTCTCTCCTTGCTTTTCTCTCTCTCTCTTGCTCTCTCTCTTGCTTTTTCTCTCTTTGCTCTCTCTTCCTCTTCCCCTCTTTTTCCCCTCTTGCTCTTTTCTCTCCCGCTTCTCCTCTTGCCCCCTCTTTCTTCTCTCTTTTCTTTTTCTTTTTCTCTCTTGCCTCTCTCCCTCTTGCCTCTCTCTTGCCCTTCTCTTGCTCTCTCTCTTCTCTTTCTCTCTTCTCTCCCCTTTTCTTTTTCTCCCCTCTCTCCTCTCTCTCTTTTCTCTCTTTTTTGCTCCTCTCTCTTGCCTCTCCTCTTGCTCTCTCTCTCTCCTTTCTCTCTCTTTCTCTTGCTCTCTCCCCTCTTCTCTCTCTTTCTCTCTTCTCTTTTTTTCTCCTTTGCTCTCTCTCCCCCTTCCCCTCCTCTCTCTCTTGTTTTCTTCTTTTCTCCCCCCTCTCTCTTGTTTTCCCCTCCTTGCTCTCTCTCCCCCTTTCCCCTCTTTCTCTTGCTCTCCTCCTCTCTTGGCTCTCTCCCTCTCTTGTTTCCTCCCTTGGGTCTCTCTCCCTTTTTGCTCTCTCTCCTCTTTGCTCTCATCTTGCTCCTCTCTTCTCTCTTCTCTCCCTCTTTCTTCTCTCTCTCTTCTCTCTCTCTCTCTTTTCCCCTCCCCTCTTGTTTTTTTTCTCTCTCTCTTTTCTCTCCCCCTTGCTTCTTCTCGTTGGCCCCTCCCCTCTTTCTCTCTCTCTTTTTGTTTTCCTCTTCTCTTCTTCCCCTTTCTCTCTTTTCTCCCCTTTTTGCCCCCTCCCCCTCTTTGCTCTTCTCTTGCTCTCTTCCTTTCTCTCTCTTCTCTTCTCTCTCTTTTTTCTTTTCCCTTCCTTTTCTCTCCCTTTCTCTCCCCTCCCCTCCCCTTTTCCTTCTCTCTCCCCTCTTCCTCTTTTTTTGGGGTCCCCCCTCTTTATCTTTCTTTGGGGGTCTCTTTTGGTCTTTCTTTTTGGGGTCTCTTTTTGGGGGGTTTCTTTGGGCCCCTTTTTCCCCCATAGCCCGTTCCTTTTTGGGTTTCCCCCGGGGGGTTCCTTCCTTTCCCCCCTTGGGGTCCTTTCCCCGGGGGTTTTTTTTCTTCTTTTTCTCCGGGGGCCCTTTTTGGGGGTTTTCCCCCTTTTTCTAATTTCTTTCTTGGGGCCCGGCTTCCCCTGGTTTTAAAAACCCCGCCCTTTTTTCCCCCCTCCCTTTCCCGGGGGGGGCTGCCCCAAAACCCCAAATCTTTTTCCATCTTAAAAAAAAAAAAAAAAAAAAAAAAAAAAAAAGGGGGGAAAAGAGGAAAAACAAAGAAATGGTTTGGGGAGGGAGAGTTGGAACAGGAAAAGGGGGAACCCCAAGGGGGGGAAAGAAATTAAGGTTCTGGGGGAAAAAATGGGAAAAAAGAGCCACTTGAAATTGGAAAGGGTTAAACGGGGCCAAAGAAGGGAACCAAGTTCGAAAAACAGAGCCCAGGGGGGGAAAAAAAGGGGGAAAAAAGTTTTGGAAAAAAAGGGGGAAAGCGAGGGACAGGGGCAGGAAAACCAAAAGGGGAAACACATCAAAACTATTTTCAGGGAAAAAAAATTTTAAATAAAACCTTAACCCAACCCCCAAACCCCCAAAACCAAGGATGGAAAAGGGAAAGACCAATGGTTTCCCCAAATAAAGCCAAGCCCCCCAAACCCCCAACCCGGCTATAAAGAAAACTGGAAAAACATGGGACACAACCACCCCCCCCTCCCCCATCCAATCCCCCCCCAATAGGGAAGGGGAGGGAAGAAAGGGAAAAAATCAGGGTTATCTGGGCTTCAGGAAAAGAGGAAAGGGGAACCCCAAACTGAAAAAAAGGGGAAGGGGAAAAAGGGGGGGGGGGAATTTTTGGGAAAAAATCCGGGAAATAGGTGGGGAAAAAGGGGGAACGGGGAAGAAATTTTTCAAGGGGAAATTAGGGGGGGGGTAAAGAAAGGGATAACCCACCACAGGGAACCCGAGGAAAGGCCAACAAGGGGTCCCCAAAAGAAAACGATTTTAAAAACTGGAAAAGTCCAAAAAGGGGTTTTTCAGAGGGCCAAACCAAAACAGGGGACCAAAAAAAAAAAAAATTGGGGAATTTCCCCATGGGGGAAAAGGGGGGGCAAAAAGAGGGGGACTTAGAAAAGAAACAATAAAGGGGGCCCTTTAAAAGAAGAGAGGAAAATGAACCAAACAACACAACAAATTCTTCAGAACCAACAACCCATAAAACCCCCCAAAACCCCAACCCCCAAACCGAAACCCCCAAATAAAACCCAATTAGGGAAACAGGGGCCCCCGGACCAATAAGGGCCCCCAAAAAAGGGGTTGGAAAGGAAAACCCGAAGGGGGATGGGACAAAAAACCCGGAGGGAAAAACCCTTTAAAGGGAGGAAGTTTTTTCAAAAAATCCCAAAGGGGGGAAAATTTCCCCCGGGAACAAATAATAAAAACCAAAGCCCTTTTTCCAAAAGGGGAGGGGGGAAAAAACCAATTCTTAAGGGAAAATTTGAAGGAAAAGACCCCAGGGAAAGGGGGGGGGAAAATCGTTGCGCCCAAAAATGGGAATTTATGACAGTAAAAAGGGAGGCCCCAAAAGGGCAAAAAAAATGAACAAAGGGAAACCAAAAATGGGGCCCAAAGGGGTAAAACAGGAGGAAAACCCATCCCCAAAAACCAGGAGGCCCCCGGAAGGAAAAGGGGAGACAAAGGAAAAACGGGGTGGGAAAACCCAAAAAGGTTTGAAATGGCCAAGGGGAAAAAGGCTTCCCAGGAAAAGGGGGACCCGTCCCGGGAACCTTTAACCAACCAAAGGAAAAATAAAATTTGGGAGAATTACCCAAACATGGGGCCAAAATAAAATTTAGGGAAAAAAGAGGGGGAGGGGTATGGGAAACCCCCCAAACCCAAAATAATACACTACAAAAGGGGGAGGAGGAGGAAAAAGGAAAAGAACCCCCAAAAAAAAAGGCTGAACTTAAATTCAACCTTTTCAGTTTGGAGGGAAAAAATGGGGAATTTTTTTAAGAAAAATTTGGGGCCCTGAAAGGGTTTTAACTTCCAAAAACAGAGGCCCCCCAAAGGAGGGAGGGGAAAAGGCCCCAGGGCCGAATTTGGGAAACCCAAAACAAGAAAGGGGGTTGGGGGGTTTAGAACTCCGAAGGGGTTTCAGTTAAAAAAGAGGAATTTCAAAAAGGGGGGAACCCAGGGGAAAGGGAAAGATTAAATGGATCAAAAAAATTTTCAAAGGAAAACAGAGGAGAGGTTTGTCCCCGGGTCAGGAGTCAATGTGCCAATTTTCCCCCAAGGGGGACCCAAATGTGCAGGGGAAGGCAAAAAAACCAAGGGTTTTTGGGGAAAAGGGAAATGGAAGAAAATCGAAGGAAAGGGCCCAGGGAAAAAAAGGGGGGCGGCAGGGGCCCGAAAAATTCCAGCGAAAGGGGGCCCAAAAACAATTAAAATTTCAAACATGAAAAAATCTGGGGAAGGGGAAAGGAAGGCCCAACGGAGGAAAAAACAGGGGGCAAGGACCACAAATCAACTAAGGAAAAAAAGGGGGGAAACAAAAGGAAATTCCCGGAAAGGAAAACCAAAAAATTCGAAATTTCCGGGAGCAAAACTCCCGAAACAATTGGGGCATCCAAAAATGTTGGGGCCCGTCACCAACCCAGGAAAATTTGGGGGTTATGGCGGAACCCAAAAGGTTTGGGGAAAACACCCCCCCAAGGACGGAAAGGAAAAAAGGGTATTTTCCCCTTTAAAACCTTTCCTCCCCGAAACCCCCCAACCCCCACCCCCAAACCCCCCCCCCCCCCCCCCCAACCCCCCAAAAACCCCCCCCCCCCAAATCCCCTTAAAAAACCCCCCCCCACTAACCCCCCAATAGTATGTTTTTCCAAAATCAAAAAAGGAAATTTTCCAGGGGAAGAAATGGTAAAACCTAGAAAGGAATAAATTCCTTAACCCCCAATCCGATGGTTTCCGGCCCGGAAATCCCGGGAAAAAAACCACGGGGTTTTTTAACCCCGGGGAAAAGCTAAACAAGGAGGTTGGGGGGTTCCCAAAGGGGGGCAGAAAAGGGGGGCAGGGACCAACGTTTTTCTGGTTTTGGAACACTAACAAGAAAAAGATCTGGGTTTTTTCAAGACTGAAGAGAAAAAATCCCCATCGGCCGGGCAAACAAAAATCCGACACTCAAAGGCCCGCAAGGCCCGGGGTTTAAAATTTCCCCCCAAAGGCTTTTGAAGAGGGGGAAAGGGGAAAAAAACCGCAGACGTAAAACAGGGGAAACCCACCCCCCAAAAAACCCCCCAACCCCCACCCAAACCCCCCAAAACCCACCCCCCCCCACCCCCTCAAACCCCCATCAAAAAACTTCCCCTGAAAAAACCCCCCTTTGGAAAAAGGGCCCCCCTTTTGGAACCCAAACACCCCAAGACGTAAAAAAAAGAAAATGCTTTTTAACCCCCTACCCCAGCCCCAAGGGAAAAGCCTCAAAATTTGGGGAAAAAACCCCGACACCCCGGAGGACGGGAAAAGGGCTATCCCAAACTCTAAGGGCCCCCGGGGAAAAAGCATTTTCCAAATTTACCAAAAAAGGGGGAAACATTTGGAAACAAAGACAAATGCCCAAAGGGATTTGGAATTTTTCCCACGGGAAAAAAAAATTTTTTGGAACCGATTAGGAGGGGGTAAACAAGTTAAAGGGAGGGGAAAGGGGGGGGGGGGGAGGCCCAAAAAGGGGAATACCTGGGAAGGATCAGTGAAGGGGGGGGCCCCGGGGGGCCGCCCCCCCGCAACCTCAACAGGGGTTAAAGGTTGAGACACACACACTACACACACACACACAAAAAACCACAACCCACACACACAACCCATCACACACACACACAACCAAACACACACAAAAAACCCCACACAAAACCCGTTTTTGCCCCGCAACCCAAAAAAATTGGGTATAAGGGGTAGGGGGGCCCCCCCCCCCAAAAACCAACCCCCCCCCAAAAGGCAAAGCCGGTTTAAAAGGGGGGGCCCAAAAGGGAGGAACAAACATGGGATGGAGCAGGCGTGATATGAACGGGTGGGGCATAAAGGGTGGAAAATAACGGGATGGGACAGGGGGGGGATGAAAGACTGGTGGGAAGAGGGATATCTGCTAATGGGTTTTGCGGCCGGCCCCACCAACACCCAAAAACTCCAAAGGGAAAAACACGCCTAAGACATACAGAAAAAAAAAAAAGCCACTGAAAGTAGGGGAAGGTGTATTGAATTTAGAAAACCTGTAGGATCTTTTGGAATTGCCACCACAGCCAAAATCCTGGGGGGTAATCCCATTTAAACCCGGTGTTACTGCTGGGCCCCACGCATCAAGGGTGTGAATCACAGCCTGGCTAGCCAGGAACCAAGTTAAGGAGTTTCTCTTGAAAACAGCTAGGGATTTGCTAGCAGTTTTCCTTGTGTGCAAAAGAAGGGCGTTGGCAGAGGTGTGCAAGAATTACTGGCCACCTTAAATGTGCATGAGGGTTAAAGACCAGCAATCCTGCCAAATTGTAAAACGCTTGAAAGGTTTCCATTTTACAGTCATATGTGAGGAGGGTTGTTGTCTACCAACCTACCACATTCCTGGATTGTTGTCTACCAACCTACCACATTCCTGGATTGTTGTCTACCAACCTACCACCTTCCTGGATTGTTGTCTACCAACCTACCACCTTCCCGGATTGTTCTCTACCAACCTACAACCTTCCTGGATTATTGTCTAACAACTTACCACCTTCCTGTATGCCTAGAGGTTACTTGGAGTAGTTTCCAGAGGTCACCGCCTCTACAGCTGGCCCCAGACCAAATGCTGATCTGATCGATCAACCTGTTGGTGCCTGCCACCAGCAGCGCAGTATATATACCACAGCCCGCCTGATTTGGGGAACTTACCGTGTTCCCACTTGATGACAGTAAGGAGTCTATTGGTAATCACTCGTATGCATGAAGGGTGGATGTTTAAGTCGTGGTCTCTTTACACATGAGTTCGCTTTCACTGTGCTCATCGATTCCCCGCTCTTCATCGTATGTCGTACCGCCTGTCAAGAGTTTCGTGTTCGTATGTGGTGTTCATATGTGGTGAGAAACTTTGGTTTATCCGTTCGGGCCACCACGTCTCCGTGGGATACAGTCGGTGCGTTGAAAGAAGAAAGATGTGGTGATTTTGGTGTGTAAATTTGAGACCAATCTCTCCATTATCTTTGTTATAAGGTCTTTTTGTAGACTGGTAGCAGAATGTGCTTCAGAGGTAGCGTGGAGGTTGCGTAAACACCCGTTGACTAGATGGGCTTTATTCACAATATGGGTACACCAGGCAGACGTTGAGGGTAGCCTGGAGTCAGTCCTAGGGAGAGGTGGAACATTAAAATGGTATAAAATACCGACAGGTTGTTAGGTAAGACACATATGCAACAGTTAGGTATCTTTATTTCGAAATAAAGATACCTAACTGTTGCATATGTGTCTTATCTAACAACCTAGGGAGAGGTGTTGACAGAAGTTCATCAAGGCGGCAAGCCAAGGAGATGGCTGGTCGTGGGGACAGACCTCGGGTCTTCCATCTACTGGACACATCCAAAACTAGGCCTTAGGCCAGCAATTCCTTGTAGAGGGAGATATGTGAAACAGGTAAGTAGGTATATTGTTTACATCTTCCGTCTACGTTCTGTGAAGTACAATTCTAGGGACTTCAAGCACTCTCATTAATATAGGTATTTGGTTGTGTTGTTATATAAGCTCTCAAGGTTCTCGGTATATTTCCCAGCTCTGAAATTTTTCTCTCCTTGACGGGGGCTGTTAGAACACAGCAGTATTCCAACCAAGAGAGAACGAGTAACCTGAAAAATCACCATTGGCTTGGTATCTCTTGTTTTGAAAGTTCTTATCCAGTCCATCATTTTCCTTGCAACTGTAATAACGGCATTGTTGGTGCTCCTTGAACGTGAGATCTGACATTATCACTCCCATTATCTTTAAACTTACCTTCTATTGAGTGATTCGAGATTGTCTTGTACTCCACCAATCATGTTTTTATTTCCTCACTCTTTCTGTTTTTTGTTATTGTTCTCTGCCAACCTTCTACCTACATAGCCGAAATGCTGTACAAACGACGTAGTGTAATCGTCGTAGACGCTTTAGTTATTGGGATGCATTGATGGCTTCCCCTCATCACCTCTCCATTCTTTCCTGTTTCTACGGTCTACTTTTTTTTCACCTTTCCCTACACTTCCTATCTCCTACCCGTCCTCTTTTCTAACCCTTACATTGAAACTGTACACGAGCTGGCCTCCACAACATGTGTTATCACAACCACATTACCAACATTACCATCACTACCAACCACCAACATCGACCGCCACTACCAACCACAATCATCACCATCCATAATCACCAGCATGCATCACAATTATTAACCACAATTACCACTCTTCATTACGGACGACAATGACCACCATCCACTACCAACCACAACCATCACTATCCACAACCACCGCCATCTATCATGGCCAACTCAAAACTTAATCTAGTTGGTTGTATAACAGTAACTATCATTACTGAGCATTAATATCAGACACATCATTACCTACTAATACCTCCCTCATCCACCGTATGTCTTGACTTAGCGGTCATCGCTCAGCTAGTAACTAGTGACATCATCATATATCGTCCAAAACGCAGATGTGATTTACACAGATTTTGCAAAGGCGGTTACAAATGCGATCATGGAATGATAGCGCACAAAATAAGGGCCATGGGCATTACGGGGAAGGTAGGCAGATAGATTTTCTGGTTTCTAATACACAGGACACAAAAAGTAGTAGTAAACAGAGCAAGATCCAGCATCAGCGAGGTCAAAAGCTCAGTGCTCCAAGGCACTCTCCTGGCACCCCTGCTGTTTCTCATCCTCATAGCAGATAGATAAAAACACCCGTCACGCTTTTGTATCATCATTTGCAGGTGACACTAAAATAAACATGAAAGTCACAACGGTAGAGGACACTGAAAAATTACAGGAAAACATAAGCAGGGTTTTCCAGTGGGCAGTGGAAAACAACATGACGTTCAATGGTGATTAGTTCCAGCTGCTTAGGTATGGAAAGAATGAAGAACTCAAAAGGAACACTATATACAAAACTCAAGAGGGTCACCAAATAGAACGTAAGGAACACGTAAAAGACCTGGGAATAATTATATCAGCTGACCTTTCTTTTAAAGACCATAAGAAGACAAAGATCACGACAGCCAGGAAGATGACGGGGTGGGTATTGAGAACTTTCAAAACAAGGGAAATAATGCCGATCGTGACTCTCTACAGATCGCTAGTGCTCCCTCATTTAGAATATTGTTCAGTGCTGACGGCCCCGTTCAAAGCAGGAGAAATATCAGAGCTGGAACAAATACAAAGATCGTTTACGGCTCACATAGAGCCAGTAAAACACCTAAATTACTGGGAACGCCTGCAAGTCTTGAACATGTACTCACTAGAAAATTACTCGAGGGCCTGGTCCCAAATCTGCACACTGCCATAACAACATACTGGAGTGAGAGATATTGGAGGAAGTGTAAAATAAACCCAGTGAGGAGCAGGGGTGCGGTGGGGACAATAAGGGAACACTGTATCAACATCCGGGGTCTGACTGTTCAACATCTTACCAGAAGATATCAAAAACACCCGTGGAACAAGTGTAGAAGCCTTGAAGAGGAAACTGGACAAGTATCTTCAACAGGTGCCAGAGCAACCAGGCTGTGATGGATATGTGGGGCAGCGGGCCTCCAGCAGCAACAGCCTGGTTGACCAGGCAAGCACCAGACGAGACTGGCCCATGGCCGGGCTCCGAGAGTAGTGAAACTCTTGAAACTCTTCCAAGGAATTTATGACCATGCTGTTGGTGCTAGCCGCATGCAGGCCAATGTACACACCACAACTTAAAAAGCTCTCACTTGTAAACAGTCAAGGGGCTATTGGTAATTGCCCTCGCGTATGAAGGCAGTTTGTTGATCAGTGAAGAGACAGCTGTTGAGCTTCACTCTGGAAAACATTAATGAACAAATATATTGATAACCAACAAATAAAAATAAAGAGCAAAGGGTCAAGTGTGTTAAGAATAACATAAACGAGACTTATTAATCACTCCTGACATTAAGAAAAACACAAATAGAAATAAAGGGATTAAACGGAGTTAATGGCTCTTATTGTACACACTTTGGTCACTCTCAACTTCTCTTGACCTTCGTCATACCTACTCATGAAGGTGCGTATTGTGTTTACCTCCACCACTTTCTTATCTAGTACATTCCACTTTTCGAGCACCACCCCTGATCACTTACTGACCAACTGATCCCATCCTTCTCCACCTTCATTTTTAACATGAGTATTGCGTTTCTGTTGCAGGTGAGTAGTGTCAAGGCACAGCTGATAGCTGACACAGACGCTAGCGAGGCCAGAGTTGTGGTAAAGTACACAGTTTCCAGTCTTAAACATTATTATTATTTCCGGTCACTTACGTATAGAAACACTAAACCTGTAAACAACACACGGCTCCTGGAAAAAAGGAGGGATGGGGGTAATGAGGCTTGAACCAAGGAAGGTAAGAATAGATGTATTTCCCAAGACCCAGGCATCTCTCTGGAAGGTACAGTGTAAGACCCAGGCACCTCCCTGGAAGGTACAGTGTAAGACCCAGGCACATCCCTGGAAGGTACAGTGTAAGACCTAGGCACCTCCCTGGTAGGTACAGTGTAAGACTCAGGCACCTCCCTGGAAGGTACAGTGTAAGACCCAGGCACCTCCCTTGAAGGTACAGTGAAAGACCCAGGCACCTCCCTTGAAGGTACAGTGAAAGACCCAGGGACCCAGGCACCTCCCTGGTAGGTACAGTGTAAGACCCAGGCACCTCTCTGGAAGGTACAGTGTCGAGGCTTATACCAGAAACTAATGAAGGGTTGAATTGGGTGATATAGTGAAGAAGATACAGGAAAGCCTAGAAGAGAGAGGAATGATTAATATAGCAAGCAGGGAGAGGAGAGAAAGGAGCGGCAATGCCAAAAGGGCAGAGAAATATGGGAGAAAAAAGAAAGAATGGGGAAAGGATAAGAGAGGGCACAGAGAGAGAACCAAAGATGAAAAATATGAGGAAGAGGAAAAGGAACGGTTAGGTATTACATACTATGGAAGAGAAATGGGGGATATGGAATAGGAATAAGAAAATAGGGGAAAAGTAGGACAGGATACCTAAAAGACATTTGAAAAATATTTTCTGGGGTCAACGCGCCCTTCTGTTCGGTCCTAGGCAAGACCACCTGATGGATGAAAACCTGATAAACCAGACTGTTACTGCTTGACACACGCACTCCAACGTAATGAACCACAACCCGGCTGATGAGAAACTGTCTTGAGGAACATATCAAGTTCCTTCTTGTCGGTATTTCTACCATTATTAATACAAGTTCCTTCTTCAAGACGACAGGGGAATAGGTATAAATGCAAAGAAAGAAAAAAAATTGATGGTGAAAAAAAAGAGAGGAAATTTGGAGAAGTGAGATAAGGTAACAGATAAATAGTGAAGTTCAGAGAAGGACGGATTGAAAGTAGGGTGAAGAGGGTCAAAGAAACACCAGAAATAGGGAGAGAGGATAGAATATCAAGAAGATAAAAGATAAATAGTGGATAGTGGGAATAGAGGACTGGAAGTAGTGAATAAAAGGTCCTGCCAGTCACACCAAGAGCTAGGAACAAAACTAGAATTTTTTTGGGGCTCTAAATAACCAGAGACAGGCAGTAATAAGTTTATTATTAATGATGATTTGGAGATAAGATTTATTATGAAGATGAGAACTGAGTTCATGATCAAGATGATTGACATGTATGATGAGATATGATGACAAAAAGAGTTAAACGTCTGAGCAGTTTGATTCAGATTCACTATACTCTTTGAGGTTGATAGTCAGCCAGGAGGACCTGCATAACTCAACTACTTATTAAGCGTCTGTCAGTGCTTAATATATTTCTTGTTATATGTTAAGAACAAAATATATATTAACATGACTACTAACATGCTAACATCTTTAGGACCTGTAACTGCAACATTATGATGAAGTGGAATAATGTAGAATGTTAATGAATCCCAAATATGTACTTGTAATATTTTATGTAATTGTTGAAACTGTTTGTAGGATTCTCTCTCTTTCTCTCTCTCTCTCTCTCTCTCTCTCTCTCTCTCTCTTCTCTCTTCTCTTTCTCTTTCTCTTTGGCGTTTTCGAATAGTCGTTTGTATGTTTTCTGTTGACAGTTGAGAATGTTATAGTGAAATACTTTTTTTTTCCGAATTGACCTCTCGGCTTGCTAAAATATTTAAGCAACCTAGATTTGTCCTGCATAAGGTGAATGCGTATTTGCAGTCTCCCGAGGGTGTCTAGGTGAGTGATCTGGTAATTGACAGGTGAAGCTGCCGGCGCCCCTGACAACCACGTCAGAGGATACATACCAGGTCCAAAACTTCTTTTCCCCTCACTACGGCAACCTACCATTTTTTTTTTTTGTCACTCCGTCTCTTCTTGCCCTTACCCATCTCTTACAATTGTGTTCTGTGTTCAGTTTCACCCACTTTTCTTTCTTCCTGTCCTCTCGTTCCTGTCTAACATCTGTCACCTATTCTTCTACCAGTTCCCTTCCCTTACTCCTCTCCCAACAACTCTCGTTCTTTCCCCGCCCTCCTCCTCTTCTTTACCCCTCACCCAGTTTGACCCCTCACTTCCTTATGATAATGATAGTGATTATCTTCACTTCTGTAAGTAAATTCTACAAGTGATACAAGATTAATTAACATAATTACCCCTTGTTATGCAGTGAATTTCGGGCACCCTTAAAATTAACCTATAACTACTGAACTATTTAATGACCTTACGTAGTTTATTCGAATGACATTATTTGTAGTTGAAATTATACTGGACAATTTAATTTATGATTTATGATTTTTAAAGAAGTTTAGTGTAACATTTGTAGTGAATTCTGAAGTAGAACATATTTTGGGTCATATTTTGAAATACATATATTGGTTATAGTGAAAACAATATGAATGTTAATATGATCTGGATATAATATACTTAAAATCAACACCCACAATTTTTTACGAAGAAATTACCACACAAATATAACAGATTGGGAAGTGAAGAAAGGATGGAGGACACAGGTGACACAGGTGAATATGAAACACATAGGCAAAGTGACACAAATATGAGAGAAGTTTATGTGCAAATTAGCACAGGTCAGACGGAAGCACGGATGCAATACACTCAGGTATGATGGAGAAACCAGAGAGAAAACACACTAGACAAAGCTGAAGCTGCATCAGGAAAATGTAAAAGAGAGGTAAAATGCAAATATTATGTCTTGGGTATTTGCATATATGGTACAAGTTGTAAATATCCACACATCAAAAAGTATTCCAATATGCTGAGAAAAGGTCGGTGTTGCTTTGGTGAAGAATATAAACATTTTCACCCTGAGATGTGTCAGTCATCATCAGAGACCAGGAAATGTTATGGTCTGAGCTGCCCAAAGTTCCATGTGAACAGTACACAAGGGTGGAAAAATACAGACCAAAAAACTGGAGACATTGTACAAAGTTATTTTTCTGGGAGAAATATACCATAGAAACCGTCAAAGTACAAGAACAGACAACAGGAGATATATACAGGTGGTAAGGCAACACTGCAGGTCAGTCTGTCACATCAAAGTCAAACATACAACATCCCACATTATCAGTACTGGAGAGACAACTGGACAAGTATTTTCACCAGGTGCCAGATCAACCAGGCTGTAATGGATATGTGGGGCAACGGGCCTCCACCAAGCAATCACCAGACAAGCCTGGCCCATGGCTGGGCTCCGAAAATAGTCAAACACTTGAAGCTCTTCAAAGGTATATCAAAGGTAAGGTATGTACACAGACTCATACTATAGGATAGCACAACACTAGAGGTATTAACAAAACCTTAACAAGACTCAAACATCCCAAATGGCAAATCCTCCTTTCTTTTAGCTAACACTTTCTTTTAGCTAACACTTTCTTTTAGCTAACACTTTCTTTTAGCTAACACTTTCTTTTAGCTAACACTTTCTTTTAGCTAACACTTTCTTTTAGCTAACACTTTCTTTTAGCTAACATCCAGGGGTTAAAAAACAAATACAAATCGGCTCTACATAGAAACCAATACATTGAGCCCTCACATGAAAGATATATCAAGAAATGTTTTTGACAGGGAGTTATGGGTGAAATTTTTTATATAGTTGTGTCAGAGTGAACTGTTGAATTCTAATCAGCAAATGATACGGTTGAAGTTCTGTGTATTATTAAAGTGAAAAACAAGAATGAGTGATTATCCTCGTATATAATTCCCGCATATATCCTCCTCCTTAACTTTCTTTACACCCTTTGTAACTTTTCTTGCGAAACTCCGAAGAGCATTGTGCCCTCAGCATGGAGCAGCATTGTGCCCTCAGCATGGAGCAGCATTGTGCCCTCAGCATGGAGCAGTATTGTGCCCTCAGCATGGAGCAGCATTGTGCCCTCAGCATGGAGCAGCATTGTGCCCTCAGCATGGAGCAGTATTGTGCCCTCAGCATGGAGCAGTATTGTGCCCTCAGCATGGAGCAGTATTGTGCCCTCAGCATGGAGCAACATTGTGCCCTCAGCATGGAGCAGTATTGTGCCCTCAGCATGGAGCAGCATTGTGCCCTCAGCATGGAGCAGTATTGTGCCCTCAGCATGGAAGCAGCATTGTGCCCTCAGCATGGAGCAGTATTGTCCCCTCAGCATGGAGCAGTATTGTGCCCTCAGCATGGAGCAGCATTGTGCCCTCAGCATGGAGCAGTATTGTGCCCTCAGCATGGAGCAGCATTGTGCCCTGAGCATGGAGCAGCATTGTGCCCTCAGCATGGAGCAGCATTGTGCCCTCAGCATGGAGCAGCATTGTGCCCTCAGCATGGAGCCGCATTGTGCCCTCAGCATGAAGCAGTATTGTGCCCTGAGCATGGAGCAGTATTGTGCCCTCAGCATGGAGCAGCATTGTGCCCTCAGCATGGAGCCGCATTGTGCCCTCAGCATGGAGCAGCATTGTGCCCTCAGCATGGAGCCGCATTGTGCCCTGAGCATGGAGCAGCATTGTGCCCTCAGCATGGAGCAGCATTGTGCCCTGAGCATGGAGCAGTATTGTGCCCTCAGCATGGAGCAGCATTGTGCCCTCAGCATGGAGCCGCATTGTGCCCTCAGCATGGAGCAGCATTGTGCCCTCAGCATGGAGCCGCATTGGTGCCCTCAGCATGGAGCACGCATTGTGCCCTCAGCATGGAGCAGCATTGTGCCCTCAGCATGGAGCCGCATTGTGCCCTCAGCATGGAGCAGTATTGTGCCCTCAGCATGGAGCAGCATTGTGCCCTCAGCATGGAGCAGTATTGTGCCCTCAGCATGGAGCGCAGCATAGGGTGCCCTGGAGCATGGAGCAGTATTGTGCCCTCAGCATGGAGCAGCATTGTGCCCTCAGCATGGAGCAGCATTGTGCCCTCAGCATGGAGCAGCATTGTGCCCTCAGCATGGAGCAGCATTGTGCCCTCAGCATGGAGCAGCATTGTGCCCTCAGCATGGAGCAGCATTGTGCCCTCAGCATGGAGCCGCATTGTGCCCTCAGCATGAAGCAGTATTGTGCCCTCAGCATGGAACAGCATTGTGCCCTGAGCATGGAGCAGTATTGTGCCCTCAGCATGGAGCAGCATTGTGCCCTCAGCATGGAGCCGCATTGTGCCCTCAGCATGGAGCCGCATTGTGCCCTCAGCATGGAGCCGCATTGTGCCCTGAGCATGGAGCAGCATTGTGCCCTCAGCATGGAGCAGCATTGTGCCCTGAGCATGGAGCAGTATTGTGCCCTCAGCATGGAGCAGCATTGTGCCCTCAGCATGGAGCCGCATTGTGCCCTCAGCATGGAGCCGCATTGTGCCCTCAGCATGGAGCCGCATTGTGCCCTCAGCATGGAGCCGCATTGTGCCCTCAGCATGGAGCAGCATTGTGCCCTCAGCATGGAGCCGCATTGTGCCCTCAGCATGGAGCAGTATTGTGCCCTCAGCATGGAGCAGCATTGTGCCCTCAGCATGGAGCAGTATTGTGCCCTCAGCATGGAGCAGCATTGTGCCCTGAGCATGGAGCAGTATTGTGCCCTCAGCATGGAGCAGCATTGTGCCCTCAGCATGGAGCAGCATTGTGCCGTCAGCATGGAGCAGCATTGTGCCGTCAGCATGAAGCAGCATTGTGCACTCAGCATGGAGCAATATTGTGCACTCAGCATGGAGCAGCATTGTGCCGTCAGCATGGAGCAGCATTGTGCCGTCAGCACGAAGCAGCATTGTGCACTCAGCATCGAGCAACGTTAGATTCATTATCTATTCAGTTTGTAAATTTGTACGTCTCCTCAACATTCAATTATTATTTTTTTCACAACTCCCTCAATGAAAACTTTAAACTTGTGTGATATTAGAAAATGCAGTAATGAATGGTGTAAGTCGCTGGTCAGACAACATGTACCTTCGGAAGCTTGCACCTCAACCAGTATCAATCATGGTTTCCGTTTTCTGAATCCGAATGACGTTCCGATTAAAATACTGAAAAAAATATGCACATGTTACCGAATACAGCGACACATTGTCCTATTTAAAGCTGCTACTGCGAAATGTTTTTTAGTGAAGGTTTCATTTTCTCGGTTATTGTCGCAATTAGAATTGTATGTGAAATACCGATAAATCGAAAAGAAATGTAGTTTGTCAGTCATTATATACACGTGTTTGTTGGGTCAACAGTAAACACAAAACTACAAAATTTATGTATTTCGAAATTTCTGAGTCTTTTTTGTGATTCATTTTGAAAGAAGTTGATTGCTCGCTCCTCTTTGAGGCATTACTCTCCAGATCAGACACTTTTAAAATTTAAGGTCTTCTGCAAGCTCACTAAAAAATAAAAACACGTTTTCCATTTATGGTCACACTGTGACAGGCAAACCAAGAGAGGACAATCACGGCGGTGTTTACAGACTTTTGTAGCCTCTTGAGTTTCTGGAATAGGAGTGGGCATAAGAGGAATTAAATGTCGACAGACAGTTCGCAAGAAACAAGCTGTATAGCCCTTGTGGCTTAGCGCTTCTTTTTGATTATAATAATGCAAGAAAAACGCATACTGCGCGTTTTAATAAAATTTTACATGGGAACCAAGATTTTTTTGATTACATGGGAGGCGTGAAAATATATAGACTATCACAAAAGAGGTGTAGGTGACCAGAACGAGTGAATAACCGTGAGGGAATTTGCTGAGGAAGATGGAGTTGACAAACTGAAAAATTCTTCATACCTCTACCTGTACGATGGCTTTTGTGGTCAGGAATAATGTTTATTCTGACAGCCATTTTTCTAACCACGTACTTGCAGAGACTGTTGGAATACAACGCAGAACATTGACAGACAATCCTAAAAGTAGCAAAGACAGTAGTACAAATTTTTGTCACTGTTTTCAGCTGCGTTCCTTCTGCTGGTCCTTCCATTCTTGTTCGAATCAATCTCTTGATCATTTTATTTCTTTTTGAAGGAATCTTTTGCTCAGTGACCTCACATTACCTCCGCTAATCACTCGACTCGTACCTCCTCGCTGCCTATCCACTGCCTACTCCTTCCCTTTACTCACATATTCCCCAGTTATCCTTACATTCCAGTCCCCCCCCCCTGCATGACACACTGCTGCTTAAAGGAATGTTCCTAAAGAATCTTAAGTACTTTATTATGTACAGTTTGTTGATTTGTATGTGTTTCTCCCTTGAGATATGGATCAAGTGCTCCCCCCCCTTCCTTGAGCTATTAAAGCTAATTTATCTGTTTGTTTCAACGTGGCTGTTTATCGCTTGAGCTTATCCAGTTGTTTACTTCAACTTTTCACGTTAACTTGGAAAGAGAGAGAGAGAGAGAGAGAGAGAGAGAGAGAGAGAGAGAGAGAGAGAGAGAGGACGGGGAAGAGAAAGGGAAAGGGAAGAGTTAAGTAAAGAATCAAGGGTGAGGTAATATAGCACTACATAATCAGACCTTCGCTCCCTTTTCGCTTTACTTCTCCATGTGAGATAGACCATCCTGAGAGATGGTGATTCCCAAATGATAGTAACTCCAGCTCTGCTGGAACGAAACTTTTGAAACTACCGTAGCGGATAAACCTTTAATGGAATAATTGACGATTTCCTCTAAATTCTCTATTGAAGTCTCCCAGCTCAAGCCGACAAATTTCAAGTGTCTGTAACCCATCCAGTGTGATGGAATTTGACAAGGAAAACAGCTATCTTTTGTTCCCACTGTATAACTTTTGCATAGAATAGGGTAGCCTCACACTGCTAATTTGTCCAGCTTTGTTAAACAAAAGAGCTTCTTCCTTGACCCCCTTTAATTCTCTCCTCTCATTCTCATCCCCTCTCTCCCCCTCTAATTCTCATCCCCTCTCTCCTCTCCCCGAAGCAGCTTATTCTTCAGCAGAAAGTTAAATATAAGGTTGGTCCCCTGGTGATGCTTGTGAAGATAAGACCTGGTGGAGATGTTATCATCTCACTCTCTCGTACTTCCTCTCCTCTCGTCCCCACCCCCTTCTGTTTCCTACCTCCGTATATTTTTTGTCTATCCTTGCCCTCTTCCTCCTCCTCTTCATTTTTCTCCTCTCTGCTCATTTGTTTTCTTGCCTCTACCAAAGACAGTTTCTTATTTTTTCTCCTTTTCCTTCATTCTCTTCATTCTCCCTTCCTTCAGTACCCTCCTTATCCCCTTCCTCTTCTAATCCCTTCACGCAATATAGAGAGAGAGCCAAGAAGGAAAACTAATCACAAAAGTGAAACAGAGAAACGGAGATGAAGAAATGTATGTGTGTGAGAGAAAGAGGCAGAGACAGACAAAAGGATGCTCGGAAGCTGGAGTGAAAATGAGAGCATAAAAAAAAAGAATGCGATTTAGACAGGGAGAAAACACGGACAAATAAGATGGAGTGAGGCTGGATAAAATAGCAGCTGCAAAAGACACTGGAAAATTAGATGAGGCTGAATAACACAGTATCAGCTTCACAAGACGCTGAGATGAAAGGTTGCTGCGTGTTGCAGCAACTGCACAAAACACTGGGAAAGGGAGTAAAGCTGGATATAACAGCAACAGCAACTTAACAAAACACTGAGGAGAGCAACACGTATTGATCATGATTCTGAGAAGAATATACTCCCCCCCCCCCCCCACAAAAACAAAAAACAAAACTTTAATACATCCGCAATATGCTGCTACCCTATTCCATATAAATACTGACATAGTGGGAAGAAAAAGCAGTTTTCCTGTCATATTGCATCACACAGTACAGGCTACACAGCGTTGAAATCTGTCAGCCTAAGCTGGGAGACTTCAGTAAGGATATCCTCAAGCTTCCACTAAAGGTTTCTCAGGTAAGGCAGCTGGCAAGCTTATCCTTCCAGGAGAGCCGTAGTTACCATCAACGGGGAAGTACTCATGCTTGGGAAGTACTATCACTTGTGAAGTACCATCACCTGGGAAGTACCATCAGCTAGGGAGTACCATTTTCTGGTAAGCATAACCTGGGGAAGTACCCTCTCTCAAGAAATAACACTGGTATCCCGGAACTATACATGTATGCATGTCAAGTACAAAGAAAACGGGACGTGAGAACACTTGTGCGGTACTTGAAATTAAACCCTAAAAGTCTTCTTATCCATTTTTCTCCCATCCTTTTCTTACTCTTCCTTTACCTTCTCTCTTTCGTCTCGTCTACCATACCTTCCCCTTCCTTCTCCTCCACCCTTAGTACCCCTCTGCTAGCATTTCCACTCGCCCCTGTTGTCTTAGGCTCAGTGCCTGGCTGCCAGACTCTACTGCATTATGTATCATCACTCACGCTGTTGGTTTAATCATTATTTTCAACTTGCAGTATTTTGCTCATTCCACTGACCTTTCTGCCCCCGTCTACCCTTAACCATGTGAGCCCTGGGAACTGGGAGGGAGGGGCAAGTAATCATGAATTTGTGTATACCCTGACTTGGAATATATCCTGACCCTGACCTGCAGTATATCCTGACCTGTGTCTTGAAAGTCATCCCTGATCGAGAGATCGTTTACATATTGTAATAATATAATAGTAATGTCTTTATTTCTACAAGTACATGTACAAGGTATACAGTCCTAGCTGACATCAATGACATACTACTATATAGTAAGCCGCTTGTTATGCAGAGCATTTCGGACAAATTAGGTCAGTTTTGTCCTGGGATGTGACCCACACCAGTTGACTAACACCCAGGTGCCCATTTTACTGATGGATGAACATTGTCAACCGATGTAAAGAAACACTCTGTTTCTACCCCTTTGCCGGGAATCGAAGCCGGACCCGTCACCTTGCAAAGCGAGAGATTTTGCCACCAGGCCACGGGGCACCGTACAGTCAGTAAAGCATTTACACTGCTGGGAACAACGCAGAGTGTTGAATATGTACTCCCAGGAGTGGACGAGACAGAGGTACGGGATAATATATATATATATATATATATATATATATATATATATATATATATATATATATATAATTATATATATATATATATATATATATATTGTGTGTTGTGTGTATGTGTGGAAGGTAACTGAAGGACTAGTCATAAGCCTACACAGTACTCAGTAATGTACTGTAGTAAGAGATGTGGAATTGTGAAATAAATCCTACTGAAAAACAGGGTCGCCATGGGTGCACTACGAGAACATGATATCAACATCCGTGGCCTAAGATTATTCAGCATGCCACCAGCAGATATAAATATTATCTGGATAAGCTGGATCACTTCATCCTCCAGCAGCAATAGTCTGGTTGACCAGACAAGGACCTCACAAGCTTGACCCATGGCCAGGACTAGGAAAACTTCTAAAACCAGTCACAGGTATATCATAGGCGAGTGTCAGATCAACCAGGCCAGTGGGTCGCCAATATCAACAGCCTGGTTGACCAAGCATTTGCTGTTGCTGTCTTGTCCCTGAAGGGAGCCAAGCATGTAGCAAAACTCTTGAATCTAGTCATAGGTACGTAGGGATATAGTTCTCTGTCTTCCAATTATGTCCTTGAATTTGTATAGATAAAGCCACTGGATGGCGAAACGTCTACAATAAAGATACCCAGATGTTGCACATGTGTTTAATTTTTCATCTCTCTTCTTTACCAAGCGCCAGAAATAAAAGCAATAATTACATCAAATAAATGTGTGTGGCCCTTGATGCCGTCCAGCAAGAGAGGGAGTCTCCAGTGCTGAGACTGGTAATGGGTAAGCAGGGGAGGTAATGGGCGAGCAGGGAAGGTAATGGGCGAGCAGGGAAGGTACTGGGTGAGCAGGGAATGTAATGGGCGAGCAGGGAAGGTAATGGGCGAGCAGGGAAGGTAATGGGCGAGCAGGGAAGGTAATGGGTGAGTAGGGAAGGTAATGCGTGAGTAGGGAAGGTAATGGGTGAGTAGGGAAGGTAATGGGTGAGCAGGGAAGATTGTGGGTGGGCAGGAAAGGAAATGGATGAGTAGGGAAGCAAAAATGGATGGGCAGGGAAGCAAATGGATGAGAAGGGGAGGAAATGGGTGAGCAGGGAATGTAATGGGTGAGCAGGGAAGGTAATGCGTAAGTAGGGAAGGAAATGGGTGAGAATGGAAGGAAATAAGTGAGCAGAGAATGAGTTGGGTAATTTGGGAAGGAAATGGGTGAGTAGGGAAAGACAAAGGTGGGAATTATTGGGGTATGTTTTGAGTGTGGTAGTGTAAGTTGTGGAATGGAGTGGGTGGGGAATGAAGGAGTGGGTGGGGAATGAGGTAGTGGGCGAGGACTGAGGGAATGCCGGGGGAATGAGGGAATGGCGGGTAAGAAAGCGTGATGAGTGCAAGTGTGACCGTAAAAGTGCACACTTAACACTCACATGGAAAGTGCACACTTGACAAACAGGTGTAAAGAGCCTCGTTGATCAGGTCTTGATCCCCCCGCAGGAGCAGGGGCCTCTCCAGGATGGAAAATGATAAGAGATGGAGAACTGTGTGTGTATTCACCTAGTTGTGACTGCAGGGGTCGATTCACAGTTCCTGGCCCCGCTTCTTCACTGGTTGCTACTACGTCACTTTTTCCGTTACATGAGCAGCAGCTGCTGCTCATGTAGGATCCATATATAGCTCATGATGAGCTATGTATGGATCCTGCCTCCACAACATCACTTCCTAGACTATTCCACTTTCAGACAACTCTATGACTGAAGAAATACTTCCTAACATCCCTGAATCTTCAACTTCCACTTGTGACCTTTTGCTGCTGTGTCCCATCTCTGGAACATCCTGTCTCTGTCCACCTTGTCGATTCATCTCGGTATTTTATATGTCGTTATCATATCCCCCTATCTCTCCTGTCATCCATTGTCGTCAGGTTGATTTCCCTTAACCTCTCATCGTAGGACATGCCCCTTAGCTCCGGGATCAGTCTTGTTGCAAACCTTTGCACTTTCCCTAATTTCCTTACGTGATTAGCTAAGTGTGGGTTCCAACTTGGTGCTGCATACTGCAATACAGGCCTGACGTACACGGTGTGCAGGAAATGTGCCCTGTGTTATACTCATCCCAAGATCCTTTTCCTTTAGTGAAGTTTGTAGTCTCTAGCCCCCCTAGACTGTACTCCGTCTGCTGTCTTCTTTGCCCTTCCCCAATCATCATGACTTTGCACTTGGTGGTGTTGAACTCCAGGAGCCAGTTTCTGGACCAGGCCTGCAGCCTGTCCAGATTCCTTTGTAGTTCTTCCTGGACCTCGTCCCATTGACTTCTCATTAATTTCACATCTGCAAACAGGGACACTTCTGAGTCTATTTCTTCCGTCATGTCGTTCACATATACCAGAAACAGCACCGGTCCTAGGACTGACTCCAGTGGAACCCCGCTCGTCACAGGCGCCCACTCTGACACCTCATCACGTACCATGACTCGCTGATGTCTTCCCGACAGGTATTCCCTGATCCACTGCAGTGCCTTTCCCTGTTATACCTACCTGGTCCTCCAGCTGTTGCACTAATCTCTTGTGTGAACTATTTCTAAAGCCTTCTTACAGTCCCAGAAAACGCAATCTACCCATCCTTCTCTCTCTTGTCTTACTGCTAATTCCCCCCCCCCTCTCTCTCTCTCTCTCTCTCTCTCTCTCTCTCTCTCTCTCACCCATCTACACTTCTACCCAGCCATTTTCTTTCCCTCCCTTCCCACTTTGCCTCTTTCTCTCTCTACGTCTTCCCTTTCTTTCCTAATTCCTCCCCTCCTTGTCATGAAGTTCTCTATGATAGGGGGTAGCCATAATTTTAGCCTTGCCTTGGTCGTCGTTGATAAAGTAAAGATTATTTTAGACATAGTAGACATAGTCAGATAGAACTATCGATTTGGTCAACGTGCATGATAAACACCAGTGATCCCTCACCCACACTGCAACGTTGACAGCGGTACCATCTCTGATTGGCTTGTTGGTGTGACGTAGCCTCACCATCGATTGGCGTGTTTGTGACAGCGCACCAACACCTTGGATTGGCTCGTTTGTTCTTTGATTGGTTTGTTTGTGGGACGTCTGCGTCATAAACTTCTTTGACCGGCTCGTTTGTGTGACGTCAGCTTCACAAGCTTCTTTGGTTGGCTCGTTCGTGTGACGTCAGCTTCACAAGTTCTTTGATGGACTCGTTTGTGTGATGTCAGCGCCACAAGCTTTTGTTTACGAAACATTTCATTCACTAGGGATGAACTTTTCATAATACAGATACATAGACGTTGTACATGTGTCTTCTACATTTTCTTGATATGGAATCCCCTTTATATGTTATTTAAAAATATATATACTAGCTTATTTTGAACTGAGCTTCAAGTGTTCTTCTGTAATAACATTGTTCAGTAGTATGCCCCTGCACTCTCCCACAGTCCCTGACATATGGAACTCCATATTCACCAAGAACTGCAAGATATTACCATTTAGTGCCTTGAATATTCTGTGGAAGAGGAGCCTGGACTCGGGAATCAACCACAGTCCTTAAATTTAAAACAACTGACGTTGCCCCACTTCACAAAAGTGGCAGTAAATCTAATCGCAAACAAAAATTAAGAGACCGGTAGTGCTGACATCTCGCATTATGAAATTTCTGAGAGTCTTAAGAAACAAGATAGCTTATCAAATGGAATCTCAACAACTGCACAATCCAGGGCAGCATGGGTTTTCAGCAGGCTGCTCCTGCTTCTCGCAGTTGCATGACCATTACATGGTTTTGCAGGCAGCGGAAGAAAAACTGAATGAGAATGTAGCGTACACAGACCTGGCAAAAGCCCTTGTGAAATGTAGCCATGGTATAGTAACCCAGAAAATGCATGAAAATGAATAAATGGAAAAGTGGGCAGATAGATAATTAATATTTAAGTGAATATAACTCAGAGTGTAATAGTGAACTGAGTGAAATCGAAAGCTGCTATAGGCACAGTACTTGTCTCTGTTCTCTTCTCATAGCCGATATAGACAAAGGCATAAATCTTAACACCGCATCATCCTTTGTCGATGATATCAGAATCTATCAGAGTGACATCCACTGGGGACACAGTAAACCTCCAAGAGGATAAAACCAAAGTCTTTATGTGGGCCACTGACAACTATGTGATGTTCAGTAAGAGCAAAATTCAGTTAATCTGTTTTCGAATGATTGAGAAAATATAGACCGGAACGAGTACAAAACAAACTCGAAACACTCACTCTGAGGGGTCACAATATGGTCACTATCACAACCATAAGGAATAGCAGGCTGGATAAGTAGAACCTTCAAAGGAGATATCAAGCTGGTGATGATAGTCTTCAAGTCGCTGGTTCTCTCTAGGCTGGAATTTTGCTGTGCTCTTACAGCTCCGTTCAAGGCAGACGAAATTACAGAACTGGAGAATGTGCAGAGAACCTTCACTGTTCGTACAGATTCAGTCAAGACCTAAATTACTAGGAACGTCTGAAGTCCCTTGATCTATACCCCTTGGAAAGTAAGCAAGAAAAATAACTTGTACATATGGAAATTTCTGGTGGAATAGGCCTCGGAACTCTCTTCAGGTATTCAGAAACAGCATTCCTTATGATTGTTAGAGGCGTGGCAGGCGCTGCAAAATACCTTCAATGAAAAGCAATAAGAGAAAACTTGCTAAGTGTGAATGGGACAAGACTTTTCAACACCATTCCCCAGGCTGTCTTGAAGAGAGAGCTGAATAAGCTTCTGAAGTCAGTGCCAGATCAACCGAGCTGTGGTGCATACGATGGGCTTCGTGTAGCTAGCGTCAACAGCCTAGTTGATAAGGTCATCCACCAGGAAGCCTGATCTGGGGCCGGTCGTGGAAGCGTTGACCTCCGAACACACTCCAGGCGCAGTGTCTTCGAGCCTTTATAAACTTACGTTTTGCTTTGTTGTTTCACTGTTTGTATCCATTTCTTCATCTATTTTAGCATAATAAATCTTTAGATATATCAGAAAGTTTGCTAACCATCTTTCCATTTGTGGAGGGTGTAAACGCATTTGAAATTCATGCATTCTCTCTCTCTCTCTCTCTCTCTCTTCTCTGTTTTTTGTTTGTTTACATAAGGTTTGACGAGGTTAGGTTAAGGATCCCTAACTTTATTGACAAGATAAGGATTCCTAACTTCATTGACAAGCTAAGAGCTGTTGCCTATATCAGCTCATTTGAAAGCATTTTTATTGCTATGAAACATACAAATAGGGAACAGGATGAAATTGGAGCAATCTCTGGGATAGCATTTTCACTTGATCAACTGACTTTATCTTGTTGACATTTTGCTGTACGAATATGTTCCAGATTCGAGTCATCCTGGGGATAATGATCTCAGATGAAGTGATGTTCTGTAGAAGTGTACAGCCAGAGTGAAGCTGCTGCTTTCTGCCCGTCTTGTGGTATAGAAGCTTGTTTCACGCTGTCCTCGAAGTGGATTCAAGTGTGGTACTTTGACAATATTGACCTTGTACATAAAAGTAAGGCCACCCACATCCCGCCTGTGTTGAAGGCTCTTGAAATGACAGATCTATCCAGGATGGGTCCAGGCGAAAGATGAGACATCTTGCTCTGTTCTCTACTCTGTCAAGCAGCCGCAGATGAGAGAGGGGGGGGCAGGTAAACCTTCTAAGAAAGTAGAGCATTCTCTCTCTCTTTACTGATTTGTAATAACAAGTGTAGCATTTAATAATAAACAAACACAGTGAAATATATATATATTTTTCGTTATGTTCAGAATGATTTTTGCGAAATTATTGCATACACAAATTTTCGCTTGCCTTATTCGGCAAGAAGAGCATTGCTATTTAAGCCAAAATAGCAAGTCTTACCTATGTGTGTGTGTGTGTGTGTGTGTGTGTGTGTGTGTGTGTGTGTGTGTGTGTGTGTGTTTGTGTGTGTTCGTGTGTGAGGGAGAGAGACTGAAGGTGGGTGGGATAGGGAAGATAGGTGAACGGACTGGAAGTAAGGGGGAGAGGCTGGGTGTTGGAAGAGGAAGTTTTTGGGAGAGTATGGGAGAGAAGGGGTCGATGATGGGCAACCTGTGTCATATATTATCTGCCGAGGGAGGTGTCACACCCGCCGGATGTGACCAATTGATTAAATCTCCCTGGAGACTCATCCAGAGTGAGGGGAAAGAGGAGGAGGGGGGCGAGTGAAGGAAGAGTGAAGGCAGAGGGAAAGTCCTCGAGGGGAAGAGGACAAAATACCGTAGAAAGAGAAATGATCTATTAGAATGGAGGGAATCATTAGCAATAAAGAGAGTTAAGATCCGAAAAGAGTGAGTGAGATTTTTTTTTTTTAAATCAACAGTGGATTCATCAGCAATGCGCTCCTATATGATAGTTACACAGCGGGAATAAAAGCTACCTTTGTTTCCTTGTCATATTTCGTTACACAGGACAGGTCACATACACAGTTGTAAAATCTGTCATCCTGAGCTGGGATATTTCAGAAGAGCATTAAGGATGTCGTCATGTATTTCATTAAAGCTTCAGTGGTGTTAGTTACTATTACTAGCCAATTATCAATGCTCAGGATGGCCTCTCCCATGCACAGGAGAAATATAATTTTTATGAAGATATCTCCATCATCAGGGAGTGTCAAAAAGAAAAATATATATAGGAGAGAGGGAGATTATTTCTCAGTAAAAGTAGGTCTTAGATGAGGATGTGTGATGTCACCATGGTTGTTCAATATATTTATAGATGGGGTTGTAAGAGAAGTGAATGCTCGGGTGTTGGCAAGAGGCGTGGGGTTAAAAGATAAATAATTTAACACAAAGTGGGAGTTGTCACAGTTGCTCTTTGCTGATGACACTGTGCTCTTGGGAGATTCTGAAGAGAAGTTGCAGAGGTTGGTGGATGAGTGTGGTAGGGTATGTAAAAGAAGAAAATTCAAAGTGAATATAGGAAAAAGTAAGGTGATGAGAACAAAAATAGATAGCGAGAGATTGGATATCAGATTGGAGGGAGAGTATGGGGGAGGTAAATATATTCAGATATTTAAGAGTGGACCTGTCAGCAGATGGGTCTATGAAAGATGAGGTGAATCATAGAACTGACTAAGGGAAAAAAGTGAGTGGTGCACTGAGGAGTCTGTGAAGACAAAGAACTTTGTCCATGGAAGCAAAGAGGGGAATGTATGAGAGTATAGTTATACCAATGCTCTTATATGGGTGTGAAGCATGGGTTGTAAATGCTGCAACAAGGAGAAGGCTGGAGGCAGTGGAGATGTCGTGTCTGAGGGCAATGTGTGGTCTGCAGAGAATTCGTAGTTTGGAAATTAGGAGGAGGTGCGAGATTACCAAAACTATTATCCAGAGGGCTGAGGAAGGGTTGTTGTGGTGGTTCAGACATCCAGATAGGATGGAAATATACTTACATATATATATATATAATATATATATATATATATATATATATATATATATATATATATATATATATATATATATAGTAGGTTGTAGGTAGGTTGGTAGACAGCAACCACCCAGGGAAGTACTACCGTCCTGCCAGATGACTGTGAAACAGAAACCTGTAACTGTTTTGCATGATTGTAGGATTGCTGGTTTCTTTTTCTGTCTCATAAACACGCTAGATAACAGGGATATCTTGCTACTCCTACTTACACTTTGGTCACACTTCACAGACACGCACATGCATATATATATACATACATCTAGGTTTTTCTCCTTTTTCTAAATAGCTCTTGTTCTATTTTATTTCTTCTATTGTCCATGGGGAAGTGGAAAAGAATCTTCCCTCCGTAAGCCATGCGTGTCGTATGAGGCGACTAAAATGCTGGCAGCAATGGGCTAGTAACCCCTTCTCCTGTAGACATTTACTAAAAAAGAGAAGAAGAAAAACTTTATAAAATTGGGATGCTTGAATGTGCGTGGATGTAGTGCGGATGACAAGAAACAGATGATTGCTGATGTTATGAATGAAAAGAAGTTGGATGTCCTGGCCCTAAGCAAAACAAAGCTGAAGGGGGTAGGGGAGTTTCGGTGGGGGGAAATAAATGGGATTAAATCTGGAGTATCTGAGAGAGTTAGAGCAAAGGAAGGGGTAGCAGTAATGTTGAAGGATCAGTTATGGAAGGAGAAAAGAGAATATGAATTTACCTGGAGTTTACCTGGAGAGATGACCTGCTGATGACACTGTGCTCTTGGGAGATTCTGAAGAGAAGTTGCAGAGATTGGTGGATGAATTTGGTAGGGTGTGCAAAAGAAGAAAATTAAAAGTGAATACAGGAAAGAGTAAGGTTATGAGGATAACAAAGATTAGGTGATGAAAGATTGGATATCAGATTGGAGGGAGAGAGTATGGAGGAGGTGAATGTATTCAGATATTTGGGAGTGGACGTGTCAGCGGATGGGTCTATGAAAGATGAGTGAACCATAGAATGATGAGGGGAAAAGGGTGAGTGGTGCACTTAGGAGTCTGTGGAGACAAAGAACTTTGTCCTTGGAGGCAAAGAGGGAATGTTATGAGAGTATAGTTTTTACCAACGCTCTTATATGGGTGTGAAGAATGGGTGATGAATGATGCAGCGAGGAGAAGGCTGAGGCAGTGGAGATGTCATGTCTGAGGGCAATTTGTGGTGTGAATATAATGCAGAGAATTCGTAGTTTGGAAGTTAGGAGGAGGTGCGGGATTACCAAAACTGTTGTCCAGAGGGCTGAGGAAGGGTTGTTGAGGTGGTTCGGACATGTAGAGAGAATGGAGCGAAACAGAATGACTTCAAGAGTGTATCAGTCTGTAATGGAAGGAAGGCGGGGTAGGGGTCGGCCTAGGAAAGGTTGGAGGGAGGGGTAAAGGAGGTTTTGTGTGCGGGGGGCTTGGACTTCCAGCAGGCATGCGTGAGCGTGTTTGATAGGAGTGAATGGAGACAAATGGTTTTTTAATACTTGACTTTGCTGTTGGAGTGTGAGCAAAATAACATTTATGAAGGGATTCAGGGAAACCGGCAGGCCGTTCTTGAGTCCTGGAGATGGGAAGTACAGTGCCTGCACTCTTAAGGAGGGGTGTTAATGTTGCAGTTTAAAAACTGTAGTGTAAAGCACCCTTCTGGCAAGACAGTGATGGAGTGAATGATGGTGAAAGTTTTTCTTTTTCGGGCCACCCTGCCTTGGTGGGAATCGGCCAGTGTGATAATAATAATAATATAGTACAGAAGATTTAAGAGATACATTGTTGATATAAAGGTGGCATATAAGGTACATGTTGTTACGTGTGTATCACCGATTATAAGGCGAAAATCTCATCCAGCTCCTCAAGCCTAATAAGCAGAATTAGTCAGGAAAATAATTAGGATGGTTAATGAGAACTTCTAAAACAGTGAATGCCAAGCCAGTGGTGAACCTTTTTAAATCACTTGTTCTCTCTAGGCTAGAATACTACTGTACACTACAGCTGCATTCAAGGCGGGTGAAACTGCAGATCTAGAGAATGTACAGAGAACCTTTACTGCACTTACAAATTCAGCTAAACACATTAACTACTGGGAATGTTTGGAGTCACTTGACCTGTAGTCACTGGAGCGCAGACGAGAGTAATACATCATAATCTACACCTGGAAAATCCTAGAGGGACTGGTCCCAGTTCTGCACACAGAAATCACTCTCTACGAAAGCAAAAGACTGGGCAGACAGTGAATCATTCCCCCCACTAAGTGTAGACGGACCCAAGATAAGTTGGACGACTAAGCTGCATTACATTACAGAGAAAGACTCATTAAAACTGTACTCCTATAACATACCGGAGAGAGTAATCACAATTATGTAGATCACATAATAATAAGCCTTAATATCTGTCCACTTAAGGCGCGAAAGTTGTTCATTTCTTTTAGCTGTTTGGCCAACTGGTGTCTGAATCCAGCTGTTGGTCCTCTCTCGTGTCTGAGACCCTCGTCCGCACCACTCAGGACGGTCTCCTAACTCATCCATGGGGGAGTTCAGCACAAAGCTCTCTCCTTCATGGGTTGATGCAGACATCACAACTGCACTAGGACCACCCGGAGAGAATAGGCTCCACTAGGACCACCCTGAAATAATAGGCTCCCCTAGGACCACCCGGAGAGGATAGGCTCCACTAGGACCACCCTGAGAGAATAGGCTCCCCTAGGACCACAGAGAATAGGCTCCCCTAGGACCACCCGGAGAGGATAGACTCCACTAGGACCACCCGTAGAGAATAGGCTGCACTAGGACCACCCAGAGAGAATAGGCTCCACTAGGACCACCCGGAGAGAATAGGCTCCATAGGACCACCGAGAGAAATAGGCTCCACTGTGACCACCCGGAGAGAATAGGCTCCACTAGGACCACCCGGAGAGAATAGGCTCCACTAGGACCACCCGGAGAGAATAGGCTCCACTAGGACCACCCGGAGAGAATAGGCTCCACTAGGACCCCGGAAAAGCTCCCCTAGACCACCCGAGAGATGGCTCCACTAGACCACCCGGAGAAAATAGGCCCCTAGGACCCCCCGGAGAAATAGGCTCCACTAGGACCACCCGGAAGAGAATAGGCTCCACTAGGACACCCGGAAGAATAGGCTCCACTAGGCCCACCCGGAGAGATAGCTCCACTAGACCACCCGGAGAGAATAGGCTCCACTAGGACCACCCAAAGAGAATAGGCTCCACTAGGACCCCCCGGAGGAATAGGCTCACTGGACCACCGGAGAGAATAGGCTCCACTAGGACCACCCGAAGAATAGCTCACTGGACCACCCGAGGAGAATAGCCTCCACTAGGACCACCCGGAGAGAATAGGCTCCACTAGGACCACCCGGAGAGAATAGGCTCCACTAGGACCACCCGGAGAGAATAGGCTCCACTAGGACCACCCGGAGAGAATAGGCCTGACCACCCGGAGAGAATAGGCTCCACTAGGACACCGGGAGAGAAAGGCCCACTAGGACCACCCGGAGAGAATAGGCTCCACTAGGACCACCCGGAGAGAATAGGCTCCACTAGGACCACCCGGAGAGAATAGGCTCCACTAGGACCACCCGGAGAGAATAGGCTCCACTAGGACCACCCAGAGAGAATAGACTCCACTAGGACCACCCGGAGAGAATAGGCTCCACTAGGACCACCCGGAGAGAATAGGCTCCACTAGGACCACCCGGAGAGGATAAGTTTCAACAGAACTATCTTACTAAGATAAAATCTTTATTTACTACAAGTACATGTACATAGTACACAGTCCTAGTTGACATCAATGACATACTACAATACAGAAAGCCGCTTGTTATGCAGAGCATTTCGGGTAAATTAGGTCGATTTTGTCCCAGGATGCGACCCACACCAGTCGACTAACACCCAGGCACCCATTTTACTGATTGGTGAACATGGACATCAGGTGTAAGGAAACACACCCAGTGTTTCCGCCCTTGACGGGAATAGAACCCGGACCCTCAGCCTTGCCTACCAGGCCACGAACCATGCTAGGCTTCAGTAGGACCACTTGACTAGGATAGGCTTTAACAGGACCATCATGCAAAACGTACCTGAGTGCCAGCACCATAACTGAAATAAGACAGGAATGGCAAGTGTTAATATAGGATATTTCTGGTCCCTCCAACACATGGCTCGCTAAACTCTCTCCACCTTATCTGTCTTCCCGCAGTGCCACTAACTCTCTCCATCTTATCTGTCTTCCCGCAGTGCCACTAACTCTCTCCATCTTATCTGTCTTCCCGCAGTGCCACTAACTCTCTCCTCCGTGTGTGTCTTCCCACAGTGCCATTAACTCTCTCCATATCTGTAGAAAATCTGTTTGTGAAAGGCTGAAACGTTTTTCTGTCCGTGTTTACGATCGTGTGTCACCGCCTTCCTCTCTCTTCATGGTTGCCACACTCGGCTTCGCGTCAACACACACACACACTGCCCTCCCTCACACCGAACAACCAACATTGTCCCAGACCACTTCTCTTCATTCTTAACCCCCATCCCCCACCACTCACGCCCAAATTCCTCTTCCTTTTCCATGCCCAGTCTTCTCAATCTCCCCATACCCACTTTCGTCTTTCTTCTTTTTTTTCATGCCCAGCCATCACTTCTTCCTCGTGTGAGATGGGTCATCCTAAGATACGGTAATTCCAAAGCGATAGTAACTCCAGCTCACCTAGAACGAAAGCTTTAAGCTGCCTTAGCTATTGAATCTATGCTGGAATTCTTGACGATATGCACCTCGTCCTACCAACATCTACCAGCTCAGACTGATAGATTTAATAGCTTCATGTATGTAACTTATTCTGTGTAATGAAAAATGACAGGAAAGTAACTATTTTTTTTAAACTCTAAAAAAAGCACATAGAATATGGTAGAAACACAACGCCCATGTATCCAAATTTGGCGAATAAAAAAAATCTTTCGCTTACCTGTTCAATAGAGCTGAAGAATAATGTGTGTGGGACTTGGGAGTGATAATGTTAGAGGATCTCACATACAAGATTTACAACAGTATTAATATTACAACCACAAGGAAAATAGGTTGGATAACTAGACCCATCGAAACAAAAGATACCAAGCCAATTGCGCTTGTTTTCTCGACTTTGGAATATTGCTGTGCACTAAGAGCCCCTTTTAAGGCAGGCAAAATTGCAGAAATGAAGGATGTACGGAGAACCTTCACTGCCCGTATAAATTCAGTCAAGCACTTTACTCCTTGGAACATAGGCGAAAAAGGTACATTATAATTTACACCCTGAAAATTCTGGAAGGCTTGGTCTCAAATCTCCACACGCATATCACATCCCAGGAAAGCTAGAGAGCCGGCAGTCAGTGACAGACACGCTCAATGAAAACCAGAGGTGCCACGAGTGCACTAAGAGAAAACTCCAATAAATATAAAGGGACCAGTAGTTTTCAACACCGTCCGTTTATACATAAGGGGGAATATCTAACAGATCCTTAGCAGTCTTCAAGAAAGAATTTGATACGTTCCTCAAGTCTGTTCCCGATAAGCCAGGCTTTGGGAACCTGATTGATCTTGTGGTCAACCAGGAGGCCTGGTCTGGGACCAGACCCTAGGGAAAGTAGCTACAGGCAAACTACAGGTAAATGTCCGACCTTTTCTCTTAAGCTATCCATCCTCCTTCCTTCCCAAGCCTATCTACCACTGACACCTCATTCGTTCCCTTGCCCATCCACCAATCCCACCCCTATTTCACTTGCCCATCCACCATTCCCACCCCTCCACTTGCCCATCCAGCACTCCCACCCGTTCCTACCCTTACCCATCCACCCCCTGGAGGTTACCTGGAGGTTATTCCGAGGATCAACGCCCCCGCGGCCCGGTCCATGACCAGGCCTCCCGATGGATCAGGGCCTGATCAACTAGGCTGTTACTGCTGGCCGCACGCAGTCCACCATACGAGCCACAGCCCGGCTGATCCGGACTGACTTTAGGTATCTGTCCAGCTCTCTCTTGAAGGCAGCCAGGGGCTTATTGGCAATTCCCCTAATGCTTGATGGGAGGCTGTTGAACAGTTTTGGGCCCCGGACACTTATGGTGTTTTCCCTTAGTGTACCAATGGAGCCCCTACTTTTTATTGGGGGCATTTTGCATCGCCTGCCCAGTCTTGTACTTTCGTAGGGAGTGATTTCTGTGTGCAGATTTGGGACCATTCCTTCCAAGATTTTCCAAGTGTAGATTATGATATATCTCTCCCTCCTGCGTTCCAACGAGTACAAGTCAAGTGCTTCCAAGCGTTCCCAGTAGTTAAGGTGCTTGACCGAACTTATATGTGCAGTAAAGGATCTCTGTACACCTTCTAGATCTGCGATTTCACCTGCTTTGAATGGAGATGTTAATGTACAGCAGTATTCCAGCCTAGAGAGAAGTGATTTGAAAAGGATCATCATGGGCTTGGTATCTCTCGTTTTGAAAGTTCTCATTATCCATCCTATCATTTTCTTTGCATGTGCGATCGTGGCACTGTTGTGATCCTTGAGTGTGAGATCCTCAGACATTACTACTTCCAGGTCCCTTACATTATTTTTCCACTATCGTATGGCCGGAGTCAGTAGTATACTCTGTTCTAGTTATTATCTCCTCCAGTTTTCCATAACGGAGTAGTTGGAATTTGTCCTCATTGAACATCATATTGTTTACCGTTGCCCACTGGAAAACTTTGTTTATATCTTCTTGGAGGTTAACTGCGTCCTCAGCAGATGACAGCCTCATGCAGATCCTAGTATCATCTGCAAAGGATGATACGGTGGTGTGGTGTATATCTCTGTCTATGTCTGATATGAGGATAAGAAATAAGATGGGGCGAGTATGGTGCCCTGTGGAACAGAGCTCTTCACTATGGCAGCCTTCGATTTAACTCTGTTGACCACTACTCTTTGTGTTCGATTTGTTAGGAAGTTGAAGATCCATCTCCCCACTTTCCCCGTTATTCCTTTAGCACGTATTTTATGGGCTATTACGCCATGATCGCATTTGTCAAATGCTTTTGCAAAGTCTGTGTATATTACATCTGCATTCTGATTTTCTTCCAGTGCATCCAAGGCCATGTCATAGTGGTCCAGTAGTTGTGAGAGGCAGGAGCGACCTGCCCTGAACCCATGTTGCCCTGGATTGTGCAGATTTTGGGAATGCAGGTGATTTGCAATCCTGCTTTTTAGCACTCTTTCAAAGATTTTTATGATGTGGGACGTCAGAGCTATTGGTCTATAGTTCTTAGCTAATGCTTTGCTGCCACCTTTATGGAGTGGGGCTATATCCGTTGTTTTAAGTGACTGGAATTTCACATATGTCCAAGCTCCTCTTCCATAGTGTACTTAGGGCACGCGAGAAGGGTTTCTTGCAGTTCTTAATGAAAACAGAGTTCCATGAGTCTGGGCCAGGGGCTGAGTGCATAGGCATGTTGTCAATGGCTTTTTCGAAATCTATCGGAGTTAGGGTAATGTCGGAAATCTGGCATACATTTATTGAGTTTTGAGGCTCATTCATGAAGAAATCATTTGCGTCCTCGATCCTCAGACCGATTAGTGGTTCACTAAACATAGAGTCGTACTGGGATTTCAATATTTTACTCATTTCCTTGTTGTCATCTGTGTAAGTCCCATCCTGTCTGAGTAAGGGCCCAATACTAGATGTGGTATTTGCCTTGTTTTTGGCATATGAAAAGAATATAATTTCTTAATTTTCCCTTTATCAATTTGCCCCTTGGATAGCTTTAAAACTTAAGTTCTGCCTCCCTGGTTCCTGTAAGATATTTAACTTAAGTTCGATGACTTTCCGTCTTCTGTGGGGGGCCCCAGTTACCTCTTCTTCTGTTCAGAATATGCCTAGCACTCTTGGATCTCGGGTTGATCCTTCGCATGTCTTCTGAAAGACATTTTCCCCAACATGTTTCGTTTAGGACATGGTTTACCTGGTCCCATTTGATGTTCTTGTTGTTGAAGTTGTTTTTTGTGAAGACAACCTTCACAGGTACATGCATTCTGCTGATCAGGACCCCTATGCATGTAGTCTGGACTTCGATTAGGTTGTGATCGGAATTAGTTGTTTTTGATATTCTTATGTCTTTTAAATCAGGTCCTCATTATTTGTGAAGATAAGATCAGGTGTGTTTTCTAGTCTTGTTGGCTCCACTATCTGCTGGCTTAAGGTGTGTTTTTCACAGAGACTTAGTAGCTCATGTGTGTGTGACCTTTCATCTGCGCTACCTCCGGGGATTGTTTCAGCTATAACATTATTTGCTACATTCTTCCATTTGTATGCCTTAGGTTGAAATCCCCAAAGCAGTAAGATGTTTGGGGATGGAGCTGGAAGGTTTTCCAAACAGTAATCAATTTTCAGTAGCTGTTCCTTGAACTGTTGTGGGGTTGCATCTGGTGGCTTGTATTCAACCACAATGACTAGGTTTTGGTTCTCGATCTTTATTGATAGAACTTCAACTACCTCATTTGTGGTGTTCAGCAATTCCGTGCAGATAAGGGACTCTTTGACATACAGGCCAACCCCCCCCCCCTTTGTTGCCTGTTTTTTTCTGTCGCACCTAAAAAGGTTGTAACCACTTATCCATATTTCACTGTCAGTGATCTTTTGTATTAGTCTCTGTGAAGGCTGCAAACATTGCATTAGACTCCTCTAGAAGTCCACTGATAAAAGGTATTTTGTTGTTGGTGGATGGCTTAAGGCCCTGTATATTAGCAAATATGAACGAGGTTGTATTCTGTGTTTGTTGGGGGGGATTTTGTTATTGGCACCAGTAGTTGTAATTCTGGAGGGCCATGGGTGGCCACTGGCTGCGCCTCCAGTCCAACAAGGCTCCGAGGTGGTGGACTATTTTTATTTCCTTCCGTTTCCTGCCACTAAAAAATCACCTGGAGTTGGGTTGTCGTAACTACTATTGTTTGTCTTGTGGGGTCTGTGCCTCCTGGTCCCTTTTAGATTGTATGCAGGGCAGTCGTTGTTGTAACACTGCTTCTGGAGGACCGAGGAGTGGCACATTTTTGGGTGAAAGAAAGTACAGGAAGAAGAACGACACACTCCTTTAGACAGGAGGTCGCTACATTTTTTGGGATGCTCAAAGTTGCATGTCCCATTTTTTTCCCCTGTTTTTCCATGCTTACAGATGCCCCAAGCATAATATTTGCACAAATTCACCTTTGGTTGAGAATTGTTGGGAGGTGTGTTGTCAATTTCTGCAGGTTCTGGGACTGCACTATAATCCTCAGTATCCAAGCCAGGGCCACCCCGTCCTGGATTCCATCTACTTTCCCCAGTAGAGGAGGAAGGAAGAGACTCCTCTCCAACATCTGTACTGTGGGCCACGGTCTTGTGCAATGATGGTTGTATATTTACAGTTCTAGATGGTTGTATATTTACTGTTTTTGTGGTGGTTTTGGTAGTGTCCCTAGTAGAGTCTGGGCTGGCAGTAAGGCTGGGGGCTGGGTCTGTCAGCACTGGGGCTGGTGGGGACTTGAAGTCACTGGGCCAGCAAACCCGCACTGTGGGTATTAGTGCTATACTGGGGGATTGGGTCTGGCTTAGCACCATGTGGGTGACTAGATAGTTTCAAGTCATCTGTTGTGGCATGGACATTCTGCATTTTTTGATACACTATCTCTTGCTCCCATGTTTTATATATTTTTGGTAGACTATCCAAGAGGTCATCCTTGTTTTCTTGATTATTTTTATCATTTATTACTCTCCTTAGTACCTTTCTGATACCTGCCCAAAGTTCTACATCTTTATTGCACAACCAGAAGCACCTTGCTAGTTCGAGGTCATTTTTTGAGGCTGTATTTAGTCTAGTACAAGAGATATGGCGTTTGGAAGAGCATAGATTGCATGTGATTCTGGATTTCCTTCCAAGGATTTTTTTTACATGTCCCACAGATATGCTGTGCTGACATCCTGTCTGTATCCTACTACACTCTGTATGCCACGGAAGAAAACTGATTTCCACTTTACCTTTCTCTTGCTGGTGCCAGTAATATGCAAGATGTATTTATACGAACCAAGTTTGCAGTATGTGGGTGGTGGTGTAGGGTGGGTGTGAGCCGGGCAGGACTTACCCACACTGCCACACTTCACTATTATTTTTATTACTATTATTAGTATTATTATTTATTATTATTATTATTATTATTATTATTATTATTATTATTATTATTTAAATTCCTTTTATGTAGTGCTGTACACTGTTTATCTCAAGGATATACACTGTATTCTTTCAAAATACACTTTTCACTGCACTATACTGGGATCATTGTTTTATTATTTACACAGCAGCTAGGCCTACGCTAACTTTCCCCTACATTTCTAAGGAAAAGATTATTTCCTGTTTAGTACAAGTAACGGTTGTATGCTCAATTTATGTATGCTGTGATTCCCTGCACCTCAGTGCTACCACCACTCGTTTCATCTCTTATGACTATAGTAGTTACTTATCCGTTATTACACTTCACTGGACCTCTGCAAAAGTTCGCTAGTGCCAGTCGCTTGTAAGATATTCCCCTATCTACACTATATATTGTACGCTATACTGGGGGATAATTAAGATTACTCTTATCTACAATTTAGTTCACTATGTCACTGCACATATATATCCTTGTCACTCACTATATTACTTATAGATAGATCAATATTTGTTTATTTCCACTTGTGTCGACATCCGGCAATAATTCAATAGTGCTGGTCAGGTCTATTTCCCACGGTAACCGTTCCTCCACCGGCACTCTCCATGTGACACTATAATCCATATTTTCCTATTTTGAAAACCGCCCCCCACTCCTACCGCTAAGCCAAACCTTCTAGTCTCACAACTCGCTTCTTGCCTCCAAGACCTCCCTCTTCCTTCCCTCAGTCCCACCCACACTCCATTTCTTAGACTCTCCTTCTAGTTTAACTCATCAACTCTCCTCAGCTACAACTCAGTCTTAAACCACCAATTCTCCTCAGCTACAACTCAGTCTTAACCATTAACTCTCCTCAGCTACAAACAACTCAGTCTTAACCCATCAACTCGCCTTCCTCAGCTACAACTCAGTCTTAGCTCAGCACTGCTGATGAGTTTTATGTATAAAAAGAGGGCGTTGCTCAGAGGAGCTTTTCTGAGCACCGACACGACTTAAAACTTGGATAAGTGCCGACCAGAGTTCACTGCAGGAGGAAGAGGTGTAGGAGGATGAAAAGGAGGAGGAGGAGAAGGTGAAGGATTATTATTTTTTTAAATTCACATTATTAGATACACAAATAGATTTGAACTAAAACTTGACTACTACCAACAGGTACTGGAGTGTCTTATACAGGACATAACATTCCACCAACCTAGCTGGGCAGGGGCAGCACCAGACTAGCTGGGCAGGAGCAGGAGCCTAGCTGCTGTCCCCTGCTTCCATCATTGTCTTGTGAACACACTCCAACACTGTCATGTTGTGAACACATTGCAAAACTGTCATGTTGTGTTAAGGGACATGATAGTGATGATGGAGTGGAGGTTAGTGTTAAGGGACATAATAGTGATGATGGAGTGGAGGTTAGTGTTAAGGGACATGATAGTGATGATGGAGTGGAGGTTAGTGTTAAGGGACATGATAGTGATGATGGAGTGGAGGTTAGTGTTAAGGGACATGATAGTGATGATGGAGTGGAGGTTAGTGTTAAGATACATGACAGTGATGTCTTCAGTGTGGAGTGGGGGTTAGTGGTACCTCAAAAAAATATTGGTGGTGGCCGAGGTTTGTGTTTTATTTTTGAAGAATTTATTTGAATTGTTGAAGACTGATAACTTATGCAACATATGGGAATCTTTATTGAAGAAACATTTCCTTAATAAATTTCCCATATGTTGCATAAGTGTGTCAATCTTCAACTTGTCGGTTTTCAAAACCATTTATCACATATCTGAATTGTCATTCTTCAGTCTGATAAATGGCTCACTAAACACAGTATTGCGACTTCAGTATTTCGCTCGTTTCTTTGTTGTCAGCGTAAGGTTCATTTCTTTAAGTAAAGACGCAATAGTCCATGCAGTTTTTACCCTGGATTTTGCATATGAGAAAATGTATTTTGAATTTCTTTCAATTTCCATAATGGCTTTTTGTTCCCTTTGTGTCTCCTAGACTCTGTATGATGCATTCAGTTAGAGCTCAGCGCTTTTCCCCTTTCTCTAACTAATTTTTGCTTCTCGTTCTTTAGGGAAAATCGCAAAACCTTTTAGAAGTTCTGTGATTCTTTTTCTTTTTAAGTAGAGGGAGGGCTCTCTCTCGCTTTTTTTTTTTATTTACGTTCGGAGCTTGGGGCTAATTTTTTGTCACTGAGCTTTATCCCGTATTTTGGGGGGAGAGGAAATTTTTTCTAAAAATTATCATTATCACTTGCATTTTCGGGAAAGGCCCTGAATTTTTTCTGATCCGGGAAATTTAAAGTTTTTCCCGGGGGGGGAAATTGTTGTGTGTTGATGAAGAACCCGTGAGTGTGAAGGGGGTTTAACCATCTGTTTCCAAACCCCTGCCCGACCACGTCAAAACCACTGCTACCCCTTCCCCACTACCCCCATCCCCAAGTCGTTGTGCCCCCCACATGAAAATTACCCCCAGCCCCCCCTTTCATCTTTACCATCACCCCTTTACCACTACCACCACCCTCTGGTATCATCATATTCATTATTTAGACCCCAGCCATTTCCCAAAACCCCTTTTTACCCCCACCATTGCCAATACCACCACCACCAAATACTACCACCACCACTACTACAAAACCACCACTACCACCCCCACCCCTCTACCACCACCCCCATACTACCCCCATACCCCCACCACCAAATATACCAAAACCCCCACTACTCCCCCCACCAATATACCCCCACCCCTATACCACCCCACTACTACACCACCATCCCACCACTCCAAACCCCCACTAACCCCACCCCTACTACCAAAACCCTTTCCAAAAACACCCCTTTCTTCCACCCCCTTTCCAAACCTTTTTTCCACCCTACCCCATTACTACCCCCCAATTTCTACCCCCCACTACCCCACTAATACCACCACTATACTCCCACCACCCACTACCCACCCCCATTACCCACCACCACCACCCCCTCCCCCCCCATTTTTAACCCCCACTACCCCCATAATACCAAACCCCCACTACCAAACCCCTACCCACTTCAATCATAAACCAATCACCCAAAACCCCCACCATCACCCCCCACCCCCCACCATCACCCACCAAACCCCTCCCACCCCAACCCCCATCACCCACCACCATCACCCACCACCCTCAACCCCTATCCCTCACATAAAAACAACCCAAATAAACCAAACACCACCCCTCAACCACCATATTTAACCCCTTCCACCACCCTACCCCACCCCCACACCCAAACCCCCATCAAAACTTGCACCATCACATCACAACGACCACAATAAACCATCACCACCACCATCAACCACCACTATCAACCACTTGCACCACCATCAACCATCACCAGCACTTGGTGTTTATTGTTTCACTGGGGTGGGTCACATAGCAAGCCTCTGAGCATATTTCCTGTGTTGGTCTTCAATAAAAGGTGATATATTCTTGGTAATGGCCAGCACGCTCCCTTTCCCTACACTCCCACTCACGTTATACTCCCTCTCCCTGGCCAGCACGCTCCCTTTCCCTACACTCCCACTCACGTTATACTCCCTCTCCCAGGCCAGCACGCTCCCTTTCCCTACACTCCCACTCACGTTATACTCCCTCTCCCTGGCCAGCACGCTCCCTTTCCCTACACTCCCACTCACGTTATACTTTCCCCCTCCCAGGCCAGCACGCTCCCTTCCCTACACTCCCACTCACGTTATACTCCCTCTCCCAGGCCAGCACTCTCCCCTTTCCCTACACTCCCACTCACGTTATACTCCCTCTCCCTGGCCAGCACGCTCCCTTTCCCTACACTCCCACTTTACGTTTATACTCCCTCTCCCAGGCCAGCACGCTCCCTTTCCCTACACTCCCACTCACGTTATACTCCCTCTCCCTGGCCAGCACGCTCCCTTTCCCTACACTCCCACTCACGTTATACTCCCTCTCCCTAGCTTCTGTTCATATACTCCCTCTCCCTGGCTTCTGTTCATATACTCCCTCTCCCTAGCTTCTGTTCATATACTCCCTCTCCCTAGCTTCTGTTCATATACTCCCTCTCCCTAGCTTCTGTTCATAAAACTCCCTCTCCCTAGCTTCTGTTCATATACTCCCTCTCCCTAGCTTCTGTTCATATGCTCCCTCTCCCTAGCTTCTGTTCATATACTCCCTCTCCCTAGCTTCTGTTCATATACTCCCTCTTCCTAGCTTCTGTTCATATACTCCCTCTTCCTAGCTTCTGTTCATATGCTCCCTCTCCCTAGCTTCTGTTCATATGCTCCCTCTCCCTAGCTTCTGTTCATATACTCCCTCTCCCTAGCTTCTGTTCATATACTCCCTCTCCCTAGCTTCTGCTCATATACTCCCTCTCCCTGGCTTCTGTTCATATACTCCCTCTCCCTAGCTTCTGCTCATATACTCCCTCTCCCTAGCTTCTGCTCATATACTCCCTCTCCCTAGTTTCTGCTCATATACTCCCTCTCCCTAGCTTCTGCTCATATACTCCCTCTCCCTAGCTTCTGTTCATATACTCCCTCTCCCTAGCTTCTGTTCATATACTCCCTCTCCCTAGTTTCTGCTCATATACTCTCCCCCTTCCCTAGCTTCTGCTCATATACTACTCCTCTCCTTAGCTTCTGTTCATATACTCCCTCTTCCTAGCTTCTGTTCATATACTCCCTCTCCTAGCGTCTGTTCATATACTCCCTCTCCCTAGCTTCTCTTCATATACTCCCTCTCCCTAGCTTCTGTTCATATACTCCCTCTCCTTAGCTTCTGCTCATATACTCCCTCTTCCTAGCTTCTGTTCATATACTCCCTCTCCCTAGCTTCTGTTCATATACTCCCTCTTTCCCTACTTCTCTCTCATATACTCCCTCTCCCTAGCTTCTGCTCATATACTCCCTCTTCCTAGCTTCTGTTCATATACTCCCTCTTCCTAGCTTCTGTTCATATACTCCCTCTTCCTAGCTTCTGTTCATATACTCCCTCTCCCTAGCTTCTGTTCATATAACTCCTCTTCCCCAGCTTCTGTTCATATACCCACTCTTCCTAGCTTCTGTTCATATACCCTTCCCTGCTCTTCATATACTTACTCCAGCTCAATCTCCTAGCTTCTGTCTATACTCCCTCTCCCTAGCTTCTGCTCATATACTCCTCTTTCCTAAGCTTCTGTTCATATACTCCCTCTCCCTAGCTTCTGCTCATATACTCCCTCTCCCTAGCTTCTGTTCATATACTCCCTCTCCCTAGCTTCTGTTCATATACTCCCTCTCCCTAGCTTCTGTTCATATACGTCCCTCTCCCCAGCTTCTGTTCATATACTCCCTCTTTCCCCAGCTTCTGTTCATATACTCCCTCTCCCTAGCTTCTGTTTCATATACTCCCTCTCCCTAGCTTCTGTTCATATACTCCCTCTCCCTAGCTTCTGCTCATATACTCCCTCTCCCTAGCTTCTGTTCATATACTCCCTCTCCCTAGCTTCTGCTCATATACTCCCTCTCCCTAGCTTCTGTTCATATCTTCCCTCCCCTACTTCTGTTCATATATTCCCTCTCCCTAGCTTTCTGTTCATATACTCCCTCTTCCTAGCTTCTGTTCATATACTCCCTCTCCCTAGCTTCTGTTCATATACTCCCCTTCCTAGCTTCTGTTCATATACTCCCTCTCCTAGCTTCTGTTCATATACTCCCTCTCCCTAGCTTCTGTTCATATACTCCCCTCTCCCTACTTCTGTTCATATACTCCCTCTCCTAGCTTCTGTTCATATACTCCCTCTCCTAGCTTCTGTTCATATACTCCCTCTCCCTAGCTTCTGTTCATATACTCCCTCTTCCTAGCTTCTGTTCATATACTCCCTCTCCCTAGCTTCTGTTCATATACTCCCTCTTCCTAGCTTCTGTTCATATACTCCCTCTCCCTAGCTTCTGTTCATATACTCCTCTTCCTAGCTTCTGTTCATATACTCCCTCTCCTAGCTTCTGTTCATATACTCCCTCTTCCTAGCTCTGTTCATATACTCCCTCTACCCTAGCTTCTGTTCATATACTCCTCTCCCTAGCTTCTGTTCATATACTCCCCTCTCCCTAGCTTCTGTTCATATACTCCCTCTTCCTAGCTTCTGTTCATATACTCCCTCTTCCTAGCTTCTGTTCATATACTCCCTCTTCCTAGCTTCTGTTCATATACTCCTCTTCCTAGCTTCTGTTCATATACTACCCCTTCTAGTTTCTGTTCATATACTCCCTCTTCCTAGCTTCTGTTCATATACTCCCTACCTCTTCCTATTCTGTTTCATATACTCCCCTCCACTCGTCATATACTCCCTACCCTCATGATATATTCCCTAACCTCTGCTCATATACTCCCTAGCCTCTCATCATATACTCCCTAACATCTCATATACTCCCTAACCTCTGCTAATATACTCCATCCATCCCTTTACCTTTGAAATGCCTTTGTGTTTCAAGAGTTTTCCTATTACCGGAGCCCGGCCCGGGGCTAGGCTTGTATGTTTGCTTAATCAACCAGACTGTTGTTGCTAGCCGACTGCTTGTGCCCACATATCCATCACAGCTCGGCTGATCCAGTACTTGGCGGAGGAAATTGTTGAGTTTCCTAATGAGACTTCTACACTTGTTCCAGCAGTGTTTCTGATACCTTGCGGTAGTGTTCAACATATCTGGGGCCCACGGATGGTGATATAACGCTCTCTTATTGTGGGCCACGGCACTTTGACTGAGTTTACTCTACGCAGTATGTTATGACTGTATGCTACTAGACTTGGGACTAGGCAATGAGCCCCAGGCAGTGAACGCCAGGCAGTCCCAGCAGTGAGCCCCAGGCAGTGAACGCCAGGCAGTCCCAGCAGTGAGCCTCAGGCAGTGAACGCCAGGCAGTCCCAACAGTGAGCCCCAGGCAGTGAACGCCAGGCAATCCCAGCAGTGAGCCCCAGGCAGTGAACACCAGGCAGCCTCAGCAGTGAACCCCAGGCTATGAACCCCAAACAGTGAACAGGCTGTGAACCACCAGCGGTGGACCCAGGCAGTGAACCTCCAAGTCAGTGAGCCCCAGGCAGTGAACCCCCAGGCAGTGAACCCCCAGGCAGTGAACCCCCAGGCAGTGAACCCCCAGGCAGTGAACCCCAGGTTGTGTACCCCAACATAAAATGAAGCTTTAGTCTGGGTTCCTGAATTCTTTGAATAGCGCTAACTTCTTTCCCGCCGGAGCCTTGCCTCGGGGAAAAAAAAAAACACTGCCGTACAAGAGGGGCAGGGAACCATATTTTACCATTTTGGACGATGACCGCTAAGATGGCCGAGTTTAGGGGGGATGCGGATGGAAGGAAGGAGAAGAAGGAAGATTGGAGAAGTAGGAGAGATATATAAGATTTAGGATTTTACCGTCGAAGCGGCTCGTTTATTGTGCACCTCATATCCATCCTGTGGACGGTAGCGAAAGAGCATCTGGATAAACAAAAGTCCTAGGAACTAGGCCCTAAAAGGCCCTAAAAGGGCCTAGTTAAAAATGGAGCTAATCTTTTTAAACCATGTTGTATGGATCGTGATGTCATCAGCTTAGCTTACAGCTGTATGTTTAAGTGAGGCAGGTAGAACATTCAGGAGAGCAGTAATCAGAACGGAGACTGAGAGCTCCTTGCGGTGTACCTAGGGACATTTAGACTCTCTTCTTAACCCTATGGAGGAGGAGCTTGGACATGGGTGAAATTCCACAGTCACTTAAAACAACGGATATAGCCCCACTCCATAAAGGTGGCAGCAAAGCATTAGCTAAGAACTATAGACCAATAGCTCTGATGTCCCACATCATAAAAATCTTTGAAAGAGTGCTAAGAAGCAGGATTGCAAATCGCCTGGATTCCCAAAATCTGCACAATCCAGGGCAACATGGGTTCAGGGCAGGTCGCTCCTGCCTCTCACAACTACTGGATCACTATGATATGGCCTTGGATGCACTGTAAGAAAATTTCAGAATGCAGATGTAATGTACACAGACTTTGCAAAAGCATTTGACAAATGCATCATGGCGTAATAGCCCATAAAATACGTGCTAAAGGAAAATAACTGGGAAAGTGGGGAGAGGGGATCTTAAAACTTCCTAACAAATCGAAACAATAGAGTAGTGGCAACAGAGTTAAATCGGGGGTTTGCCATAGTGAAGAGCTCTGTTCCAAAAGGGCACAGTATTTCGCCCCCATTTTAAATTCCTTGTCCTCGTATCAACATAGACAGAGTATACATCACAGCAACCGTATCAATCCTTTGGCGGATGATAATAAGGATCGCATGAGGCTGTCATCTGCTGAGGACACGGTTAACCTCCAAGAAGATATAAACAAAGTTTTTCCAGTGGGCAACGGTAAACAATATGATGTAAATGAGGACAAATTCCAACTACTCCATTATGGAAAACTAGAGGAGATAATAACTAGAACAGAGTATACTACAGTCTCTGGCCATACAATAGAACGGAAAAATAATGTAAGGGACCTGGGAGTAGTAATGTCTGAGGATCTCACTTTCAAGGATCTCAACAGTGCCACGATCGCACGTGCAAAGAAAGTGATAGAATGGATAATGAGAACGTTCAAAACGAGAGATACCAAGCCAATGATGATCCTTTTCAAATCACTTGTTCTCTCTAGGCGGGAATACTGCTGTACATTAACATCTCCATTCAAAGCAGGTGAAATCGCAGATCTAGAGGGTGTACAGAGATCCTTTAATGCACGTATAAGTTCTGTCAAGCACCTTAACTACTGGGGAACGCTTGGAAGGCACTTGACTTGTACTCGTTGGAACGCAGGAGGGAGAGATATATCATAATCTACACTTGGAAAATCTGGCTTCATAAGGGAAAACGCCATAAGTGTCCGGGGCCCAAAGCTGTTCAACAGCCTCCCATCAAGCATTAGGGGAATTGCCAATAAACCCCTGGCTGCCTTCAAGAGAGAGCTGGACAGATACCTAAAGTCAGTGCCGGATCAGCCGGGCTGTGGCTCGTACGTTGGACTGCGTGCGGCCAGCAGCAACAGCCTAGTTGATCAGGCCCTGATCCATCGGGAGGCCTGGTCATGGACCGGGCCGCGGGGGCGTTGATCCCCGGAATAACCTCCAGGTAACCCTTGGTAGAGGACAGAAAATACTGTATTTAACACAGCCTATTATCCAACTGAGTAGGTTACCACGTATTGAACTCTTGGAAGCCTTAAGGCCTATAACATTTGCATACCAGTTTAGGAGGCCTGGTCTGCTTGTAATCTACTTATTGTTGACTTCGGCGGTCATTGCCCTCACTTCCCGGTCCCTGACCAGGCCTCCTGGTTGATCGATGATCAGCTCGAGTGAGCAGGAACAAACTTGAGAATCTTATCAAATTTCTTTCGAAGACACCTTTGAAATACTTTTGAAGAGTTTCGAGAGTTTATCTGCTCTCTGAGCCCGGCCATGGGCCAGACTCGGCTGGTGCTTGCCTGGTCAACCAGGTCTGCTGCCCCACATATCCATCACAGCCTGGTTGATCTGGCACCTGTTGAAGATACTTGTCCAGTTTCCTCTTGAAGGCTTCTAAACTTGTTCCAGCCATGTTTCTGATATCTTCTGGTAAGATGTTGAAAAGTCTGGGACCCCAGATGTTGATACAGTGTTCCCTTATTGTCACCACCGCACCCCTGCTCCTCACTGGGTTTATTTTACACTTCCTCCCATATCTCTCACTCCAGTATGTTGTTATGGTAGTATGCAGATTTGGGACCAGGCCCTTGAGTACTTTCCAGGTATATATTATCATGTATCTCTCTCTCCTCCGCTCCAATGAATACATGTTCAAGGCTTGCAGGCGTTCCCAGTAGTTTAGGTGCTTTACAGGCTCAATGTGAGCCGTAAACGATCTCTGTATTTGTTCCAGCTCCGATATTTCTCCTGCTTTGAACGGGACCGTCAGCACTGAGCAATATTCTAAGTGAGGAAGCACTAGCAATTTGAAGAGTTGTCACCATCGGCATTATTTCCCTTGTTTTGAAACTTCTCAGTACCCACCCCGTCATCTTCCTGGCTGGTGAAGATACTTGTCCAGTTTCCTCTTGAAGGCTTCTACACTTGTTGCAGCCGTGTTTCTGATATCTTCTTGTAAGATGTTCAATAGTCTGGGATCCCGGATGTTGATACAGTGTTGCCTTATTGTCCCTACCGCAGCCCTGTTCCTCACTGGGTTTATTTTACACTTCCTCCCATATCTCTCTCTCCAGTATGTTGTTATGGCAGTCTGCAGATTTGGGACCAAGCCCTCGAGTATTTTCCAGGTATATATTATCATGTATCTCTCTTCCGCTCCAATGAATACATGTTCAAGGCTTGCAGGCGTTCCCAGTAGTTTAGGTGCTTTAAAGGCTCATTGTGCGCCATGAACGATCTCTGTTCCACCTCCGATATTTATCCTGCTTTGAACGGGGCCATCAGCACTGAGCAATATTCTAAGTGAGGGAGCACTAGCAATTTGAAGAGTGTCACCATCGGCATTATTTCCCTTGTTTTGAAAGTTCTCAATACCCACCCCGTCATCTTCCTCGCTGTCGTGATCTTTGTCTTGTTATGGTCTTTAAAAGAAAGGTCAGCTGAACATAATTATTCCCAGGTCTATTGCGTGTTCCTTACGTTCTATTTGGGGACTCTCTTAAGTTTTGTATATAGTGCTCCTGTTGAGTTCTTCATTCTTTCCATACCTAAGCAGCTGGAACTTATCACCACTGAATGTCATATTGTTCTCCACTGCAAAATCCTGTTTGTCTTCCTGTACTTTTTCAGTGTCCTCTACCGTAGTGACTTTCATGCTTATTTTAGTGCCATCTGCAAATGATGATACAAAAGTGTGCCGGGTGTATTTATCTGTGTCTCCTATGAGGATGAGAAACAGCAGAGGTGCCAGGACAGTGCCTTGGGGCACTGAGCTTTTGACCTCGCTGATGCTGGATCTTGCCCTGTTCACTACTACTTTGTGTTGTGTGTGTTAGGAACCCGAAAATCCATCTGCCTACCTTCCCCGTAATGCCCATGGCCTTCATTTTGTGCGCTATCACTCCATGATCGCATTTGTCAAACTCCTTAGCAAAATCTGTGTAAATTACATCTGCGTTTTGGTGGTCTTCCAATGCCTTCGTAATTCTGTCATAATAGTTCAGCTGTGACAGGCATGATCATCCTGCTCTAAAACCATGCTGGCTCGGGTTATGCTGGCTCATGAAATTTGTAATCTTCCGTCTCATCACTCCTTCGAATATTTTTATGATGTGAGAAGTTAGGGTTACTGGTCTGTAATTTTTAGCTAGTGCTCTACTACCCCCCTTATGCAAAGGAGCTATGTCTGCACTCTTTAAGGCCTCCGGTATTTCACCTAGATCTAAGCTCTTTCTCCAAAGAATGCTGAGGGCTCGTGCTAGTGATACTTTACACTTCTTTATTAATAGAGAATTCCATGAATCTGGTCCAGGTGCTGAGTGAGTGGGCATGTTGTCCATTTCTTTTTCGAAATCTCTAAGATTTGTGCTAATGTCAGTTAGTTGGTCTACGCGGCCTTCTGGTAATTCCTTTATGTAAGATTTAAGAGCAGACCGGAGAGGGTGATGATTGCTTGCGCGCGCGCGCGCGCGCGCGCGCGCACACACCCCACAAAACACAACACCACACACACACACACACACACACACACACACACACACACAACCCCACACACACACACACACACACACACACACACACACACAAAACATTTTCTCTCTCTCTCTCTCTCTCTCTCTTACACAGAGTTTGACAAGGTTAGGTTAAGGATGTCTCTCTCTCTCTCTTTCTCCCATTCTTTGTCATTCTTTTTCTTTTTTACACAGGGTTTTACAAGGTTAGATTACTGATTTCTAACTTTGTTTACAAGCTGAGAGTTATCTACATCAACTTATTTAAAAACCTTTTTATTGTTGAGACATACAAGTAGGGAACATGATGAAGTTGGAATCATCTGTGGGCCAGCAATTTCATTTGATAAAGTGGCTTTATTTCGTTGATATCATTATGCAGTACCAACATGTTCCAGACTCGAGTCATTCTGGGGATAAATGATCTCGATGAAGTGATGTTCTGGAGCGAAGTTGCTGCTTGCTGCCCGTCTTGTTGTGTAGAAGCTCGCTACTCGCTGTGCTCGGGGTGGATTCAAGTGTGATACTTTGACAATGTTGACCTTGTACATAACGGTAAGACCACCCACAGCCCTCCTGTGTTGAATGCTCTGCTGTAATGACAGATCTATCCAGGTTGGGTCCAGGCGAGAGATGAGGTGTCTCCTCTTTCGCAACAACAGCTTCCTCGATTTTCTTTTTCTTCACCACGATGGAAGCGATGGTTGTATGGGGGTCCCATACAGCCATCCATACAATACCACACTGACTGGGAATGGTGTGGACGCTGGGAGGTCGCTCGTAAGGGTTCCGGATGGCCAACGAATGGCGAAAAAAGTTGTCGATGGGCAAGATTTACGAAGCGCGAGGCTTACGAAACTCGAGGGTCCACAGTATATATATATATAAAATATATATATATATATTATATATATATAAAATATATATATATAAACATATATTTATATATATATAATAATTATATATATGATATTAAATATAAATATATTAATGTATATATATATGTATATAAAATTATATAAATATATAAATATATTTTATATATATATAATGTATATAAAATATGTTTTATATATAATATATATATATAATTTTATATATATTTATATAATGGTATATATATATTAATTATATATAAAATATATATATATATATATAATGTATAATAATATTATATATAAATATATTTTATAATATATATATATTATATATATATATATATATATGCACACACACATACGTCGTGCAGGAAAGGTAAAATTTGCGATATGGCTTAAATAGCAGTGCTCTTCTTGCCGAATAAGGCAAGCAAAAATTTGTGTGTGCAATAATTTCGCAAAAATCATTCTGAACCTAATGAAAATAAAATATGTTTTGTTTTTGTTTATTAAATTATTTTAACTTATCTAAAATATATTTAGCAGGATTAGGCTAAATTATATTGTGCTTGTTATAATGAGGTTAGTTAAGTTTTCTAAGGTTCTTTTGGAACAAAATTATTAATTCTTACATTAACATAAATGAAATACAATATATCTTTAAAAGTTTAAGAATTTTTTTTAGAAAGGGCTTAATTTTAAATGAGCTCTTGCTAATTGACCAGGTTTACCTATTCGGCACGACATATATTTGTATTGAGCAGGACTAAGGCTGCGTCAAACGCCATCTGTAATTGATATTCAGTTTCTTTATTAAAGAAGGTTACATCCTTGGTCCTACTTTTAAAATATATTGAAGATTAGTGGATTTTTATATATATTCATATTGAATTTCTTTTTTCTTTGCAGGTAAGTTATGATGTATCACATCCCACATAACCCACTGATTACGGTAAGATGCATAGTAAAAATTAAGAACTGCATAAATGCATAGAGAATTATAAAACACACACACACACACACATACACACACACACACACACACACACACGCACACGCACACGCGCACACACAACAACACACACACACACACACACACACACACACACACACACACACACACACATCATATATCAGGTCCTGAGGAAAAACAGAGGGAACGAGGGGGGGAGGGGGAGTGGCACTGCTCCTCAAAAACCAATGGGAATTTGAAGAGTTGGAGAGATGAGACTAAGGAATTACATAATAGGAACACTTCAGACTGGAGGTCCCAGAGTGGTGATTGCAGTAATGTATAAGCCACTGCAGAATAACAGGAGGCTAAGACAAGAATATGATGAGAGTAACAGAGATGGTTGACACACTGGCTGAACTGGTGGGTGACTTCAATCACATAGAAATTGACCAGGAAAGCCTGGAGCCACATGGGGGCCCAGAAATGTGGAGGGCTAAGATATGTTGGTGGTGGTACTGGAAAACCTCATCCACCAGCACTACCAGAGAATGAGGAGAGAATGAACCAGCAAGACTGGACTTAATATTCACCTTGAGTAGTACAGATATTGAGGATATCATTTATGAAAGGCTTCTCAGAGCTAGTGATCACGTTCTAAGCTTCGAATACTTAGTAGAGTTACAAGTGGAGAGGGAGACAGGAAGGGCTGGACGAATGAAGCTAAACTACAAGAGAGGGGACTACAATGGTATGAGGAATTTTCTGCATGAGGTTCAGTGGAATAGAAAACTGGCAGGGAAATCAGTAAATGAGATGATGGAATATGTGACAACATTATGCAAGGAAGTGAAGGACAGGTTTGTACCCAAGGGCAACAGCATGATGAAAAGGCCAGGACGAGCCCTTGGTTCACCTAAAGGTGTAGAGAGGCTAAAACCAAGTGTACTAGAGAATGGAAGAAGTATAGAAGGCAAAGAGCCCAGGAGAATAAGGAGAGTAGTCGAATAGCAAGAAATGAATATTTACAGGTAAGGAGGGAGGCCTAACGACAATACGAAAAGAGAACATAGCAGTGAAAGCCAAGTCTGACCGGAAGCTGTTGTACAGTCACATCACGAAGCAAACAACAAAAACCAGATAATCAGATTAAGGGGAAACCATTCCACGGTGTCAGAGTGGGCGCCTTTGACGAGCGGGCTTCCACAGGGGTCAGTCCTATGACCGGTGCTTTTTCTGGTATATGTCAATGACATAAGTGTCTCTGCAGACGATGTGAAGTTAATGAGAATTCAGTCGGAGGAGGATAAGGCAGGACTACCGAGGGATCTAGACAGGCTGCAGGCCTTGTCCAGCAACTGGCTCCTGGATTTCAACCCCACCAAGTGCAAAGTCATGAAGATCGGGGAAGGGCAAAGAAGACCGCAGACAGAGTACTATCTAGGGGGCCAAAGAGTACAACCCTCACTCAAGGAAGAGGATCTCGGAGTGTGTATAATACCGAGCACATCTCCTGAGGCTCACATCAATCAACTGCTGCAGCATATGGGCGACTAGCGAACCTGAGAATAGGATTCCGATATCTCAGTAAGGAGTCGTTCCGGACCCTGTACACCATGTATGTCAGGACCATATTTGAGTATGCAACTCCAATTTCGAACCCACATCTGGCCAAGCACGTCAGGAAACTAAAGAAAGTGCAAAGGTTTGCAACGAGACTAGTCCCGGAGCTAAGGGGCATGTCCTACGAGGAGAGGTTAAGGGAACCCAACCTAACGGGACTGGGAGGGCAGAGGGACAGGGGAACTGATAAGACATATAAAATACTGAGTGAATTTGAAAGGGGACAGAGGACAGAAATGTTCCAGAAATTGGAAAACAACAACAAGGTGTTCCCGTTGGAAGCTGAAGATCAGATGATCCCCAGGGACTTTAGGAATTATTTCTTCAGTCATAGAGTTGTGAGGAAGTGGAATAGTCTGGAAAGTGAGGTAGTGGAGGCAGGTACCATACATTGCTTTAAGAAGAGGTGTGATAACTCTCATGGAGCAGGGAGAGAGTGGACCTAGCGGCGACCATTGAAGAGGCGGGGCCAGGAGCTATGGCTCGACCCTTGCAACCACAATTAAGTGAGTACAATTAGATGAGTTTCACAACACACACACACAACAAAACACACACACCACACCACACAAAACCACACACACACACACACACACACACACACAACCACACACACACACACACGAGCTGTGACTCGACCCCTGCAAACACAAATACCTGAGTGTACACACGCGCGCGCGCGTACTCGTACAAATTTGACAAGAGTAATCTGGAGACACCACAGGTGTGTTTGACACGTGTAAGGACATACCTTAACCTGTCTCTCAGGAGAAAGCCACCTAATTAAGGGGATCTGCTACCTTCCTTGGGAGGATGAACTCCTTGTCTTAAGGAAGGGGAGGAAGAGGGAGAGGACAGAGGGGTTAAGAGGATGGAGAGGAGAAGGGAGATAGAAAGGTAGAGAAGATACTGGCGGAGGTGATTACTGCTTCCCCTCCATTACACTTTCACACAGTGATGGGGAAAAGGGGGTTCAGAGGGGACACGGAAGAGAAAAAGGGGTTCACAGAAGACACGAAATGGAAAGCGAGATTCATCGAAGACACGGAAAGGGTTGAGAGAGTTGAAGAACTTTCGCCATCATGTAACTCTAAGACTCCTTCTGCCTTTGCCCCTCCAACTGCCCCTCCTACTGCCTCTCCCTCTGCCCCTCCCTCTGCCCCTCCCACTGCCCCTCCTCTGCCTCTCCCTCTGCCCCTCTCACTGCCCTCCCTCTGTCCCTCCCACTGTCCCTCCCACTGTCCCTCCCACTGTCCCTCCCCTGTCCCTCCCACTGCCCCTCCCACTGCCCCTCCCTCTGCCCCTCCCACTGCCCCTCCCACTGCCCCTCCCTCTGCCCCTCTCACTCCCCCTCCACTCCCCCCCCTCTCACTCCCCCTCACTCCCCTCTCACTCCCCTCTCACTCCCCGATCCCACTCCCCCTCCACTCCCCTCTCACTCCCCCTCTCACTCCCCCTCCCACTGCCCCTCCCTCTGCCCTTCCCTCTGCCCCTCCCTCTGAGAAATGGGTAATTAGCTCAATTAGTAATTGCTGCTACCACCTGCTCAGTGGGAAATAGTAGATAGGCTCGTGCAGGAAGGCCTAATCGTTTTGTGTAACTAAACAAAATTAGACAGCTCTAACAGTTTGCTTTCTGTGATAGGTTGTGTTCCCAGTGTAGGTTAGGGAAGATTCGTCAGGAAACAAGACAAGTGCTAATTGACGTGAGTCTTAGTTATATCATGACCTGCCAATGGAACTTTTGGTCATCTGACCGAGACCCTCAGCTGGCTTGCCAGTGCATTCCTTTAAAATTTAAGTTTATAATTATAAGCCAGGGTAGCGTCGCTGGTACTAATGAGTGGAAGGCAGCCTTCCAGTTTCTGTACTCTGATTAACTAATTCATGGGTTCCATGTATATGAATTTAGGATGAACGACAACCATGTACTGTAAATCCTAATTTCAATAATGACAAAAATACAACAACAAGGATTAAAATTTGGCAATATACCCACCTAGCCTGATGACCGGTGCATACTTAACCTGATGACCGTGCCCACCTAACCTGACGACCCTGCCCACCTAACCTGACGACCCTGCCCACCTAGCCTGATGATCGTGCTCACCTAGCCTGATGACCCTGCTCACCTAGCCTGATGACCCTGCCCACCTAGCCTGATGACCCTGCCCACCTAGCCTGATGACCCTGCTCACCTAGCCTGATGACCCTGCCCACCTACCTGATGACCCTACCCACCGAGTCCTGATGACCCTGCCCACCTAGCCTGATGACCCTGCTCACCTAGCCTGATGACCCTGGGTCACCTAGCCTGATGACCCTGCTCACCTAGCCTGATGACCCTGCTCACCAGGCCTATGACCCCTGCCCACATAGCCTGATGACCCTGCCCACCAAGCCTGCTTGCCTTTGCTCACCTAGCCTGATGACCCTGCTCACCTAACCGATGACCCTGCCCACCTAGCCTGATGACCCTGCCCACCTAGCCTGATGACCCTGCCCACCTAGCCTGATGACCCTGCCCACCTAGCCTGATGACCTGCCCACCTAGCCTGATGACCCTGCCCACCTAGCCTGATGACCCTGCCCACCTAGCCTGATGACCCTGCCCACCTAGCCTGATGACCCTGCCCACCTAGCCTGATGACCCTGCCCACCTAGTCTGCTGCCTTTGCCCACCTAGCCTGCTGCCCTTGCCCATCTAGCCTGATAACCCTGCCCACCTAGCTTGCTGCCCCTGCCCACCTAGCCTAATGACCCTGCCCACCTAGCCTGATGACCCTGCCCACCTAGCCCGCTATCCCTGAATAAGCAGCCTGCTGCCCCTGCCCACCCATCCTAGTGCACCTCTCCACCTAGCCTGCTGTACCTGTCCACCCAACCTGCTGCACCTGTATACACGGCATGCTGCACCTATCCACCGAGTCTGCTACCCCTGCCCACCTAGCTTGCTACCCCTGTCCATCTAACTTGCTACCCCTTTCCATCTAGCAGTAAAGTTAGTATATATGTGCTAACCGACTTGTGGATAGCATAAAAAATATTAGAACACTGCAGTACCTGCTGGAATGTTATGTCCAGTGTAAGATACTCCAGTAACTTCTGGAATGTTATGACCAGTGTAAGACACTCCAGTAACTTCTGGAATGTTATGTACAGTGTAAGACACTCCAGTAACTTCTGGAATGTTATGACCAGTGTAAGATACTCCAGTAACTTCTGGAATGTTATGACCAGTGTAAGACACTCCAGTAACTTCTGGAATGTTATGACCAGTGTAAGACACTCCAGTAACTTCTGGAATGTTATGACCAGTGTAAGATACTCCAGTAACTTCTGGAATGTTATGACCAGTGTAAGACACTCCAGTAACTTCTGGAATGTTATGACCAGTGTAAGACACTCCAGTAACTTCTGGAATGTTATGACCAGTGTAAGATACTCCAGTAACTTCTGGAATGTTATGACCAGTGTAAGACACTCCAGTAACTTCTGGAATGTTATGACCAGTGTAAGACACTCCAGTACCTGCTGGAATGTTATGACCAGTGTAAGACACTCCAGTAACTTCTGGAATGTTATGACCAGGGGTAAGACACTCCAGTAACTTCTGGAATGTTATGACCAGTGTAAGACACTCCAGTAACTTCTGGAATGTTATGACCAGTGTAAGATACTCCAGTAACTTCTGGAATGTTATGTCCAGTGTAAGACACTCCAGTAACTTCTGGAATGTTATGACCAGTGTAAGACACTCCAGTAACTTCTGGAATGTTATGACCAGTGTAAGACACTCCAGTAACTTCTGGAATGTTATGTCCAGTGTAAGACACTCCAGTAACTCTATAATGTTATGTCAGTGTAAGACACTCCCGTAACTTCTGGAATGTTATGACCAGTGTAAGACACTCCAGTAACTTCTGGAATGTTATGACCAGTGTAAGACACTCCAGTAACTTCTGGAATGTTATGTCCAGTGTAAGACACTCCAGTACCTGCTGGAATGTTATGTACTGAGTAAGTCATTCCAGTACCTGCTGGAATGTTATGTACTGTGTAAGACACTCCAGTAACTGCTGGAATGTTATGTCCAGTGTAAGACACTCCAGTACCTGCTGGAATGTTATTTACAGTGTAAGACACTCCAGTACCTGCTGGAATGTTATGTTCAGTGTAAGTCACTCCAGTACCTGCTGGAATGTTATGTACTGTGTAAGTCACTCCAGTACCTGCTGGAATGTTATGTACTGTGTAAGTCACTCCAGTACCTGCTGGAATGTTATGTACTGTGTAAGTCACTCCAGTACCTGCTGGAATATTATGTACTGTGTAAGACACTCCAGTAACTGCTGGAATGTTATGTCCAGTGTAAGACACTCCAGTACCTGCTGGAATGTTATGTACTGGGTAAGACACTCCAGTACCTGCTGAAATGTTATGACCAGTGTAAGACACTCCAGCACCTGCTGGAATGTTATGTACTGGGTAAGACACTCCAGTACCTGCTGAAATGTTATGTACTGGGTAGGACACTCCAGTACCTGCTGAAATGTTATGTACTGGGTAAGACACTCCAGTACCTGCTGAAATGTTATGACCAGTGTAAGACACTCTAGTACCTGCTGGAATGTTATGTACTGGGTAAGACACTCCAGTACGTGCTGGAATGTTATGACCAGTGTAAGACACTCCAGTACCTGCTGGAATGTTATGTACAGTGTAAGATACTCCAGTACCTGCTGGAATGTTATGTACAGTGTAAGATACTCCAGTACCTGCTGGAATGTTATGTACAGTGTAAGACACTCCAGTACCTGCTGGAATGTTATGTACAGTGTAAGATACTCCAGTACCTGCTGGAATGTTATGTACAGTGTAAGACACTCCAGTACCTGCTGGAATGTTATGACCAGTGTAAGACACTCCAGTACCTGCTGGAATGTTATGTACTGGGTAAGACACTCCAGTACCTGCTGGAATGTTATGACCAGTGTAAGACACTCCGGTACCTGCTGGAAACATTCAACAGCTGGGTAACAGATTTACTTCCCTGTTTCTTTTGATGATAATAAAAACCTGCTTTCCCATCTCTCACTGCTCCATCCCAGCCCTTCCCATCTCTCACTACTCCATCCAGCCCTTCCCATTTCTCACTGCTCCATACCAGCCCTTCCCATCTCTCACTGTTCCATCCCAGCCCTTCCCATCTTTCACTGTTATATCCCAGCCCTTCCCATCTCTCACTGTTCCATCCCAGCCCTTTCCATCTCTCACTGTTCCATCCCAGCCCTTCCCATCTCTCACTGTTCCATCCCAGCCCTTCCCATCTCTCACTGTTCCATCCCAGCCCTTCCCATCTCTCACTGTTCCATCCCAGCCCTTCCCATCTCTCACTGTTTACTCCCTGCCCTTCATATCTCTCACTGTTCCATCCCAGCCCTTCCCATCTTTTACTGTTTCATCCCAACCCTTCCATCTCTCACTGTTCCATCCCAGCCCTTCCCATCTCTCACTGTTCCATCCCAGCCCTTCCCATCTTTCACTGTTCCATCCCAGCCCTTCCCATCTTTCACTGTTCCATCCCAGCCCTTCCCATCTTTCACTGTTCCATCCCAGCCCTTCCCATCTCTCACTGTTCCATCCCAGCCCTTCCCATCTTTTACTGTTCCATCACAACCCTTCCCATCTTTCACTGTTCCATCCCAGCCCTTCCCATCTCTCACTGTTCCATCCCAGCCCTTCCCATCTCTCACTTTTCCATCCCAGCCCTTCCCATCTCTCACTTTTCCATCCCAGCCCTTCCCATCTTTCACTGTTCCATCCCAGCCCTTCCCATCTTTCACTGTTCCATCCCAGCCCTTCCCATCTTCACTGTTCCATCCCAGCTCTTCCCATCTCTCACTGTTCCATCCCAGCCCTTCCCATTTCTCATTGTTCCATCCCAACCCTTCCCATCTTTCACTGTTCCATCCCAGCCCTTTCCATCTCTCACTGTTCCATTCCAGCCCTTCCCATCTCTCACTGTTCCATCCCAGCCCTTCCCATCTCTCACTGTTCCATCCCAGCCCTTCCCATCTCTCACTGTTCCATCCCAGCCCTTCCCATCTCTCACTGTTCCATCCCAGCCCTTCCCATCTTTCACTGTTCCATCCCAGCCCTTCCCATCTCTCACTGTTCCATCCCAGCCCTTCCCATCTCTCACTGTTCCATCCCAGCCCTTCCCATCTTTTACTGTTCCATCCCAACCCTTCCCATCTTTCACTGTTCCATCCCAGTCCTTCCCATCTCTCACTGTTCCATCCCAGCCCTTCCCATCTTTCACTGTTCCATCCCGGCCCTTCCCATCTCTCACTGTTCCGTCCCAGCCCTTCCCATCTCTCACTGTTCCGTCCCAGCCCTTCCCATCTCTCACTGTTCCATCCCAGCTCTTCCCATCTTTCACTGTTCCATCCCAGCCCTTCCCATATTTCACTGTTCCATCCCAGCCCTTCCCATCTCTCACTGTTCCATCCCAGCTCTTCCCATCTTTCACTGTTCCATCCCAGCCCTTCCCATCTCACTGTTCCATCCCAGCCCTTCCCATCTCACTGTTCCATCCCAACCCTTCTAATCCCTTCGCATCACTCGCTGTTTGCTCCCTTCCCTTCCGGCCATTCCAATTACTTCTCTCTTTACCCCTCCATTCCCCTCGTTTTCCCTTAACTTACCCTCATAATTTTCACTCCCCCCACCGTTTCACCCTTTCTCATTTCTTTCCTCTTTCATCACCCTCTCTCCTTTTCCTCACCCGCTCTCATTTTCCTCACTCTCATTTTCCTAGCTCATTGTCTTCACTCACTAATTTTACTCACCCACTCTCTACTTTTCCTAACCCACTGTCATGTTCCTCACACTCATTTTCTTTACCCACTCTTTTTCTCACCCAAACTTATTTTTCTCACCCTCTCTCATTTTCATCCATCTTAACCGATTTTTTCCTCTCATTTCTCTTCCTTCCATCGTGCCACGATCGCACGTGCAAAGAAAATGATAGGATGGATAATGAGAACTTTCAAAACGAGAGATGCCAAGCCCATGATGATCCTTTTCAAATCACTTGTTCTCTCTAGGCTGGAATACTGCTGTACATTAACATCTCCATACAAAGCAGGTGAAATCGCAGATCTAGAGAGTGTACAGAGATCCTTTACTGCACGTATAAGTTCTGTCAAGCACCTTGACTACTGGGAACGCTTGGAAGCACTTGACTTGTACTCGTTGGAACGCAGGAGGGAGAGATATATCATAATCTACACTTGGAAAATCTTGGAAGGAATGGTCCCAAATCTCCACACAGAAATCACTCCCTAAGAAAGTAAAAGACTGGGCAGGCGATGCAAAATGCCGCCAATAAAAAGTAGGGGCGCCATTGGTACACTAAGAGAAAACACCATAAGTGTCCGGGGCCCAAAACTGTTCAACAGCCTCCCACCAAGCATTAGGGGAATTGCCAATAAACCCCTGGCTGCCTTCAAGAGAGAGCTGGACAGATACCTAAAGTCAGTGCCGGATCAGCCGGGCTGTGGCTCGTACGTCGGACTGCGTGCGGCCAGCAGTAACAGCCTAGTTGATCAGGCCCTGATCCATCGGGAGGCCTGGTCATGGACCGGGCCGCGGGGGCGTTGATCCCCGGAATAACCTCCAGGTAACCTCCAGGTCCTCCCTCTGTTCTCTTCCACCCCTTCCCCCGTGTCCCTCTTCCACATCATTCCACGCCTCGAGAGTCCACAAACATTCTTCCTCGTACACAACGTTATACCATCTACCCTCAGTGTTCTGTTATCCACCTTAAACATTCTACCATTCATCGTAAATGTTCTGCATCCAGATTAAATGTTCTTGTACCTACTCTAAATATACAAAAACCACCATAAATATTCTTCCGTCCAGTCAGACATTCAACCATCCACCCAAACACCAAAACTTCTACCATCCACCTAACATTCTATCATTCACCAAACATTCTGTCATCCACCTAACATTCTACCATCCACCAAACATTCTACCATCCACCAAACATTCTACCATCCACCTAACATTCTATCATCCACCAAACATTCTACCATCCGCCAAACATTCTACCATCCGCCAAACATTCTACCATCCGCCAAACATTCTACCATCCGCCAAACATTCTACCATCCACCAAACATTCTACCATCCACCAAACATTCTATCATCCGCCAAACATTCTACCATCCGCCAAACATTCTACCATCCACGAAACATTCTACCATCCACGAAACATTCTACCATCCACCAAACATTCTACCATCCACCAAACATTCTACCATCCACCTAACATTCTATCTTCCACCAAACATTCCTCCATCCACCTTTCTACCACTCACCAAACATTCTACCATCCGCCAAACATTCTACTATCCACCAAACATTCTACCATCCACGAAACATTCTACCACCCACCAAACATTCTACCACCCACCAAACATTCTACCACCCACCAAACATTCCACCACCCACCTAACATTCTACCACCCACCAAACATTCTACCACCCACCAAACATTCTAGCATCCACCAAATATTCTAGCATCCACCTAACATTCTAGCATCCACCTAACATTCTAGCATCCACCTAACATTCTAGCATCCACCTAACATTCTAGCATCCACCTAACATTCTACCACCCACCTAACATTCTACCACCCACCTAACATTCTACCACCCACCTAACATTCTACCATCCATCTACCTGGGTATCTTCAGTAAAGATACTCAGGTATTCATGACTTTTAATAAAGGTACCCTTGTGTTATTCATGACTCGGTTAAGATACCCAGGTGGTGTTCATAACTCTCCAGTAAAGATCCACAAGTTTTACGACTCTCCAGTAAAGATCCACAAGTTTTACGACTCTCCAGTAAAGATCCACAAGTTTTACGACTCTCCAGTAAAGATCCATAAGTTTTACGACTCTTTAGTAAAGATCCACAAGTTTTACGACTCTCCAGTAAAGATCCACAAGTTTTACGACTCTCCAGTAAAGATCCACAAGTTTTACGACTCTCAGTAAAGATCCATAAGTTTTACGACTCTCCAGTAAAGATCCACAAGTTTTACGACTCTCCAGTAAAGATCCACAAGTTTTACGACTCTCCAGTAAAGATCCACAAGTTTTACGACTCTCCAGTAAAGATCCACAAGTTTTACGACTCTCCAGTAAAGATCCACAAGTTTTACGACTCTCCAGTAAAGATCCACAAGTTTTACGACTCTCCAGTAAAGATCCACAAGTTTTACGACTCTCCAGTAAAGATCCATAAGTTTTACGACTCTCCAGTAAAGATTCACAAGTTTTACGACTCTCCAGTAAAGATCCATAAGTTTTACGACTCTCCAGTAAAGATCCACAAGTTTTACGACTCTCCAGTAAAGATCCACAGGTGTTGCTCATGTGGTTTACTCAACTGGTCGGTATTTTCTTACTTTGATCTACTTGTATTGTGTGACCTTAAACACACACACACACACACACACACACACACACACACACACACACACACACACACACACACACACACAGTCCTAGGACCAGTGCTCTCTCTGGTATTTGTGAACGACGTGAGGGAAGGAATAGACTCCGATGTGTCCCAGTTTGCAGATGACGTGAAGTTCATGAGAAGAATTCATTCGATCGAAGACCAGGCAGAACTACAAAGGGATCTGGACAGGCTGCAGACCTGGTCCAGCAATTGTCTCCTGGAGTTCAACCCCACCAGGTGCAAAGTCTTGAAGATTGGAGAAGGGCAAAGAAGACCGCAGACGGCGTACAGTCTAGGGGGGCCAGAGACTACAAACCTCACTCAAGGAAAAAGATCTTGGGGTGAGTATAACACCAGGCACAACTCCTGAAGCGCACATCAACCAAATAACTGCTGCAGCATATGGGCGACTGGCAAACCTCAGAACAGCATTCCGACATCTTAATAAGGAATCGTTCAGGACCCTGTACACCGTGTACGTTAGGCCCATGTTGGAGTATGCGTCACCAGTTTGGAACCCACACCTAGCCAAGCACGTAAAGAAACTAGAGAAAGTGCAAAGGTTTGCAACAAGACTAGTCCCAGAGCTAAGAGGTATGTCCTACGAGGAGAGCTTAAGGGAAATCAACCTGACGACACTGGAGGACATGAGAGATAGGGGGGACATGATAACGACATGCAAAATACTGAGAGGAATTGACAAGGTGAACAAAGACAGGATGTTCCAGAGATGGGACACAGCAACAAGGGGACACAGTTGGAAGTTGAAGACACAGATGAATCACAGGGATGTTAGGAAGTATTTCTTCAGCCACAGAGTAGTCAGGAAGTGGAATAGTTTGGGAAACGTTGTAGTGGAGGCAGGATCCATATATAGCTTTAAGCAAAAGTATCATAAAGCTCACGGTTCAGGGAGAGTGACCTAGTAGCGACCAGTGAAGAGGCGGGGCCAGGAGCTTGGACTCGACCCCTGCAACCTCAACTAGGTGAGTACAACTAGGCGAGTACGTACACACACACACACACACACACACACACACACACACACACAGGCTCAGGGAGAGTGACCTAGTAGCGACCAGTGAAGAGGCGGGGGCCAGGAGCTCGGACTCGACCCCCGCAACCTCAACTAGGTGAGTACACACACACACACACGATTCAGACACATCACACGCTCAAGCAGGATCCATACATTGCTCTAAGAAGAGGTATGATGAAACTCATGGAGAAGGGAGAGAGAGTGGACCTAGTAGCGAGCGTGAAGAGGCGGGGCCAGGAGCTATGAATCGACTCCTACAACGACAATTAAGCGAGTGCAATTAGGTGAGTACACATTCTTATACTCATACAAATGCACTCTCCACATATTCTCTCTCTCTCTCTCTCTCTCTCTCTCTCTCTCTCTCTCTCTCTCTCTCTCTCTCTCTCTCTCTCTCTCTCTCTCTCTCTCTCTCTCTCTGCCCCCTTCCCCCACTCCCTCTCCCTCCCTGTTTGTGTTTTCGGCCGTTCTCTTTGTGTTTTCTCTTACCTAAGTACAAGGCAATAAGTTTTCTCTGGTATTTCCTCTTCCCAGCTCCCCATCCTTGGTAGCTTCTTCTGTCATATAAGTCAGAAACGGAAGCCAGATAAATGTTTTGCACTCTGACAGGATGAAGATGTAAGATAACAGGTAAATCTTACGTTAAATACTCTTCATCGTTATTACTCTTGTAATATTTTTAAAGGCTGGCGTGAGAGCGAGCCGCGGGGACCATGATCCTGCTGGTGTGAGAGCGAGCCGCGGGGACCATGATCCTGCTGGTGTGAGAGCGAGCCGCGGGGACCATGATCCTGCTGGTGTGTGAGCGAGCCGCGGGGACCATGATCCTGCTGGTGTGAGAGCGAGCCGCGGGGACCATGATCCTGCTGGTGTGAGAGCGAGCCGCGGGGACCATGATCCTGCTGGTGTGTGAGCGAGCCGCGGGGGCCATGATCCTGCTGGTGTGTGAGCGAGCCGCGGGGACCATGATCCCGCTGGTGTGAGAGCGAGCCGCGGGGACCATGATCCTGCTGGTGTGAGAGCGAGGCCGCGGGGACCATGATCCCGCTGGTGTGAGAGCGAGCCGCGGGGACCATGATCCTGCTGGTGTGAGAGCGAGCCGCGGGGACCATGATCCTGCTGGTGTGAGAGCGAGCCGCGGGGACCATGATCCTGCTGGTGTGAGAGCGAGCCGCGGGGACCATGATCCTGCTGGTGTGAGAGCGAGCCGCGGGGTCCATGATCCTGCTGGTGTGTGAGCGAGCCGCGGGGACCATGATCCCGCTGGTGTGAGAGCGAGCCGCGGGGACCATGATCCTGCTGGTGTGAGAGCGAGCCGCGGGGACCATGATCCTGCTGGTGTGAGAGCGAGCCGCGGGGTCCATGATCCTGCTGGTGTGTGAGCGAGCCGCGGGGACCATGATCCCGCTGGTTTGAGAGCGAGCCGCTGGGGCTATGATCCTGCTGGTGTGAGAGCGAGCCGCGGGGACCATGAACCCGCTGGTGTGAGAGCGAGCAGCGGGGGCCATGAACCCGCTGGTGTGAGAGCGAGCCGCGGGGGCCATGAACCCGCTGGTGTGAGAGCGAGCCGCGGGGGCCATGATCCCGCTGGTGTGAGAGCGAGCCGCGGGGGCCATGATCCCGCTGGTGTGAGAGCGAGCAGCGGGGGCCATGAACCCGCTGGTGTGAGAGCGAGCCGCGGGGGCCATGATCCCGCTGGTGTGAGAGCGAGCAGCGGGGGCCATGAACCCGCTGGTGTGAGAGCGAGCCGCGGGGGCCATGAACCCGCTGGTGTGAGAGCGAGCCGCGGGGGCCATGATCCCGCTGGTGTGAGAGCGAGCAGCGGGGGCCATGAACCCGCTGGTGTGAGAGCGAGCCGCGGGGGCCATGAACCCGCTGGTGTGAGAGCGAGCCGCGGGGGCCATGAACCCGCTGGTGTGAGAGCGAGCCGCAGGGGCCATGAACCCGCTGGTGTGAGAGCGAGCCGCGGGGGCCATGAACCCGCTGGTGTGAGAGCGAGCCGCGGGGGCCATGAACCCGCTGGTGTGATGAGCGAGCCGCGGGGGCCATGATCCCGCTGGTGTGAGAGCGAGCCGCGGGGGCCATGAACCCGCTGGTGTGAGAGCGAGCCGCGGGGGCCATGATCCCGCTGGTGTGAGAGCGAGCAGCGGGGGCCATGATCCCGCTGGTGTGAGAGCGAGCCGCGGGGGCCATGATCCCGCTGGTGTGAGAGCGAGCAGCGGGGGCCATGATCCCGCTGGTGTGAGAGCGAGCCGCGGGGGCCATGATCCCGCTGGTGTGAGAGCGAGCCGCGGGGGCCATGAACCCGCTGGTGTGAGAGCGAGCCGCGGGGGCCATGATCCCGCGGCAATTAAGAGGAAATATAGACTAAATGATAACCATCTCCAGCTCTTTTCATTTCTATCCTGTCTTCTCTCGCCCCCTCCTCCTTCCCTCCCTTCTCATTTCTCTCACCCCTCCTCTGCCCTCCATTCTTTCCCTTTTCCCCATTCCTCTAAACGTTGCTGAGTCAGCATTTATTGTTGCAAGGCATGTTAGTTTTCTCCCTCCCTCCCTCATCCTCCTCCCTCCCCACAATACCCTTCCTTCCCACCCAGAATTCGTTGTTCTGATTGTTCATTTCTCCTTCTTGTTTACTTATCCTGAAGGATAAGGAAGTTTCGCCACGCACCAGATCAAGCAGGCCAGCAGGCTGCCAGACCAACCCTCGAAACCTGTCATACGTTCATGAAGTGTATGTGTGTTTGGTCCACATGGATGAAGAGAGCCATTCTTTTATCCTGTCTTCTCTCCTTACCTCCTTTCTCTCTCTCTCTCTCTCTCTCTCTCTCTCTCTCTCTCTCTCTCTCTTCTCTCTCTCTCTCTCTCTCTCTCTCTCTCTCTCTCTCTCTCTCCCCCTTCACCCTCTATTCCCTTATCGTCCTTCCTGTCCCTTGTCTTCCCCAGGTCTTGGAGGTCTGCCCAGGCCGGGTTTGCAAGTTTTAAATCGATTAAGTGCGTAGTGAGATACTGTGAGAGGGAGTGGTGGGAACTAGCTGCTGGGCCAGCATACTGAGGTGTGTTCACGCATGCTGTGACATACTGGAGCATTCTCTATGGAACCTGCGCATACTAGATCGTTTTGAAGAATGCTGAAGCATAGTACCTTTGTATGCCCTTGATGAGTTTCGAGATTTTTTTGTACTCGCGGAGCCCCGCCTTGGGCCAGGCTTATCTGGTCAACCAAATTTTTGCTACTAGCGGCCCACTGACCCACATATCACAGCCTAGTTGATCTGGAACTTGAAAATTTTGTCAAGTTTCCTCTTGACTTCTACATATATCTCAGCAGTGTTTTTGATATCTTCTGGCAAGATGTTGAATAATCGGAGGCCACTTATGCTGATACAGTGTTCCCGTATTGCCCACTGCGCCCCTACTTTTCATTGGGTTAATTTTACTCTTTGTCCTATATCTCTTACTCCAGTATGTTGTTACGGCAGTTTGCATATAGCCCTTAAAATACTTTCCACGTATATATTATCAGGTATCTCTCTTCCGTTCCAGTGGCGGATGCTTAAGACTTTGAGGCGTTCCCAGTAATTTAATTGGTTTTTGGTTCTATAGGGGCTGTTCATGATCTCTGTATCTGTTCCAGCTCTGTTATCTCCCTTGCCCTGAACGGAACCGTCAACACTGAGCACTACTCTAAGCGACAGAGCACAAGGAATTTGAACAGTATCACCATTGGCACTATTTTGCATGTTATGAAAGTTTTCATTATCAAACCATCATTTTCCTGGCTGCTGTAGCATAGTAAAGCATATTCGAGCATATCATGCAGTGGAGGTTAAATTCCTCTTCCCTCCTCGCCCCTTTACTCATAATAAGGAAACGCGTGGTATTGAACGATTCTGTGTAAATATTAACAATCGATTTAGTTTTCGTTTTAATGTATCTACAGTAAATGGCTTGTGCCTTCCCCCATACGTAATTCGATAATTACAGCGGCACCTACACCGCCTCACGCTATGTACCCGCCCTCCACGGCTCCTAATTACTACCCTGGTTATGTAATGCATCAGTTATTGTAGTTTCCCCTTGGTAATGTAGAGAACGGGGAGAGAAGTTGTGGATTACGAGGGAAGAGAGAGAGGAGAGAGAGAGGAGAGAGAGAGAGAGAGAGAGAGGAGAGAGAGAGAGAGAGAGAGAGAGAGAGAGAGAGATTGAGATTGATTGATTGATTGATTGATTACTCCCCTATTTGTACTCATCCATTTGTGGTTGCAGGGGTCGATTCATAACTCCTGGCCCCGCCTCTTCACTGATCGCTACTAGGTCCTCTCCTTCCCTGCTCCTTAAGCTTTATTAAACCTCGTCTTAAAACCAAGTATGGTTCCTGCCTCCACTACGTCACTTGCCAAACTGTTCCACTTCCTGACAACTCTGTGACGAAACAAAATACTCTCTAACATCCCTTTGACTCGTCTGAGTCTTCAGCTTCTAATTGTGACCCCTTGTTTGTGTCCCGTCTCTGTCCACCTGGTCAATTATTCTCAGTATTTATATGTCGTTATCATGTCCCTCCTATCTTCAGGTGTCGTCAGGCCGATTTTCCTTAACCTCTCCTCACAGGACATACGCCTTACCTCCGCCACTAGTCTTGCTGCAAACTTTTGCACTTTCTCTAATTTCTTGATGTGCTTGACCACGTGTGTTTGTGTGTGTGTGTGTGCGTGTGCATCAGCGTCTGTGTGGTATTTTATATCCGGTCATTTCAGCGTCCTAAACTGCAGTGAGAATGAATCTCCAGAAACACTCGACGTTTTTTTTGCCAGAGATCTTAACCATAATATTTTGTTTCTGTTGATACTTGTCTTTCCCAGTACATTGTCGAATGTTCCAATATTCACAGCACATATGACTTGACATGAACTTGCCTTTCTCACTTATTCTTTTCACCTACATTTTGATACATTTTTCACGTTGCCTATCTCCCGACTTTCTTCTCGCGAAGGCCGGAAAAAATACAGGGTGGATAATGAGAACTTTCAAGAGGACACCAGCGGTGACATTTCATATTACTTGTGATATGTTTAAAATACTGTTTAATGTTGACTGCTCAGTTCATGGCAGTGGATATATCAGCCGGAAAAATATACCTATTGTGTGTAATGGGAATGAAGTCACTGACAGCAGTGTGTTTATTCCCACTTGTCGGGTTTTGCTTGGCCCATACTCGGCTCCGGGAGTAGAGCAATTCTGGGAACTCATCAAAGATATATCAAAAGTATAACGTCCGCAAAGAGCCCATAAAGCACCCCAAGTACTGGGAACTCATCAAAGTACCTGTGATGTACTCGCTGGGACGAAGAGAAGACAGATACCTGGTGATATACAAGTTGAAGATGCTTGAGGGCCAGTTCTGTAATTTACACTCGTACACCTATAACAACGTAAGAGGAGAGAGAGAGAGAGAGGAGAGAGAGAGAGAGAGAGAGAGAGAGGAGAGAGAGAGAGAGAGAGAGAGAGGAGAAGTGAGGTGAGGAGTGAGAGGAGAGAGAGAGAAGAGAGAGAGAGAGAAGAAGAGAGAGAGTGTGTGAGTGAGTGAGAGGGAAATGTCAAATAGAGCGAGAGAAGCAGACGGATGGACTCTGACCTGTGAGGGAGTTAGGAAATTAAATTGACCCGGAAGCTCATCAACTACTGGGCATAAAAGGCAAACGGTACATTCACAAGGAAGGGCGTCCTCGACGCTGGTGAGGGGGCTCTTGATTCAGGGAATTGAATCTGTGCTCCATTCCCTGAATGCCTTCCATCCCTATCCCTCACAGGCGCTGTATGGTCCCAACGGGTTTAGCGCTCCCCATAATAAGGTGCGCTAGAAACAGTGTTATCTAAACCAGCTACCAGAAGATATCAGAAATAGTGCTGCATGACGCTATCTCGATCACTTAAGGGACACGTCAGTTTCCCTGTTTTCTAATATGTTACTTTTCCCCTATAATCTACCTTGTCCATAATTACTATCGTATTTGACTTTGTCTGCTTTCGTAAGGTGAAGTCCAGGATCTTTCTTTAACTCATGGTATAACTTAACAAATCTTTGAGGACAATTGTGTTGTAGCACAATTGTCCTCAAAGATTTGTTAAGTTGTACCATTAATTAAGAAAGATCCTGGACTTCACCTTACGAAAGCAGACAAAGTAAATACAATAGTAATTATGGACAAGGTAGATTATAGGGGAAACATAAACACGATATTAGGAGACAGGTAAACTCAGGCGCCTCTGCAGTTTCCCACCCACTGAGATATTTCATTACTTGGTGAGTGAACTCTCATCCCGTGTGAGGGGAATATAGGTTAGGTAAGATTTATCAGGAAACAGGACAAGCGTTTCCTGACACTGGTCTTAGTCATATGATAACCCTCCGCTGGAGCTTTTGGTCATCTGACTGAGGCCTTCTGCTGGCTTACCGGTCCACCCTTTTAAAACTTAAGATTATCATGACTAATTGTTACGTGACGGAATATGATGTATCTTTTTTTTAGTAATTAAAGTCATGGATATTATTATTTTAATCATAATGAAGCGTTAAACCCTTAAGGGTCATATAGTGTTGCAAAATCGTGTATATTTAAAGCCGAAAAGTTGATGTACAAAAATTTAACGTACATTTGCGCGGTCAAAGTAAAAAAGAAAAACTCTGGAAGCAAGTCAAAGATAAATAAAGGTGAAAGTCTGATAATACACATCCTAAGATAAGGTACGTACCAGAGTACCATGAGTCCATGAGATGAACGTGAGTCCATGAGATGAACGTGAGTCCATGAGATGAACGTGAGTCCATGAGATGAACGTGAGTCCATGAGAGGACCATGAGTACATGAGAGGACCATCAGCATGTGGCTGCCACATCAGAAACTTCTCCTGAGCTGCAGTTCGTGTGTTTACATACGTTAATGAACGCATTTTAAGTCATAAACGACTATTAATGAATAAACAAGGTTGGACGGGAGACTCGAACTCTGGTCCCGAAATGAACACATATTAACATGCATATTTTCTTCTAATTTAAACATGAACGAAATACATGAAACTGAGGGAGTTGTGTGATCTTGGAAAGTGTGTTTCTCTCGTGCTCTTTATGACCCTTACAGGTTTAGCACTTCCTCTTGTAAACTGTAATAAGGCTCTCGTAATATGAAGATGGAGGAGGGGGAGAGGGTAGCATCACTGCATCATCCTCACACATCTGTCATATCGTAGGAGAGGGTAGCATCACTACATCATCCTCACACATCTGTCATAACGTAGGAGAGGGTAGCATCACTGCATCATCCTCACACATCTGTCATATCGTAGGAGAGGGTAGCATCACTGCATCATCCTCACACATCTGTCATATCGTAGGAGAGGGTAGCATCACTACATCATCCTCACACATCTGTCATAACGTAGGAGAGGGTAACATCACTGCATCATCCTCATACATCTGTCATAACGCAAGGGAGGGTAGCATCACTGCATCATCCTCAACACACTGTCATATCGTAGGAGAGGGTAGCATCACTGCATCATCCTCATACATCTGTCATAACGCAAGGGAGGGTAGCATCACTGCATCATCCTCACACACCTGTCATATCGTAGGAGAGGGTAGCATCACTGCATCATCCTCACACATCTGTCATAACGTAGGAGAGGGTAGCATCACTGCATCATCCTCACACATCTGTCATAACGTAGGAGAGGGTAGCATCACTGCATCATCCTCACACATCTGTCATAACGCAAGGGAGGGTAGCATCACTGCATCATCCTCACACATCTGTCATAACGTAGGAGAGGGTAGCATCACTGCATCATCCTCACACATCTGTCATAACGCAGGGAGGGTAGCATCACTGCATCATCCTCAACACCTGTCATACGTAGGAGAGGGTAGCATCACTGCTTCATCCTCACACATCTGTCATAACGTAGGAGAGGGTAGCATCACTGCATCATCCTCACACATCTGTCATAACGTAGGAGAGGGTAGCATCACTGCATCATCCTCACACACCTGTCATATCGTAGGAGAGGGTAGCATCACTGCATCATCCTCACACATCTGTCATAACGCAAGGGAGGGTAGCATCACTGCATCATCCTCACACACCTGTCATACGTAGGAGAGGGTAGCATCACTGCATCATCCTCACACATCTGTCATAACGTAGGAGAGGGTAGCATCACTGCATCATCCTCACACATCTGTCATAACGCAAGGGAGGGTAGCATCACTGCATCATCCTCACACACCTGTCATATCGTAGGAGAGGGTAGCATCACTGCATCATCCTCACACATCTGTCATAACGTAGGAGAGGGTAGCATCACTGCATCATCCTCACACACCTGTCATAACGCAAGGGAGGGTAGCATCACTGCATCATCCTCACACACCTGTCATATCGTAGGAGAGGGTAGCATCACTGCATCATCCTCACACACCTGTCATAACGTAGAGGGTAGCATCACTGCATCATCCTCACACATCTGTCATAACGTAGGAGAGGGTAGCATCACTACATCATCCTCACACACCTGTCATAACGTAAAGGAGGGTAGCATCACTACATCATCCTCACACACCTGTCATAACGTAGGAGAGGTCAGCATCACTACATCATCCTCGCACACCTGTCATAACGTAGGAGAGGGTAGCATCACTACATCATCCTCACACACCTGTCATAACGTAAGGGAGGGTAGCATCACTACATCATCCTCACACACCTGTCATAACGTAGGAGAGGTTTGCATCACTACTCATCCTCCACAATCTGTCATAACGTAGGAAAGGGTAGCATCACTACATCATCCTCACACACCTGTCATAACGCAAGGGAGGGTAGCATCACTACATCATCCTCACACACCTGTCATAACGTAGGAGAGGGTAGCATCACTACATCATCCTCACACACCTGTCATAACGTAGGAGAGGGTAGCATCACTACATGACCCTCACGCACCTGTCATAATGGAAGATGGTTGGAGGCGACGACGACGACGACGACGGAGGCGGAGGCTAGGGTCACACACAATAGAATTCACTCTCCCTGAGAAAACCTTTTCCCACTCCACATTTTACAACATTTATATCCGTCTGCACTCATCACAGTCTGACCAAAGAAACACTTAAAACCCACCCAAAGTGGTCTGGCTACTTAACCTTTCTTACCTACCTACCTCTCTCTCTCTCTCTCTCTCTCTCTCTCTCTCTCTCTCTCTCTCTCTCTCTCTCTCTCTCTCTCTCTCTGTCTTTCCCGCTTTTTCCCCTCTACCCACAACTTTTTTCTTCACTGCTCTATCCTGCCCCGAATCCTTTCCCTCCCCAAATTTGCCATCGATCTTATGGCCTAAAACACGCACACACACACACACACTGACGTAATGGAGGCAGGAAGCATCATAGCTTTAAGACGAGGTATGACAAAGCTCAGGAAGCAGAGAGGACCTAGTAGCGATCAGTGAAGAGGCGGGGCCAGGAGCTGAGTCTCGACCCCTGCAACCATAATTAGGTGAGTACACCACACACACACACACACACACACACACACACACACACACACACACACACACACACACACACACACACACACACACACACACATGCACGCACGCACGCACGCAAAAAAAAAAAAAACGGTCCCCTGCTGCTTGACACTGCGTAAAGGAATTATTTCTTATTTTAGTTTTTCGTTGATTTATCAGGAGGTGGTCAACCAGTCGTCTTGGAATCCAATAACACGAGGAGGATCCAAGAGTTTTCCCGCAGCGCGTCGGTCGACGCTCTTTTGTTTCCTTGTCTTGGGTTTACAGCGTCTATATTCTCCATCTTCCCTGACAGTCCCGTTGCACTTATTTTGAGAAGGTTTATTACCGTCATCTTGTGAGTTAGAAACCTTGATGTAGTTCTTCACTGGTAATATATTAAGAGTTTTTATTAGCTTACTCGGTAGATTTATCTGGAGAGTTTTATTAGGTGTAACACTGATGTTATTTGCTTGTGTCAGTGTCGATGGCGACCACTGAGGCGTTGTGTTGATGTATCGCTATAAGTCACTTCCCCTCAAGGAAGGTTCCTTGATGTTGGTGAGGGGCTCTTGATTTAGGGAATTGGATGTGTGGTCCAGTTCCCCGAATTAAGCCTGAATGCCTTCCACATCCCCCCCAGGCGCTGTATAATCCTCCGGGTTTAACGCTTCCCCCTTGATTATGATAATAATAATAATCTAAGTCACTTGCAAGCTTCTGAGTCTTTCTTCTTTCTATTATCCTGAAATGACCCGAGTGGGTTTTGCGCTTAGTTATGATTGTAATAATCTTGTATCCTTTCATACACAGTGGATACATTTCCCTCACTTCATATACTATGAAACTACGCGGGAGTTGTCTCATTTGTGCTTTAGTTGCCATAGATATTGTCTGTGACAGTGTCAGTGATATAGATAAAACTGCTATGTACACTAGGCGCATAATTTATATTTAAATATATATGTTGATGGCTCCTGGGATGGTCGCCTCCAGGACTCAAATATAAAAATTACGCTCATAAAACACAGGAAAATAAACATAAATAAACACTAGATGTAAATAAACGTGTAAGATTTACAATCCATTTTACGTGTTCACGAGACAAAGAAAACCAGCGCTCATAATAATAATAATATAATATCTTTATTTACTACAATTACATGTACAAGGTATACAGTCCTAGCTGACAACAATGACATACTACTATATAGAAAGTCCCTTGTTATGCTCCGCATTTCGGGCAAATTAGGTCAGTGTCCCAGGATGCGACCCACACCAGTCGACTAACACCCAGGTACCCATTTTACTGATGGGGAACATAGACAACAGATGGAAAGAAACACGTCCAATGTTTCTACTCTGGCTGAGAATCGAACCCAGGCCCTCGCCGTGTGAAGCGAGAGCGTTAACCACCAGGCCACCAGAGCCATGTCAGAGTGCAAAACGTTTAACTGGTTTTCGCTTCACGCTCACGTGTCCAGACGGTAGAACCTCTCTGGGGGCTGCTGTCTACCAGTCTGCAGCCCTTCAAGAGAGTCCCAGTACATTGCCAAAAGTACAGTGGGACTGTCTTCTAGAAGAGGCTGACCTGTAGATAGTTTCTGGGGTCACGGCTCCTTTGCATCGGTTACAGACCAGTCTTTCCATTTACTGTCCAGATAGACTCACTGGCTTGGTTTTCTAGGCTGTTGGTGCCAGCTGTGCACAGACCACCGTATAAAACAGTTCGGCTGATCAGGAATTAACTTGTTGAAGGAGGATGTAGAGTCTTAGTCACTTTATACTTCGTGTAAGTTTTTTTTTTTTTTTGGGGGGGGGGGGGGTACTGTCTGCCAAGCCTTTTCTTCTCGTATGGAGTGATTTTCCCCAGTTATATAATACGCTGCGTGGCTGGCTAAGCTCAGTGCCGTATTGTGGCTTAAGTATTTCATTCATTCATTTCTTGACGTCATTGTAAAGTCATCTCCTTTTGCACAAGTCCCGATGATGTATGTGTTTTTTTGACCTGAATTTTTGCATATTATAAAAATATTTTGGGGGAATTTTTTTCAGTTTCATGTATGTCTTTGCTCACTCTTTCCCCTGTATTCTGCATCATTCATTCAATCTCAGCCTATTATTTTCTATTTCTCTAATCAGCCTTTTCTTTTCTTCATCTTCGTCTAGAGACGCAGCGCCTCTCTAATTTTCACCTTCGCTTCTGTTTCTTAATGGTATGTGTGGAGCAACATCGTCTTATTGAGCTCATCCTCTCGAGATTTTGGACCCATATTATTCATATTATGGGGGTAATCCTCGCGATCAACGATAACTACCGAATTACCTTTGTCAGAAGAGAGAATGACACTGTTAATGTTAGATTTAAGAGAAGAGAGGGCAAGTTGATAGCGGCGAGGAAGGTGGTAATTCTTAGAAAACAGACTATCAAGAACAGGAAGGAGAGCGCCACGAAAAGTGGACAAGTCAGGAAGATTACGAGAGGGAGATTGACGACATGAATCAGAAGAACTAATCAGGTGGATACCAGCGCGAGGGGCAGGTGAAGTGACTAAGGAAAGCCTAAAACCTGCATATTTCAGGTAATTCTTTCAAGCTGTCAGGCACCAGCTACACTGGTGAGTGGACTGGGTTTACCTGGAGAGGGTTTCGGGGGTCAACGCCCCCGCGGCCCGGTCTGAGACCAGGCCTCATCTTGGATCAGGGTCTGATCAACCAGGCTGTTACTGCTGGCCGCATGCAAACTGATGTACGAACCACAGCCCGGTTGGTCAGGTACTGACTTTAGGTGCCTGCCCAGTGCCTTCCTGAAGACAGCCAAGGGTCTATTGGTAATCCCCCTTATGTATGCTGGGAGGCAATTGAACAGTCTTGGGCCCCGGACACTTAGTGTGTTGTCTCTCAGTGCACCCGTGGCAAGCAGCAACAGCCTGACTGACCGAGGTGTACTCTAAGACCGAGTCTCAAGTGATCTAATAGAGCCAGCTGGCCGAGTTTACCTGGAGAGAGTTTCGGGGGTCAACGCCCCCGCGGCCCGGTCTGTGACCAGGCCTCCTGGTGGATCAGCGCCTGATCAACCAGGCTGTTGCTGCTGGCTGCACGCAAACCAACGTACGAGCCACAGCCCGGCTGATCAGGAACTGACTTGAGTGGTTAGCGTACTGCCCTGCGAGTTTTAGGACTCACTGCCATGGGTTCAAACCCCCACCCGTTCCCTGAGTGGCGATCTCATTCTTAGCGTTTTCAAGGTATTCTCCCTTTTTACACAAGACTACCCCTCAAGGAAGGTTCCTTGATGTTGGTGAGGGGCTCTTGATTTAGGGAATTGGATCTATGCTCCAGTTCCCCAAATTAAGCCTGAATGCCTTCCACATACCCCCCCAGGCGCTGTATAATCCTCCGGGTTTAGCGCTTCCCCCTTGATTGTAATAATAATAATACACAAGACTAATTGCGTAATTAGAAAATTGAAAGTGAGGACGACGTCTGAATGATGAATTATAACACAATGTCAAAATAATGACAACGATGATGACTGATGATACAGTTGAAAAAGATAACGTAAAACATAACACTAAAAACAAACGTAATCCTGTAATATACAAGTTACATTAAGCAGCCATAACAGTGTAAATTTACCTTCCGTATGATTATTTCTTCAGTGTTGATTAGTTAAGAATATTACTTATGTCTCAACCTTGACTTAGCGACTGCTCTATTACACCAATTTTGGTTATATTTTCCCTCTAACGCTCCCCACTACCCTTACTATCTTTTGCACACTTCCGTAGTAGGTTCGCGGGTCTTGTCCCGGCCCGGGTCTTTTCCAGATGGTGACCCTCGTTGGTCTCTGATGTTGGCATATTACATCATTAGCACATATTGCCCTGCAGCGTTATATGACCCTTAGCGCTAAATTATGGTTATAAAAATAGTATCCACTTAAGTTTGTTGTAGCCAAAGTCTTCATCCACTTACCAGTGACAGTGTGAAAGGCATACGGCCCTCTCAGACCCTCAGAAGGTATTTCAAAAGGACATTCCTTAGGTGGAAATGACATCCACACCAGCGAAGAAAAATGACACCAAATCTTCAAGAGTTGGTTACTGGAGATAGTAGGGGAGAGAACACTGGTCACTGCACTGTAGGTAGTGATGCAGTCCACTATACATAAGATAAGTTGTTGCTAAATTGTGTACTCAAAATGCCGGCTTTGCTTTCTCTGTGCTGTAGGTGGGTTGACACAGCACTGAGGACAATTTATCTTCAGTCCAAAATTTCTCTTGTGTTTGCGATGGTATTTGGATACTATATCCAAAGGGGAATTGTAGTGATAATTGTGACAGAGCTGTTGCACTAGTTCAAGCAGCCCACCTTATCTCTCCAGTACTGAATGACCCAAGCTGAGTCATAAGGCTGTAAAACAAAAATAGCTGAAGTAGTCACTCAAATGCTGAGGTGAGGACCAAGGAAAGTTACGTTACTACTCATAACTCAAGTCAGGTCCGGTTAATATTAAAATGTAAAAACCCAACACCGAGAAAATAAATAAGAATTGAACACCCCACTTACAGATATTATGGAAGCAGAAAGTCAAGTGATGGGAAACTCGACACTGGACTCAGGGATGGTGACTGATACTGGACTCAGGGATGGTGACTGACACTGGACTCAGTAATGGTGACTGAAATTTAATATTACATAAGCAAAGTTGCGATAGTTAATTTTAGAGAAGAATGGAGTAGCGGGAATGGAAGATGAAGCAAGAGAGTAACTGGAAAACTAGAGGAAGCACAAAGGAAGATAATTAGCCGAAAATGAAAGTAAATGAAACTGAAGCAGATTTGATTTTTAGATTTTGCTGCCGAAGTAACTAGTTTATATTGCGCCCCAATATCGCAAAAGCATATGGAACAGTTATACATAAATGGTGTACAATACATACTAGTTGTATATAAATGGTATACAATACATAGTTATACATAAATGGTATACACTGCCGACAAGATGAAGAATTAGAGACACGCAACACGTGTCCCTCAGCCTTGGCTGAAGGACTGATTAACTCTTGCATATAAATTTTGACATTATGTCCTTGTACTGACATAGCCACTAGTTGGCGAAACATCTGCAAATATACTCCAGTGTTGCGCGTGTGTCATAAATCTTCATATGGTGCAGATGGTTCCAGAGTCGACAATACATTTAACAGAGAGGAGAGAGGGAAGACGCTTCAGATGGCCTCAGCATAGATAATAAAACATGCAAATAGTTTATTAAGGAATTATACAGATGTGGGAAAAAGTATAATTACCCACACTCAAAGAAATGCCTTAAAATTCTAATAAAAGGTGTAAAAACAAAACTCACTTGAGAAAATAATAATGTCTTTACTATTCAATTTTCTCGTAAGAAGCACCGGAAGGTACAAGATTACATATTGTATTTTTAGGCGTAAAGATGGTAAGATAAACGTGAGCAAGTGAAATAACTGCCACGGACTCGGAACGCACAGTTAAAAATATGGCCATGCAACAGGTGTCACAGAAGAAATACAAACTGGAAAAAAAAAACCACATCCTCAAGTATAACTGTCAGCCACACTGCATGGAACAAGAATAACTACAACAGAATGGAACATTTACTGCTTCCTCTTGGTTGCAGCACTTGATAATTCCTCTAGGATCCAATTCCAGTCGTTATAACACTCTTTGATCCCATAATCCCATTCCAGTGGTTATAACACTCTTTGGTCCCATTCCAGTGGTTATAACACTCTTTGATCCCAGTCCAGTAACAACAATAACAGTAACACCTTTAGGAAAACTACAGTAACACTAGAAACATAACGTTAGGAACACTAATAGTAACAACAGTGACAGCGCCAAGAACAATAACTACAGCACCAACAGAAACAGGAACAGCGTCAAAAACAATAGCAACTACAGTAACAATGTCAGGAACGGTTGCAACAGTAACAACATCAAGATCAACACACAACAGCTACATCAAGAACTTCAGAAACAGCACAAACAACTACTGTAATTATAGCAACAGTAACAAGGTCAGGAACAACAGTAGCAGTAATAAAGTTAGGAAAACTAACAACTGCAGTAACAGCCTCAGGAACAATAATAACTACAGTACCAACAGAAACAATAGCGGCGTCAGAAACACTTAACAACTACAGTGACTACTGTAACGTCAGAAACAACTACAGTGACTACTGTAACGTCAGAAACAACTACAGTGACTACTGTAACGTCAGAAACAACTACAGTGACTACTGTAACGTCAGAAACAACTACAGTGACTACTGTAACGTCAGAAACAACTACAGTGACTACTGTAACGTCAGAAACTACAGTAACGTCAGAAACAACACTAGCAACTACAGAAACTACTGTAACAACGTCAGAAACAATAACTACAGTAACAATAACGTCAGAAATACCACTAACAACTACAGTAACAATAACAGCGTCAGGAACAAGTGGAGTAACACAAACTACAGTAACGTTAGCAAATATTCCAGAGTTACCTCTACTAGACAAAAACCAGTAACCTGGTGAGGAAACTCATCCTTATATCCTCTACTGTGAAGGGTGATAATCTCTTGCATGAGCTTCAAGAGCCTCCTTCAGGATCCTCCTGACACTCCTTTCGAAGTTTTGAAAGGGTAGTGCAAGAGGGATGAGGGGAGGGCTTAAGGATATGGAGGGAGAGGGGGGAGGTTTGAGGACTTGCCTGAAGGAGAAGCTGGAGGAGGAGCACCATAAATGAGTGCCTTGTTAATTGTCGTGTGTCAGTGGAGAGTCCATGAGAGGTTTTGTAGGTGCTGGGAGAGGAGGAGGAGGGAGGGGGGCAAGCTGCTAGGTAAAGAGAGAGAAGGTGAGGGAAAGAAGGAAGGAAAGGAGGAAAAATTGATGGGGGTGAGAATGTGAAACATCGATTAAGATGAGTATACGAAACGTTGGTATGAGAAATGAGAAAGGGAAGAGGACCCAGCAAATCAACCCGTCCTCAGATCTGGAAGTTATATATATATATATATATATATATATATATATATATATATATATATATATATATATATATATATATATAAAATCCCGCACCTCCTCCTAATTTCCAAACTACGGATTCTCTGCATTATATTCACACCACACATATCCCTCGTTAATTCTATGATTCACCTCATCTTTCATAGACCCATCTGCTGACACGTCCACTCCCAAATATGTGAATACATTCACCTCCTCCATACTCTCTCCCTCCGAATATATAAAATTTGCAATTTTGGCTTAAATAGCAAAGCTCTTCTTGCCCAATAAGGCAAGCGAAAAATGTGTATGCTGCAGTACTTTCGCAAAAATCATTCTGAACCTTACGAAAAAATATATTTCATTGTGTTTGTTTATTATTAAATTACTGTAAACTTATCTAAAATATATTTAGTAGGATTAGGCTAAATTAAATTGCGCTTGTTATAATAATGTTAGATAAGTTTTTTAAGGTTAATTTGGCACAAAATTATTAATTTTTTACAATAACATAAATGAAAAAATATATCTTTAAACGTATAAGAGAAAATTTTAGAAAGGATTTAATTTTAAATGAGTTCTTGCTAATTGACCAGTGTTACCTATTCCGCACGACATATATAAAATATGTTTTCTGACGTGTGTGTGTGTGGGGGGGGGGGGTGCCGATTAGGCCGAACTCTCTAAAATTTTACCCATTATTTCTTATAGTTTTTCTATAGACGTTACTTAATTATGTTAAGTGAATTAGAGATTATCGTTAATTTCTTATAAGTATTTTGGGGACTAAGTGCGGCCAGTTGTACAGTTGACCGTATGCTAAAAATCACACTTTTGCTCGTACAAATTCATTTGATTAATAAGAGACTGACCCTGTGGAACACCGCGTGTAATGTGTCCCCCACTCTGATTTCTCCCCATTTATGCAAACTCACTGTTGCCTATCTGTTAATCACGCCTCTATCCAGAAAAAAAATATCTGCTATTCCGTGTGCCTCTACTTTCCTCAGCAGGAAGACTGGATTGGACAAGTATCTTCACCAAGTGCCTGATCAACCAGGCTGTGATGTATATGTGGGGCAGCGGGCCTCCAGCAGCAACAGGCGCTGGTTGACCAGGCAAGCACCAGACAAGCCTGGCCCATGGCCGGGCTCCGAGAGTAGGGAGACTCTCGAAACTCATCAAAGGTATACCAAAGGTAGTAACATTCTTCGATTTGAAATTCTACCAAAAGCCTTACTAAAGTTCATATACACAATATAATATTCATAACCATGATCTACCTCCTCAAATACCTTACTGAAAAAAGTTAGTAAAACCGTGTGGAAATTCATTAATTTATGTCTTTAAAGGCTGCTTTGAAGAGCCTAGGCAATTATTTATTCCAGCAATTTTTCCCACAATGGGTTATATTCGAAGGTAAGGACCTGTCTCCTGCTTTGTAGATAGGTATCACATTTGCCATTTTCCACTTACCTGGCATTGTACCGGGTTGTAGTGACTGGTTGAAAAACTAGCCAATGGTTTGCTTAGTTCCTCCTTACATTCCTTTATATCTCTTGAGGACAGTTCATGAGAACTCAGGGATTTGTTTGTTTTTAATCTATTTGAGAACCTGGTCACTATTGACCTTGATCGTGTGTATCTTATTTTTCTCCTGATCTATGTAAAAAATCTTTTGTTTTTGTAATTTCTCTAGTATTTGCCTACATAAAAAAATTGAGAGGATTGTACACAATTCTGTGTCAGTGAGCTGACCAGAGCAACTTCTAAGTAAATTCTTGAATACCTTGACTAACTTCATAATCTCTTTTGGCCATTCTTATTCCTTTTTATATTTCCCTTTTAGTTGAATATATTGATTTCTTAACTACCCCCTCTTCCCTTTTTAGTCGCCTGTAAATGCCTCTCTTTTAACCTTTGAGATGTTTAGCCTATTGTTTATCCATTTAGGGTCATTTTTGTTTGATCTAATTTCCCCATTTGGAACGTAAGTTGTCTTAGCAGCTAGAACTATGCTCTGAAATGTCATATTGCCAATCATCACCATCTACCTGACCAATAGTCAGATCATTCCAGTTCAACCCACCCAGGTAATATCTCAGTCCACTGAAATTGGCCAGGCAGAAGCCAGGGACAGAGACTTGATTGCAGTTATTAGGGTAGTTCCATGATATATTGTGATCGCTTTCCCCAAGCTCATCGTTAACATTAAGATTATTAATTAGTGATTCCTTGTTAGCAAGAATCAAGTGAAGCAGTTTATTTCCTTTAGTTGGTTCTGTCACAAACTGTTTTAAACACGCCTGGATCATATCAAGAAAGTCGCTTGACTCAAGATTTCCTGTTAAATTGCTCCACTCAAATTGTTTAAAGTTAAAATCTCCCATAAAAGTTTACCACATTCCTTATCAAAGTTTAGGAGATTGTAAATCACACCCAAGATTAGTTGTTAACGTCCCTCAAGAAAGTGTAGCCAAACAGATTCAGTGTCTGTCGCTTCTCGTTTTATATCATGTCTAACGCAGCAGTTTAAATTATTCGTGACATATATCGCCGCAGGCCTACTGGCCCATGTGAGGCATGTCTAAGTCACCTACCTACTGGCTTAAGCCACTGACCCAACCTAGTCAGGTCCAGGCTACATCCACTCAAGGAAGGAGCACCTACTCGTATATTTATCTAACCTATTTTTAAAACTACACAATGTTTTGATTTCTATGACAGTACTTGGGAGTTCGTTCCACTCATCCACAACGCTACTACCAAACCAGTGCTTCCCTATACCCAACCTAAATCTGAATTTTTCCAACTTAAAACAATTGCTGCGAGTCCTGTCCTATTTACATTCGAGTCCTATTTACATCCCTTTATTCCTATTTTCCATTTATACACCTCCATCGTATCCTCCCCCTAATTCTACGCCTTTCTAGAGAATGCAGATTTAGGGCCTCTCAATCTATCCTCATACATGGGATCAACTTTCTCATCCACCTTTGTACGTTTTCCAGTGCATTTATATTCATTCTGTAATAAGGTGACCAGAACTGTGCAGCAAAATCTAAATGAGGTTTAGCCAAAAATATATAGAGTTGACGAACAACCTGAGGACTTCTATTATTTATGCTTCGCGATATGAAGCCAAGGATTCTATTCGCTTTATTGCGAACACATATGCACTGTTGTCTTGGTTTCAGATTACTTCTAACCAGAACTCCCAAATCCTTTCCGCAATCAGTAATATTAAGATCTACATTATCTAGCTTATATGTGGCATGGTTATTTTCCTGTCCAACGTTTAGAACTTTGCACATGTCTGTATTAAACTGCATCTGCCACTTCTCCGACCACTGCATCAGTCTATTCAAATCTTCCTGGTGTGCTTTAATATCCTCATTAAAATGAATTGGACGGCCTATTTTGGTGTCAGCAAACTTGCTTATGTCGCTATTTATTCCTTCATCTATGTCGTTTATGTAAATTGTGAACAACAGAGGGCGCAACATGGATCCCTGTGGAACACCGCTTATGAAGCATTGCAAGTCTGATTTCTCCCCATTTATGCAAACTCATTGCTACCTATTTGTCAACCATGCCTCTACCTATAAAAAATTTCTCCTCCTGTTCCATGTGCCTTAATTTTCCTCATTACCCTCTGATGTGGAACTCTGTCATAAGCTTTACTGAAGTCCATATGCACAATATTACGTTCATTACCATGATCTACTTCCTCAAACACCTTAGTGAAAAAAAGTTAGTAAATTCGTAAGGCAGGAACGCCCCTTTGTAAAACCTCGCTGAAATTCATTAATCAATTTATGCCTTTTAAGATTGCTACGAATTGCCCCGACAATTATTGATTCTATATTTCCCACTGTGGAGGTAAGGTTTATTGGTCTATAGTTAGAAGCTAAGGACCTGTCTCCTGGTTTGTAAATAGGTATTACATTTGCCATTTACCACCTGTCTGGCACTATGCCAGTTTGTAGTGATGAGATTAGCCAAAGGTTTGCTAAGTTCCTCTTTACATTCCTTTAGAACCCTTACAAACAGTTCATCAGGGCCTGGGGATTTGTTAGGTTTTATTTTCTCCATTTCTCTATCAATGTGGAGTAATTCATAGCCTTAGGTATGGCATTCAGAAGGTATTTCTTTATCCTTCAGAGTGGACCAGGTCTCTGTTATAGCAATATTAACTATGCTTCTAGCACTTGCAATTAATCTCAGCTCATCCATCTTATTTCTTATGCTCTACTATTAGTTTAGTAAACCTTAAGGATCACCTTTCTGACCTTCGTCGAGGAGTAACTTGTGAAGCTCTCACCTTCAAGGACCAGACCCTTTCCTTCTTCATTCTCCACCCCACTCCCCTCCCCCTGCTCCCTTCCCCACCACACTCCCAACCCCTCCCCACACTTCTCAGCGATTCCCTTCCCAGTCACCTCCTACAACACTTCCTCACCCCAATATCGACACCCTCCCCACACCCCAACATACCACATACCGATACCCACCCCACACTACAACCTACCCCTTCCCGATTCTCTCTACACACCACAACCTACCCAATCCCGATACCCTCCCCACATCCCTCCCCATCCCGACACCCTTCCCGCTTCCTTCAACCCTCCCAACCTCCCGCAACCCTTCCCCTCACCCTTTTCCTCACCCATCCCGACAAATTCCCCTCACCCGTCCCCACCCCCTCCACCTCAAACGGACCACAACATTCCGTGGGTTGCAGTATTGTTACTTTTACTGCCCAGGAAATACGTTAATTGTTTCATGCCTCGAGTCCACAAAGTCTTTAGCCAATTTTTTCTCTCTGTCAGAGGCTAACTTGCCCTCTTGCTCTGTCTGATTCTCTCTCTCTCTCTCTCTCTCTCTCTCTCTCTCTCTCTCTCTTAAATTTTCAGTTTCTATGGGGACATGAAAGTCCCTTAGACTGTACTCTGGAACCTCAGCGAGAAAGTAACTTAAGAGTACAGAAACCCAAGAGTACATTTTCCTTACAGTTGTTGTAGTAACACCCTAGGCTTGTTTTATTAACACCTTTGGCATTTTGGGCGAAGCACGGATGATCATACTAAATGCAAAGAATGTGGTCAGTCTTATGGTCACTTTCTTGAACACTTTATGCTTAATTGTCCAATTATTGAGGAATAAGCTGATAGTATAATAACGTATATGATATGCCCTATTTCCCAAGTCTTTTGTATATCCACCCCTCAAGGAAGGTTCCTTGATGTTGGTGAGGGGCTCTTGATTTAGGGAATTGGATCTATGCTCCAGTTCCCCGAATTAAGCCTGAATGCCTTCCACATCCCCCCCAGGCGCTGTATAATCCTCCGGGTTTAGCGCTTCCCCCTTGATTGTAATAATAATAATAATAATTTTGTATATCCATATGCTCTTGCGCTTCCCTCCACTGGATGCATAAGTGGTGCAAAGCAAACTAGCCTCTTCGGCAGCAAAATCTGATCTAACACTCTTGTGATGGTATTGGTTGTGGTGAAGGTAGCGGTAGTAGTAGTGGTGGTTGTCCTGGCAGTAGTGGTGGTTGTGGTGAGGGTAGTGGTAGTGGCAATAATGGTGGTGGTATGGACACTAATTACAGAACACATCCACATGCCCGGACGCCCTTGTTTAAAGAAACATGTCAGCTGTGACGTGGAGGTACTGGAGAGAGAGAGAGAGAGAGAGAGAGAGAGAGAGAGAGAGAGAGAGAGAGAGAGAGAGAGAGAGAGAGAAAGAAAGAAAGAAGAGCAGAAGATGGGGGAAGGATAGTCAGGTACTGGAAAAGGATGGATTGTCAAAAATTTTAGAGTGTAAGCTTCAAACTTGATGTGCTGGTGTATTTTAGGATATTGGTCTCTATTTAACCGTTGGCTATGTTGATCCTAATTTCTAAATTTTATATGAAGAAAATGGAGAAGCCATTTGTCCCAGGACCAGACTCCCGTAACATCATATTTATAACTGCAACCCACCACTACTACAACCCCCCATCATCCATTACCACCACACCACCCATCACTACCCACCACTCACCACCACCCACCACCACCCACAACTACTCACTACCACTCACCTACAAAACTATCCTCAGTGCCACAACCAGTCATCATTTAAGCCACTTTGTGTCTTACATTTGTGCCTTTGATGAGTTCCAAGAGTTTTTGTACACCCGGCCCTGGGCCAGGCTTGACTGGTCAACCAGGCTGTTGCTGCTGGAGACATATCCATCACAGCCTGGTTGATCTGACACTTTAGTTAGAGATACTTGTCAGGTTTCTTCTTGAAGACAGCAACACTTGTCCCAGCAGTGTTTCTGGTAACTTCGGGTAAGATATTGAATAGTCTGGGTTCCTGGATGTTGATATTCAGTGTTCTCTTATTGTGCCCACAACGCTTCTGCATTTTATTCTGTTTATTTTACACACTTCCTCCCATATCTCTCACTCCACTATGTTATGCCAGTGTGCAGATTTAAGACTAGGCCCTCAAGTACTTTCCACTTATATATTATCGTGTGTATCTACCTACCTGGAGTCTAAACGATACAGAACTATTTCCCTTGTTTTGAATGTTCTCATTATCCATCCCGTCATTTTCCTGGAGGTTACCTGGAGGTTATTCCGGGGATCAACGACCCCCGCGGCCCGGTCCATGACCAGGCCTCCCGATGGATCAGGGCCTGATCAACTAGGCTGTTACTGCTGGCCGCATGCAGTCCGACGTACGAGCCACAGCCCGGCTGATCCGGCACTGACTTTAGGTATCTGTCCAGCTCTCTCTTGAAGGCAGCCAGGGGTTTATTGGCAATTCCCCTAATGCTTGATGGGAGGCTGTTGAACAGTTTTGGGCCCCGGACACTTATGGTGTTTTCTCTTAGTGTACCAATGGCGCCCCTACTTTTTTATTGGCGGCATTTTGCTCGCCTGCCAGTCTTTTACTTTCGTTAGGGAGTGATTTCTGTTGTGCAGATTTGGACCCTTCTTCCAAGATTTTCCCAGTGAGATAGATATTTTCTCTCCCCCCTCGTTCCAACGAGTACAATTCAAGTGCTTCCAAGCGTTCCAGTAGTTAAGGGCTTTTTACCAGAACTTATTACGTGCAGTAAAAGGATCCTGTACATCTCTCTAGATCTTTCGATTTCACCTGCTTTGTATGGAGATGTACAGCAGTTTTTCCAGCTAGAGAGAACAGTGAATTTGAAAAGGATCAATCATGGGCTTGGCATCTCTCGTTTTGAAAGTTCTCCATTATCCATCCTATCATTTTCTTTGCACGTGCGTCGTGGCACTGTTGTGATCCTTGAAAAGTGGATCCTCAGACATTACCCACTCCCAGGGTCCCTTAACATTTTTTTTCCGCTCTTTTTGTTATGGCCCGGAGTCAGTAGTTTACTGTTTAGTTATTTATCTCCTCCCGTTTTCCATAACGGAGTAAATTTGGGAAATTTTTCTCATTGAACAATCATATTGTTTTTCCGTTGCCCCCTGGAAACTTTGTTTATATCTTCTTGGAGGTTAACCGCGTCCCCAGAGATAAAAAGCCTCATGCAGATTCCTAGTATCATCCGCAAAGGATGATACGGTGCTGTGGGTGTATATCTCTGTTTATGTCTGATATGAGTGTAAGGAATAAGATGGGGGCGAGTACTGTGCCTTGTGGAACAGAGCTCTTCACTATGGCAGCCTCCGATTTAATCTGTTGGGCCACTAAATCTTTGTGTTCGATTTGTTAGGAAGTTGAAGATCCATCTCCCCACTTTCCCAGTTATTCCTTTAGCACGTATTTTATGGGCTATTACGCCATGATCGCATTTGTCAAATGCTTTTGCAAAGTCTGTGTATATTACATCTGCATTCTGATTTTCTTTCAGTGCATCCAAGGCCATGTCATAGTGATCCAGTAGTTGTGAGAGGCAGGAGCGACCTGCCCTGAACCCATGTTGCCCTGGATTGTGCAGATTTTGGGAATCCAGGTGATTTGCAATCCTGGCTAATACTCTTTCGATTTTTTTTTGATGTGGGAATTTAGGGCTACTGGTCTGCAATTTTTAGCTAGTGATCTACTACCTCCCTTATGCAAAGGAGCTATGTCTGCACTCTTTAGGTCTCGGGTATTTCACCTAGATCTAAGCTCTTTCTCCAAATAATACTGAGTGTTTGTGCTAGTGGAACTACTGCTACTATTACTACTACTGCTGCTGCTATTACTACTACTACTTCTACTACTACTACTACTACTACCATCATCATTACCATAATTACAATTACTGCTACTACCACCACCCACCCATCAATACCACCACTACTCATCACTACCACTATTCATCACTACCACTACCGCCCATCACTACCACCACCAGGAGCTACTTTAGCGTGCGGTCTACCGCAGTATTCGCAGTCAGCGCTGTGAGCTGACTTTTTTAACGCGCGGTCTACCTTTTATGTTATAATTAACCTAACCTAACCTAACCAGGTTAGGTTAGGTAAGATCGCAGGCTAAAGTGTAAATGAGCTGATAGACCGCACGCTGCAGCAGCACCCACCACCATCACTACCACCATCACCACTCATCACTACCACTACCCATCACTACCACCATCCCATCCATTACTACCACCACCCATCACTACCAGCACCTCCCCTCCCTCACCACTACTACTGCCTACACCACTCTCCTTCCATCCCTCCCTCCTCTTGCACTCCCCAGAGCACAACATTCTCCATCATGCTCGGGTTGCAGTCACCACTTTGACAGTAATTATTTCTGTGCGCCTGTGTCCGGGGTGTTAAGAGGCGTCCCCTTACGCCCTCAGGGCTCTCCCACCCCACCCACTGCTGTGTTAGGGGAGTAGGAAGCGTCTCCTAAAGCGCTCTGGGCTCACCCACACCACCCACTGTTTTGTTAGGGGTGGAGGCGTCTCCTTACGCCCTCAAGGCTCACCCACCCCGCCCACAACCTTCTTGGTGGGTCCATTCATCCACACTCTTCATCCCCTCCTTCCCCTCACTTCCTCCCTCTCCTTTCCTTTCTCCCCCTTCACTTCCTCTTTCTCCTTCCCCCTTCGCTTCCTCCCAGGTCTACCTATTTACCAGAAGTCTACCTGGAGGTTGTTCCGAGAGTCTTCATCCCCTCAGCCTGGTCCTCGACCAGGCCTCCCGGTGGAGCAGGGCCTGATCAACTAAGCTGTTACTGTTGGCAGCAGACAGTCCAGCGTACGAACTACAGCCCGGCTGATCGAGCAATGACTTGAGTTATCTGTCTAGTTCCCTGTTGAAGGCAGCCAGGCTTCTATTGATAATCCCCATCATGTATAATGGGAAGCTGTTGAATAGTCTTGGGCCCGGACACTTACTGTGTTTTCTTTCATTGTACTCACGGGACCCTGTTGTTCACTGGGAGTATGTAGCACCGTCTGCAGTGTCTTTTGATTTCATAGGGAGTGATTTCTTTGTACAGATTTGCGACCAGTACCTCTAGGATTTTCCAGATGTAGATTATATGCTTGAGGATGTCTTCCTTGTCCTTCCTTAATTTACCAGCACTCACTAGCAGCCTAGTGATGCCACAGTCTTATGCAAGTGCATATTGTATGTATACACTCAGTGGCCACTTTATTAGGTACACCTGTACACCTCGTTTATGCAAATTTCTAATCAGCCAATCACATGGTAGCACCTCAGTGTATGCATAGTTGTTCAGACTGAACATCAGAATGGGTCAGAAATGTGATGGTGGCTTTGACGGTGGAATGATTGTTGGTGACGGACGAGCTGGTTTGAGTGTCTCAGAAACTTTTGATCTCCTGGGCTTTTCATGTAAAATGGTCTCTGGAGTTTAGGGAAAATCCAGTGAGCGGCAAGGCTGAGGGATTGATTACCACCTCTTGCGACCCCTGAATGGGTCACAATGCATGTACATATATGCATCTTAATATTAATGTATATTACCTGTTCATATAATTTTATATTGCTGATATCTGTGATATTAGCTAAATCGCAGATATATTGTTTTTTTTATTATTATTTGACTTAGCTGTATTATCAGGTAGGATGTAACATTTACGCCTTATTCTGTGCTCATTGTTCGAGTGTGTTGAGTAGCTGTCTGCATTGGCAAACTAGCTTTGATAACTGCCTCCTCGCTTGTTTAATTGCCGGCTTATCTGTAGTTGCTGGGCAGGAGCAGTCCACGGGACAGTCACGTGACCAGGGTGGGGTGATCACACCTGAGTGAGGAGACTGCCTTGCCTTGCCTTGTTGGAACATCTCTGTCGCTCTCTCTTGTTGTTAGTTCGTGGTTTAGACTCTATTCTGGTAGAGTATATTTTCTGTGGCGAGACGAAACATACTTCTCGTAATGCTGTGTAACTCTGTTCACAGAACATAGCCTAGACTTCGTGATTTTTGACGTTTTATTGAGGTTGTGTCACACTAACACTCTTAAGATTTGTCAGGTCCTGAGCTGTAGCTTCTGACTTAATCTGTTCTGGTATCTGTGCACCGTCACAGTCGAGGATTTTATGCTGAACTTAGATTCAGCATTAAGGGAGTTTTGTGACTTTTGTGGTGGATCTGCAGATGGTCTCCACTTAGTGTCTTTATGTGATCTCCTTATTCCTGGCTCTTGAGTTTCTGCTGCTTGTTATATTGCTGTTCGGCGAATCGGTCGTCTTATTGTTCAGGCAAGCTGTTCTGATTGCCAGGCTGGTCAAGAAGTTAGTTTGTGTGAGGACATTTAGTCAGTTAATGGTGAAGTCGAGTCGAGTCTTGAGACATAGCTAACTTCTGAAGAGCACCTACATACACACATTCATACACACATGCTTACTTGTATATATTAGTATTATGTTCTTAAATGCTGACAATGTACCAGACGGTACTTAAAAGCCATAAAGATGTGATACGTACCTTCAGCACAATAATACTGTATATGAGAGAAGTGTAGCAACTTATATCCTGTATTATATTAATTTACTTTGATTTTGTCCACCTAGACAGCTTTAACTCTGTTAATAAATTCCTACAAGTGAGTTCCTACAAGACATAACAAACTCTGCTATAGTCACATTGTTCTTAAACCTTCACATTAGATAAGAGGTTAGTGATCTAACAAGACATGTTGCTGGCACAGTTGAGGAACACCAGACACAGACAGAATGACACTACGAGACTCACAGCAGACACTACAAGACTCACAACAGACACTACAAGACTCACAGTAGACACTACAAGACTCACATCAGATGCTACAAGACTCGCAACAGACACTACAAGACTCACAGCAGACGCAACAAGACTCACAACAGACACTACAAGACTCACAACAGACGCAACAAGACTCACAGCAGACGCTACAAGACTCACAGCAGACGCTACAAGACTCACAACAGACACTACAAGACTCACAGCAGACACTACAAAATTCACAACAGACCCTACAAGACTCACAGCAGACGCAACAAGACTCATAACAGACACTACAAGACTCACAGCAGACACTACAAAATTCACAACAGACACTACAAGACTCACAACAGACACAAGACTCACAACAGACGACTCTCAACAGACACTGCACGACTAACAACAGACACTACAGGATTAACAGACACTACAAGACTCGCAACAGACACTACAAGAGTCACAGCAGACACTACAAGAGTCACAGCAGACACTACAAGAGTCACAGCAGACACTACAAGAGTCACAGCAGACACTACAAGAGTCACAGCAGACACTACAAGAGTCACAGCAGACACTACAAGAGTCACAGCAGACACTACAAGAGTCACAGCAGACACTACAAGAGTCACAGCAGACACTACAAGAGTCACAGCAGACACTACAAGAGTCACAGCAGACACTACAAGAGTCACAGCAGACACTACAAGAGTCACAGCAGACACTACAAGAGTCACAGCAGACACTACAAGAGTCACAGCAGACACTACAAGAGTCACAGCAGACACTACAAGAGTCACAGCAGACACTACAAGAGTCACAGCAGACACTACAAGAGTCACAGCAGACACTACAAGAGTCACAACAGACGCAACAAGACTCACAGCAGACACTACAAGACTCACAGCAGACACTACAAGACTCACAACAGACGCTACAAGACTCACAGCAGACGCTACAAGACTCACAGCAGACGCTACAAGACTCTCAACAGACACTACAAGACTCTCAACAGACACTACAAGACTCACAACAGACACTACAAGACTCACAGCAGACACTACAAAATTCACAACAGACCCTACAAGACTCACAGCAGACGCAACAAGACTCACAACAGACACTACAAGACTCACAGCAGACACTACAAAATTCACAACAGACACAAGACTCACAACAGACGACTCTCAACAGACACTGCACGACTAACAACAGACACTACAGGACTAACAGACACTACAAGACTCGCAACAGACACTACAAGTCACAACAGACACTACAAGAGTCACAACAGACACTACAAGAGTCACAACAGACACTACAAGAGTCACAACAGACACTACAAGAGTCACAACAGACACTACAAGAGTCACAACAGACACTACAAGAGTCACAACAGACACTACAAGAGTCACAGCAGACACTACAAGAGTCACAGCAGACGCAGCAAGAGTCACAGCAGACGCAGCAAGAGTCGCAGCAGACGCAGCAAGAGTCGCAGCAGACGCAGCAAGAGTCGCAGCAGACGCAGCAAGAGTCGCAGCAGACGCAGCAAGAGTCGCAGCAGACGCAGCAAGAGTCGCAGCAGACGCAGCAAGAGTCGCAGCAGACGCAGCAAGAGTCGCAGCAGACGCAGCAAGAGTCGCAGCAGACGCAGCAAGAGTCGCAGCAGACGCAGCAAGAGTCGCAGCAGACGCAGCAAGAGTCGCAGCAGACGCAGCAAGAGTCGCAGCAGACGCAGCAAGAGTCGCAGCAGACGCAGCAAGAGTCGCAGCAGACGCAGCAAGAGTCGCAGCAGACGCAGCAAGAGTCGCAGCAGACGCAGCAAGAGTCGCAGCAGACGCAGCAAGAGTCGCAGCAGACGCAGCAAGAGTCGCAGCAGACGCAGCAAGAGTCGCAGCAGACGCAGCAAGAGTCGCAGCAGACGCAGCAAGAGTCGCAGCAGACGCAGCAAGAGTCGCAGCAGACGCAACAAGAGTCGCAGTGTCGTGTGGGGGTTCGGTAGGAGATTGATGGGTAAGGTAAACTCACTTGTTGGATGGTAACACTATTGTCAGACTGTGGTAATGGGAGATGGAGCCCAGGGTGCCGTGTCCTGCCTTCTATGATGCCTATGCGTCGTCTGAGGCCGAGGTAGCTCGTCTCACTCGCTCGCTGCATCCCATGACATCATACAGTAACAGGCCTAAGGGATCTTCTATATAAACACATGGATGGTACTATAATGCTCATCTAATCTATGCATACAACACATGTAAAGGAGGATCAACAACTATGCTGACAGCTCGGTCATGTTACGTATGTCGTCTCGACATACACTACTATGCTATAGGCTGAACAGGCAGGTGGTTCTGGGCTGATTCTACACAATAACAAATTCATATATAACTTAGAACTAATGCCGCCTGCTTCTGTGTGTGCTTATGAGGCTCATCCTCCAACTGTAACGATGGAACCACTTACAGCCTTAAATCATGTACGTTCCTTGTGCCCCCAGGGTACTTTCCCTTGTATCAAAAGTAATGTCACACATATACCTCAGTCTGCACCACCTCTTGTTTGCGCCACAGAGACAAATCGTGGTCGTCAACCATCTCAGAGATCACCAAGAACCAGTGTACAGAGTCGTTATACACCTCGTAGTATTCATAGTACATTCAGTAACCATAGTCGGCGGAATTGTTAAAACTGTGGTTTCCGTGGCCATATTGCAATTAATTGTCCTGATAGTTACCCTAAGAGACGTCGTACTGATGATGAGTACCCAGATCTTCCCTACTGTACTTATAGAATACATGGATGGTACTATAATGCTCATCTAATCTATGCATACAACACATGTAAAGGAGGATCAGCAACTATGCTGACAGAAGCAGACGCAACAAGAGTCGCAGCAGACGCAACAAGAGTCGCAGCAGACGCAACAAGAGTCGCAGCAGACGCAACAAGAGTCGCAGCAGACGCAACAAGAGTCGCAGCAGACGCAACAAGAGTCGCAGCAGACGCAACAAGAGTCGCAGCAAGTCGCAACAAGAGTCGCAGCAAGTCGCAACAAGAGTCGCAGCAAGTCGCAACAAGAGTCGCAGCAAGTCGCAACAAGAGTCGCAGCAAGTCGCAACAAGAGTCGCAGCAAGTCGCAACAAGAGTCGCAGCAAGTCGCAACAAGAGTCGCAGCAAGTCGCAACAAGAGTCGCAGCAAGTCGCAACAAGAGTCGCAGCAAGTCGCAACAAGAGTCGCAGCAAGTCGCAACAAGAGTCGCAGCAAGTCGCAACAAGAGTCGCAGCAAGTCGCAACAAGAGTCGCAGCAAGTCGCAACAAGAGTCGCAGCAAGTCGCAACAAGAGTCGCAAGCAAGTCGCAACAAGAGTCCTGCAACAAGAGTCGCAGCAAGTCGCAACAAGAGTCGCAGCAAGTCGCAACAAGAGTCGCAGCAGTCGCAACAAGAGTCGCAGCAAGTCGCAACAAAGAGTCGCAGCAAGTCGCAACAAGAGTCGCAGCAAGTCGCAACAAGAGTCGCAGCAAGTCGCAACAAGAGTCGCAGCAAGTCGCAACAAGAGTCGCAGCAAGTCGCAACAAGAGTCGCAGCAAGTCGCAACAAGAGTCGCAGCAAGTCGCAACAAGAGTCGCAGCAAGTCGCAACAAGAGTCGCAGCAAGTCGCAACAAGAGTCGCAGCAAGTCGCAACAAGAGTCGCAGCAAGTCGCAACAAGAGTCGCAGCAAGTCGCAACAAGAGTCGCAACAAGTCGCAACAAGTCGCAACAAGTCGCAACAAGTCGCAACAAGAGTCGCAACAAGTCGCAACAAGAGTCGCAGCAGACGCAACAAGAGTCGCAGCAAGTCGCAACAAGAGTCGCAGCAAGTCGCAACAAGAGTCGCAGCAAGTCGCAACAAGAGTCGCAACAAGAGTCGCAACAAGAGTCGCAGCAAGTCGCAACAAGAGTCGCAGCAAGTCGCAACAAGAGTCGCAGCAAGTCGCAACAAGAGTCGCAGCAAGTCGCAACAAGTCGCAACAAGAGTCGCAACAAGTCGCAACAAGAGTCGCAACAAGTCGCAACAAGAGTCGCAACAAGTCGCAACAAGAGTCGCAACAAGTCGCAACAAGAGTCGCAACAAGTCGCAACAAGAGTCGCAACAAGTCGCAACAAGAGTCGCAACAAGTCACAACAAGAGTCGCAACAAGTCACAACAAGAGTCGCAACAAGTCACAACAAGAGTCGCAACAAGTCACAACAGACGCAACAAGTCACAACAGACGCAACAAGAGTCGCAACAGACGCAACAAGAGTCGCAACAGACGCAACAAGACTCACAACAGACGCAACAAGACTCACAACAGACATACGAAACGCGGAATAAAGAGTGGCGCCCGCGGTACATAGCATGTTATGGAGAAGACGCTCTGCCCTCCACTTCCCAGAGACACTTAGCAATTCTTACCTGAAGTTCCTGCTGGGTGAAGTATCTTCTTCGTACATGTCGCAGACTTCATGCTGTGTTGTATTAACATAATTGTTGCGATATAATTATGATGTTGCTGTACGGAAATAGAGAATTAAAGAGTAAAAGCCAAATAAAAACTATTTTGCTCACCTCCCCTTATTTTCAACCCCACCTCCCCTTTTCTTCTCTTCACCTCCCCTTCAACCCCACCTCCCTTTTCTTCTCTTCACCTCCCCTTATCTTCAACCCCCACCCCCCCTTATTTTCAACCCCCACCTCCCCGTATCTTTAACCCCCACCTTCCCATATCTTTAAACCCCCACCTTCCCATATCTTTAACCCTCACCTTCCCATATCTTTAACCCCCCCTTCCTTATCTTCAACCTCACCTTCATCTTCTTCTCACTTCCTACCCCGGTCTTCTTCCCACGCCCCTCGTTCATTCTCACCCGTCGTCTACGCTCGTTCCTTATCATTCTTCCCCTTCATCCTTCCCTTCCTGCCCTTCATCTTTCACTTCCTCCCTTCGTACTTTCTCCCCACTCGACTTCGCCAATACTATTGGCTAATATTTGAGGAAAGGTTATGGCTTTGAGGGGCGCAGCTTGGCCCGGGGAGATGGTGTGATTGGAAGGGGTGACCTGCCTGTGTGGGGAGTGGGAGGCATGACCTGCCTGTGTGGGGAAGTGAGAGGGGGTGTTGGAGAACATGGGGTGAATGGGGGAGGGGGAAACTGTGGTACCTAGGGTGTTAAGTAAATGAACACAGATGCAACTAATGTGGCATTTCATTGTGGCAACGTTTCGCTCTCCAGGAGCCGTGTCAAGCTGTTAGGTAGCGGCTTGACAAAACTCCTGGGGAGGGAAACGTTGCCACATGTGTTTCATCTGTGTCCATTTAACTAATATTCTGTAGGTAATTCTACCATTATTACTGACCTGGGGTGGCTGTGTAAGTGTAAGGAGACAATAATAATAATAATAATAATAATAATAATTATTTGTACAAGTACATGTACAAGGTATACAGGTCTAGCTGACATCAATCACATACTACTATATAGAAAGACCCTTGTTATTCAGAGCATTTCGGGCAAATTAGGTCAGTTTGTCCCCAGGATGCGACCCACACCCGTCGACTAACACCTAGGTACCTATTTTACTGATAGGTGAACATGGACAGTAGGTGTCTTAAGGAAACACGTCCTAATTTTTCCACCCGTACCGGGGATCGACCCCTGGACCTCAGTGTGTGAGCTGAGTGCGCTGGCGATCGAGCTACGGGACACGCAGGATGAATGAGGCAGATAATTATGATTTTTTCTTGCCTTGCAAGAAACTGAGATACGTGGTGTCTTATCTCAACATATCTACTCCTGCTATCTTAACAAAATAAGGACTTGTGTTACCAGTGGTCGGAGAAGATAGCCACCAACAGCTTAATTGATAGTGTTTTCAGTCAGGAGGCCTGGTCTCTCGTGTGTAGTTTTTATTGTGTTAACCTCGTGTGGTCCAGTGGTTGTAGGAAGTCAGTCGCTGACTTCTACTGCGTTCTGAGTTAGCATACTGTGCTTGCTGGTAGGGGGGGAGGGGTTTACCTGACCTGTAATGGCGGGGATTACCTGACCTGTGGTGGTGATGGTAGGGGCCACCTGACCTGTGGTGGTAGTAGGGGATCACCTGACCTGTGGTGGTAGCAGGGGATCACCTGACCTGTGGTGGTAGCAGGGGATCACCTGACCTGTGGTGGTAGCAGGGGATCACCTGACCTGTGGTGGTAGCAGGGGATCACCTGACCTGTGGTGGTAGCAGGGGATCACCTGACCTGTGGTGGTAGCAGGGGATCACCTGACCTGTGGTGGTAGCAGGGGATCACCTGACCTGTGGTGGTAGCAGGGATCACCTGACCTGTGGTGGTAGCAGGGGATCACCTGACCTGTGGTGGTAGCAGGGGATCACCTGACCTGTGGTGATAGCAGGGGATCACCTGACCTGTGGTGGTGGTAGGGGTCACCTGACCTGTGGTGGTGGTGGCGGCAAGGGTTACTTGACCCATGGCGGTGGTGGTGGCAGGGATCCTTAACTGTGGTGATGACAGGGGTCACTTTACCTGAGGTGATGGCACGGCTCACCTTAACTGTGGTGATGGCAAGGGTCACCTTCACTGTGGTGATGGCAGGGGTCTCCTTACCTGTAGTGATGGCAGAGGTCACCTTACCGAGGTGATGGCAGGGGTCACCTTACCTGAGGTGATGGCAGGGGTCACCTTACCTGAGGTGATGGCAAGGGTCACCTTACTTGTTGTGATGGCAGGGGTAATCTTACCTGTGGTGATGGTAGGAGTCACCTTACCTGTGGTGATGGCAGGGGTCACCTTACCTGAGGTGATGGCAGGGGTCACCTTACCTGAGGTGATGACAGGGGTCATCTTACCTGTGATGATGGCAGGGGTTATCTTACCTGTGATGATGACAGGGGTCACCTTACCTGTGGTTGGGCAAGGGCTTGTGATGCATCTCCCCTGGGGGGAGGGAGAAAGTCAAGGCCTCTAGGGGTAGATTTAATCTTCATGGGGAAGGAGGGAGAGGGAGGGTAGGGGAAGGAGGGAGGGTAGGGGAAGGAGGGAGAGGGAGGGTAGGGGAAGGAGGGGAGAGGGAAGGTAGGGGAAAGAGGGAGGGAAGGGGAAGGAGGGAGAGGGGGGGAAGGAGGGAGAGGGAGGGAAGGGGAAGGAGGGAGAGGGAGGGAAGGGGAAGGAGGGAGAGGGAGGGAAGGGAGAGTAGTCAAAGGTCATCTCTTTCTCACCTGAGAATATTAAGATACCTCTGAATTTTTTTCCAGATTTCTCCTCTTGAAAAGGTGTACAGAGATTAATTTACTACACACAGTAAGAGAGGTGTATCACGAGAGGTGTATCACGAGAGGTGTATCACGAGAGGTGTATCACGGGAGGTGTATCACGGGAGGTGTATCACGGGAGGTGTATCACGGGAGGTGTATCACGGGAGGTGTATCACGGGAGGTGTATCACGGGAGGTGTATCACGGGAGGTGTATCACGGGAGGTGTATCACGGGAGGTGTAACACGATAGGTGTAACACGATAGGTGTAACACGATAGGTGTAACACGATAGGTGTAACACGATAGGTGTATCACGATAGGTGTATCACGATAGGTGTATCACGATAGGTGTATCACGATAGGTGTATCACGATAGGTGTATCACGATAGGTGTATCACGATAGGTGTATCACGAGAGGTGTATCACGAGAGGTGTATCACGAGAGGTGTATCACGAGAGGTGTATCACGAGAGGTGTATCACGAGAGGTGTATCACGAGAGGTGTATCACGAGAGGTGTATCACGAGAGGTGTATCACGAGAGGGGTATCACGAGAGGGGTATCACGAGAGGGGTATCACGAGAGGGGTATCACGAGAGGGGTATCACGAGAGGTGTATCACAAGAGGTGTATCACGAGAGGGGTATCACAAAAGGGGTTTCACAAGAGGTGTATGTCTCTCAGTGTATATACAGTCGGAAGTTTAACCAACGGTGCAAAACATTCCCAGTGAAAAGCAGAAGAGCCACTCATTATGTGTCAAGGGACCAAGACTTTTCAACACCTTACCTTCAAACTTAGAAGGGACTTTAAGTTCCTCAAGTCAGTTTCTGATCAAACGGCTGTGGTACATACCATAAGTTTAAAAGTATGACTTTTTCTACTCTGTTAACTTTGCATTAGGTTTCCACCATCGACCTCGTTAGTTATCAGAGGCTCGTTGTTATATTTCCTGTGACATACATCTGTCACACCTGTATAGTGCATCTATGTGACACATGTGAGCGATTTCGACTGATATTCCAACCTAGTTCTGACTTCCTAGGTGACCGCCTGGTCAACCAGGCTATTGCTGCTAGCAATATGCTGGTCCGCATAGCCAATCACAACCTGAGTCCTTTGGCACTTGGCGAAAGTAACGATCCAGTTACCTATTAAAAAATAACTTTTACCATTATTCCAGTAGCATTTCTAATTGGTGGTAATGGAAGTGGAATTGTTGTGGGATGAACTCCAGATGCTGTTTACCTGAAGGATGCTTCCAGGGGCCAACGTCCCCTCTGCCTTGTACCAGACCAGGCCTTCCGGTGGATCAAGGCTTGATTAACCAGGCTGTTATTGTTGTCTGCACGTAGCCCAACTTAAGAATCATAGTTCGGCTGGTCAGAAAATGATTGAGGAACTTGTCTTGCTTCCTCTTGAAGACAACCAGAGGTTTGGTGGGAATTTCTCTTATGTACAGAGGGAGGATGTTGAAGAGTCGGAGACCTCTGATACTAAAAGAGTTCCCTCTTAGCATTGTCACGAACTACGGATGTTGACATAATGCTTTCCTATTGTTGTAACCTACAGATTTTGACAGTGTTTTCTTTTTTTGTTATAAACTACGGGTACTGATATAATTGTTATGAACTACAAATGTTAACACAGTGTTTCTCCTATTGTCATGTACTATGGATGTTGACATAGTGTTCTCTTATTGTTATGAACTGGGGATGTTGATAGTGTTCTCTTATTGCATAATTGAGTTTAAAGACTATCGATCTATGCACCACCAGTCAGGAACACTTTAATTCCCAAAATAGGAATTAAGCCTCTTTCTTTAGGAAGTGATTTCAGCGAGCAGACTTAGGACTTACGCCTCCAGATTTTCCAGGTGTGCATTATGGCACATCTTTCTCGTCTACATTGCAGAGATTACACATCGAAGGATTTCAGATGTTCCCACTTTAGATGCTGCGATTTTCCCTGCATTGTAAGGGTTGTTAATGTTAATATTCCAGTTCTAGGGAGAAAAAGTTAATTTAGGATTATAACCATTGGCTTGGAATCTCTTATTTTGAAGTTTCTAGTTATCCAGCTTATGATGATAGAAAACTTTTGTGATTGTTGTATGTAAGATCTGCTGACATTATTGCTCCTAGGTCCCTCACATTAATCTTCAGCCTCATTATGGAGTCTGAGTTTGTTTTATACGGCGTCCCATTTTTTATGGGGGTAGCGCAGGAGGCTGTGACGGCTAGCTGTAGGGATAGCTGGCAGGCGGTAGGGAGGTTGCGTAGACTGTGATGTGTGGGTAGTGGTGATGCTCTTTGGTTGTTGTGGGTGTAGTGAAGGATACTATGTTTACTGGCTGTGGGAGTGGTTGTGCTGCCCACTTCTCTCTGCTTACGATCAGTATCAAAGCACTGCAGTGTATTCACTTATTTCTTGTGTTTCGTCACTGAAACACGGGCTTACAGTGACTGAAGTAGTTCGTGGCAGTTAGTGGGTCCTCACTGTATTTTTTTTTCTGTATTTTGTAGCACTTCTCTTATTTATTATATAACTTGCTTGGTATAGTTCTATACTCATAACTGATTTCAGATTTCACTGTAACTTCTTTACTTTGTTTCATTTTCTAGTTATTGTACAGCCAACTTACCTTGTGGAACAACACAGTACTTACTGTTGTTTCTTACATCAATGTAAACCAAAGTAGGCACCACACCTTTGCTGACCATGATGCATTTTTTTTTTAAATCGTGGTGACCTTTGCAAGTTTTCACTCTCGTTGAACTGTTCACTGTCGAAAAAGAATTGTTAAACAGTATTGTAAGGTGGTGTCACTTTGATCTCCCCTTAATATCACTGGAGACAGTTTGTCAACATTAACGTTTGGTTTTTGCCTTTAGTTTAATACTTTTAGTGCATACTCATGTCAAGTGTTTTAAGTTATGTTTTCACCATCGAGAAGCGGTGGTATGTCTTATTTTTCTTTATGGACACTGTGCGGAGCGAACACTTTTTATAGAGTACATTTCGCTCTGGTTAGAGCTGCTTTCGTTGTCGTTTTTATATAAAGCTCTATGCAGAATGAAATGTCATCTATAAAGAAGGTTCTCTGTGGACCAAATGTATTGTAAAGCAATGTTGATGGTAGAGTAATGTTATGAGAGTTATAATGTCGGAGAGTTAAAATGTAAGTGCAGTCAGAAGACAAATGACTGCCAACAACTTGAGAGAAAGTAATGAATGCATTCACTTGGGACACCATTACTGATACCGTTTCGGTCCTTGGACTTAGACCACTTTAAATACATGAAAGTGTCCCAAGTGAGTGCATTGGTATCAATTTCTAATAAATAAATCAGTTGACCTATCTGCTTCATCAGAAATGAAGTTGACATTTTCAGTTACACTGTGACTAACAGACTATGAAACTCTTCTGGAAATGCTTTAGTGTTATCAGTCATATTATTATGTATCGGTGAACCATTTGGGGTTACATAGTGCTCGGGAAAAGGGAAGCACTCGGGTTTAATCCAAGGAAGGGGAAGCTCTCATAGTTGCTGAACTCATAGTGGACTGCCTGACGATATTCTCATTGTTTTACCGAAGTCTCTCGGCTCAGGCACTAAGATTCATTACTTCATGTATGTAACTCATCCTGTGTGACAGAAGGCGGCAGGGAACCGATGGTAACCTTCCTTCTTACAATGTAACTGTCTCATGTAATAAGGTAACTGCGCACTGTAAAAAATGGCGAAAATGAGAAATAATACCTGGATCGAAGTATAAATTAAATTTGAACCACTTAATAGAGAGGAAAATGTATGCTAAGGAGTTAGATTTGAAAATGTCAGAATATCTCACATTCAAGGATCACAATAGTGTTACTGTCACAACCGCAAAGATAATGATAGGCTGGATAACTAGAACCTGGAAAACAAAGAGAATGATAGGCTGGATAACTAGAACCTGGAAAACAAAGATAATGATAGGCTGGATAACTAGAACCTGGAAAACAAAGATAATGATAGGCTGGATAACTAGAACCTGGAAAACAAAGATAATGATAGGCTGGATAACTAGAACCTGGAAAACAAAGATAATGATAGGCTGGATAACTAGAACCTGGAAAACAAAGATAATGATTGGCTGGATAACTAGAACCTGGAAAACAAAGAGATGCCAAGCTAATGATGGCACTCCTTTTGTCTGTGTTCTTTCTCAGCGGGATATTGCTGGACGGTAACAACCCCTTTTAGAAGGTAGGCGTAATCACAGGTCCGGAGAATGTCCAGAGAACCTTCGCTATCCATATAAATTCAGCCAAGTACCAAAATTATTAAGAATGCCTGAAGTCCCTCGAACTGTACTCTCTGGAGGTGAGAAAGGTGCATAATTTACATCTAAAAAGATAATGACAGGATTAGTTCCAAACTTACACACGTTAAATCACACACTGCAAGAGCAACGACCCTGGTGGGTTTAGCGCTTAGTTTTGATTATAATAATGATCTGCAAGAGCAAGAGGCTCGACAGATGGAAAAACTAATAAAAACCTGGGTGCTATGAGCACACCAAAACATAAGTCAATCAGTGTAAAGGGACCAAGTATTTTCAACACTTTTCAGACATCAGGAGAATTACTAACAGTCGACTAGCTGATCAGCAGGACTGTGGTACATGCGTTGGACTGGGTGGAACCAGCACCACCAGCCAGTTTGATCAAACCGTCAACCTGGAGGTGAGGTAAGTAAGTTTATTCAGGTATACCCCCTGAACCAACTACGGGTAAACTACAGATACAAAGCAGCAGCACACTGCGGATGTTTCTACAATGCAATTGTAATATAGAACAGGGTACCAGCGCACTGCAGGTGTTCCTGTTTTCGTTAAAACTAGTGACTATCCAGTCCTCTTCCCCTTCCCTCCCCGTCTATCATTCCCCTCCAGCTCGTCTCCCCAACCTTTCAAGGAGGTGGCTGAGAATTTCGAAATGATAATATATAATTCCCGGTATGCTGGAATGATACCCTGGAAGCTGCCGTACCTGATGACTCCTTGCTGCAATAATAGACGATATCGTCATTGCTCTGGAGTGTACCTAGAGGGTGTTTCGGCATGGTCCATGACCATGCGCCCGCGGGGTATGCCGATAAGGGCCTGATCACTGCAGTCTCCCAGCTCAGACTGACGGAAAACTCAGCGTTTCTTCCCACTGTGTAACTATCACTCAACATCACACTGCGGATGTATCCAGTTTAGATAAATATAAAAAAAAATGGTTAAAAAGGGACCGCACACTTTATGGAGACTTAGTGGTGATGTGTTCCTACTATGGTCAGCTATATGCGTGTGGCCAACACTGACAGCCTGGTTGATCAAGCCCTGATCCACGGTGAGACCTGTGCATGGACCAGGCCGTGGGGGCGTTAACCCCCAGAACTCCCTCCGGTTATACTCCAAGTACCGTCTACTCGCTTGTCTACAGGCACCCTCCACTCCCACTCCATCTACCCCTCCACAGCTCCATCTTTCCATCCTCTGCTCCATCTATCCCTCCCAACTCCAGCTATTCCTCCTTAGCTCAATCTATTCTTCCCCAGCTCCATCCATCCCGCCCATGCTCTATCCCTCCCTTGCTCCATCTAACCCACCCCAGCTCCAGGATCTGCATGAGAGTGCCATCTATTGAGGACGCGGTTAACCTCCAAGAACATATAAAACAAGTTTTCTAATGGGCAACGGAAAACAATATGATGTTCATTGAAGACAAATTCCAACTACTTCGTTGTGGAAAACTGGAGGAGATAATAATTAGAAATGATCATATAATAGACCGAAAAAATAATGAGGGACCTGGGAGTGAGTAATGAGGGAGTGGTAATGTCTGGGAGTGAGTGATGTCTGGTAATGTCTGGGGGTGGTAATGTCTGAGGATCTCACTTTCAAGGATCACAACAGTGCCACGATCGCACTTGCGAAGAAAATGATAGGATGGATAATGAGAACTTTCAAAACAAGAGATGCCAAGCCAATGATGATCCTTTTCAAATCACTTGTTCTCTCTAGGCTGGAATACTGCTGTACATTAACATCCCCGTTCAAAGCAGGTGAAATTGCAGATCTAGAGAGTGCACAGAGAACCTTTACTGCACATATAAGTACCATCAAACACCTCAACTACTGGGAAGCTTGGAAGCACTTGGCTTGTAGTCACTGGAACGCAGGAGAGAGAGATGTATCATAATCTACACTTCGAAAATTCTAGAAGGAATGATCCCGAATCTGCACACAGAAATCACTCCCTAGCAAAGTAAGAGACTGGGCAGGCGATGCAAAATACCCCCAATGAAAAGTAGGGGCGCCATTGGTACAATAAAACACAATAAGTGTTCGGGGCCCAAGACTGTTCAACAGCCTCCCACCATGCATAAGGGGAATTACCAATAGGCCCTTGGCTGCCTTCAAGAGGGAGCTGGACAGATAAAGTCGGTGCCAGATCTGCCGGGCTGTGGTTCCTAAGGTGGACTACGTGCGGCCAGCAGTGACAGCCTGGTTGATCAGGCCCTGATCCACCGGGAGGCTGGGCCATGGACCGGACCGCGGGGGCGTTGATCCCCGGAATACCCTCAAGGTAGACTCCAGGTAGATCCCTCCCCTGTTCCATCTATTCTTCCCCTTCTCCATCTGTCCCTCCTCAACTGTACCCATCCCTCCCCAGCTTCATGTATCCCCCAGCTCCATCTATCCCTTTCCAGCTCCATCTGTCCCTCCCCAGCTCCATCTGTCCCTCCCCAGCTCTACCTGTCCCTCCCCTGCTCCATCTCTCTCTCCCCAGGACCATCTATCCCTCCCCAGGACCATCTATCCCTCCCCAAGGACCATCTATCCCTCCCCAGGACCATCTATCCCTCCCCAGGACCATCTATCCCTCCCCAGGACCATCTATCCCTCCCCAGGACCATCTATCCTCCCCAGGACCATCTATCCTCCCAGGACCATCTATCCCTCCCCAGGACCATCTATCTCTCCCCAGGACCATCTATTCCCTCCCCAGGACCATCTATCCCTCCCCAGGGACCATCTATCCCTCCCCAGGACCATCTATCCTCCCCAGGACCATCTATCCCTCCCCAGGACACATACTCCCCGGACATCTATCCCTCCCCAGGACCATCTATCCTCCCCAGGACCATCTATCCCTCCCCAGGACCATCTATCCCTCCCCAGGACCATCTATCCCTCCCCAGGACCATCTATCCCTCCCCAGGACCATCTATCCCTCCCCAGGACCATCTATCCCTCCCCAGGACCATCTGTCTCTCCCCAGGACCATCTATCCTCCCCAGGACCATCTATCCCTCCCCAGGACCATCTATACTCCCCAGGACCATCTATCCCTCCCCAGGACCATCTATCTCTCCCCAGGACCATCTACTCTCCCCAGGACCATCTGTCTCTCCCCAGGACATCATCTCTCCCCAGGACCATCTGTCCTCCCAGGACCATCTATCCTCCCCATGACCATCTATCCCTCCCAGGACCATCTATCCCTCCCAGGACCATCTATCCCTCCCCAGGACCATCTATCCTCCCCAGGACCATCTATCCTCCCCAGGACCATCTATTTCTCCCAGGACCATCTATCCCTCCCCAGGACCATCTATTCCCTCCCCAGGACCATCTCTCCTCCCCAGGACCATCTATCCCTCCACAGGACCATCTTCTCTCCCCAGGGACCATCTATCTCCCTCCCCAGGACCATCTTCCCTCCCCAGGACCATCTACTCCTCCCCAGGACCATCTATCCCTCCCCAGGACCATCTATCCCTCCCAGGACCATCTATCCTCCCCAGGACCATCTATCCCTCCCCAGGACCATCTAACTCTCCCCAGGACCATCTAACTCTCCCCAGGACCATCTAACTCTCCCCAGGACCATCTAACTCTCCCCAGGACCATCTATCCTCCCCAGGACCATCTATCCCTCCCCAGGATCATCTATCTCTCCCCAGGACCATCTATCCCTCCCCAGACCATCTAACCCTCCCCAGGACCATCTATCCTCCCCAGGACCATCTATCCCTCTCCCAGGACCATCTATCCCTCCCCAGGACATCTATCTCCCAGACCATCTTCCCTCCCCAGGACCATCTAACCCTCCCCAGGACCATCTATCTCCCAGGACCATCTATCCCTCCCCAGGACCATCTATCCCTCCCCAGGACCATCTATCCTCCCCAGGACCATCTATCCCTCCCCAGGACCATCTATCTCTCCCCAGGACCATCTATCCCTCCCCAGGACCATCTTCTCTCCCAGGACCATCTATCTCTCCCCAGGACCATCTTCTCCCAGGACCATCTATTCCCTCCCAGGACCATCTATTCCCCCAGGACCATCTATCCCTCCCCAGGACCATCTATCCCTCCCAGGACCATCTACTCCCTCCCCAGGACCATCTATCCTCCCCCAGGACCACTCTATCCTCCCCAGGACCATCTATCCCTCCCAGGACCATCTATCCCTCCCCAGGACCATCTATCCCTCCCCAGGACCATCTATCCCTCCCCAGGACCATCTATCCCTCCCCAGGACCATCTATCCCTCCCCAGGACCATCTGTCTCTCCCCAGGACCATCTGTCTCTCCCCAGGACCATCTGTCTCTCCCCAGGACCATCTATATCTCCCCAGGACCATTTATCCCTCCCCAGGACCATCTACCTCTCCCCAGGACCATCTATGTCTCCCCAGGACCATCTGTCTCTCCCCAGGACGATCTATCTCTCCCCAGGACCATCTGTCTCCTCAGGACCATCTATCCCTCCCCATGACCATCTATCCCTCCCAGGACCATCTATCCCTCCCCAGGACCATCTATCCCTCCCCAGGACCATCTATCCCTCCCCAGGACCATCTATTTCTCCCCAGGACCATCTATTCCTCCCCAGGACCATCTATCCCTCCCCAGGACCATCTATTTCTCCCCAGGACCATCTATCCCTCCCCAGGACCATCTATCCCTCCCCAGGACCATCTCTCCCTCCCCAGGACCATCTATCTCTCCCCAGGACCATCTGTCTCTCCCCAGGACCATCTAACTCTCCCCAGGACCATCTAACTCTCCCCAGGACCATCTAACTCTCCCCAGGACCATCTAACTCTCCCCAGGACCATCTAATCTCTCCCCAGGACCATCTAACTCCTCCCCAGGACCATCTAATCCTCCCCAGGACCATCTAATCTCTCCCAGGACCATCTATCCCTCCCCAGGATCATCTATCTCTCCCCAGGACCATCTATCCCTCCCCAGACCATCTAACCCTCCCCAGGACCATCTATCTCTCCCCAGGACCATCTATCCCTCCCCAGGACCATCTATCCCTCCCCAGGCCCATCTATCCCTTCCCAGGACCAGCTATCTCTCCCCAGGACCATCTATCTCTCCCCAGGACCATCTGTCTCTCCCCAGGACCATCTATCTCTCCCCAGGACCATCTGTCTCCTCAGGACCATCTATCCCTCCCAGGACCTTCTATCCCTCCTCAGGACCATCTATCCCTCCCAAGGACCATCTATCCCTCCCCAGGACCATCTCTCTCCCTCCCCAGGACCATCTATCCCTCCCCAGGACCATCTATCCCTCCCCAGGACCATCTATCCCTCCCAAGGACCATCTATCCCTCCCCAGGACCATCTATCCCTCCCCAGGACCATCTATCACTACCCAGGACCATCTGTCCCTCCCCATGACCATCTATCCCTCCCCAGGACCATCTATTTCTCCCCAGGACCATCTATCTCTCCCCAGGACCATCTATCCTCCCCAGGACCATCTATCCCTCCCAGGACCATCTATCCCTCCCCAGGACCATCTATCCCTCCCCAGGACCATCTATCCCTCCCCAGGACCATCTAACCCTCCCCAGGACCATCTAACCCTCCCCAGGGCCATCTATCCCTCCCCAGGACCATCTATCTCTCCCCAGGACCATCTATCTCTCCCCAGGACCATCTATCCCTCCCCAGGACCATCTATCCCTCCCCAGGACCATCTATCTCTCCCCAGGACCATCTATCCCTCCCCAGGACCATCTAACCCTCCCCAGGACCATCTAACCCTCCCCAGGACCATCTATCTCTCTCCAGGACCATCTTCTCTCCCCAGGACCATCTATCCCTCCCCAGGACCATCTATCCCTCCCCAGGACCATCATCCCTCTCAGGACTATCTATCCCTCCCAGGACCATCTATCTCTCCCCAGGACCATCTGTCTCTCCCCATGACCATCTATCTCTCCCCATGACCATCTATCTCTCCCCAGGACCATCTGTCTCTCCCCAGGACCATCTATCTCCCATGACCATTTATCCCTCCCCAGCAACCATCTACCCTCCTCAGGACCATCTCCTCCCCAAACATCTACCCTCCCCAGAACCATCTATCCCTCCCCAGGACCATCTATCCCTCCCCAGGACCATCTATCCCTCCCCAGGACCATCTATCCCTCCCAAGGAACATCTATCCCTCCCCAGGACCATCTATCCCTCCCCAGGACCATCTATCCCTCCCAGGACCATCTATCCCTCCTCAGGACCATCTATCCCTCCCCAGGACCATCTATCCCTCCCCAGGACCATCTATCCCTCCCCAGGACCATCTATCCCTCCCCAGGACCATCTATCCCTCCCCAGGACCATCTATCCCTCCCCAGGACCATCCATCTCTCCCCAGGACCATCTATCCCTCCCCAGGGCCATCTATCCCTCCCCAGGACCATCTATCTCTCCCCAGGACCATCTATCTCTCCCCAGGACCATCTATCTCTCCCCAGGACCATCTGTCCCTCCCCAGGACCATCTATCCCTCTCCAGGACCATCTATCCCTCTCCAGTACCATCTATCCCTCCCCAGGACCATCTATCCCTCCCCAGGACCATCTATCCCTCCCCAGGACCATCTATCCCTCCCCAGGACCATCTAACCCTCCCCAGGGCCATCTATCCCTCCCCAGGACCATCTATCTCTCCCCAGGACCATCTATCCCTCCCCAGGACCATCTATCTCTCCCCAGGACCATCTATCCCTCCCCAGGACCATCTAACCCTCCCCAGACATCTAACCCTCCCCAGGACCATTATCTATCCCAGGACCATCTGTCTCTCCCAGGACCATCTATCCCTCCCCAGGACCATCTATCCCTCCCAGGACCATCCATCCCTCTCCAGGACTATCTATCCCTCCCAAGGACCATCTATCTCTCCCCAGGACCATCTGTCTCTCCCCATGACCATCTATCCTCCCCAGACCATCTATCTCTCCCCAGGACCATCTGTCCCTCCCCAGGACCATCTATCTTCCCATGACCATTTATCCCTCCCCAGCACCATCTATCCCTCCTCAGGACCATCTATCCCTCCCCAGAACCATCTATCCCTCCCCAGACCATCTATCCCTCCCCAGGACCATCTATCCCTCCCCAGGACCATCTATCCCTCCCCAGGACCATCTATCCCTCCCAAGGAACATCTATCCCTCCCCAGGACCATCTATCCCTCCCCAGGACCATCTATCCCTCCCAGGACCATCTATCCCTCCCAGGACCATCTATCCCCCCAGGACCATCTATCCCTCCCCAGGACCATCTATCCCTCCCCAAACCATCTATCCCCCCAAGGACCATCTATCCCTCCCAGACCATCTATCCCTTCCCCAGACCATCTATCCCTCCCCAGGACCATCTATCCCTCCTAGGACCATCTATCCCTCCCAGAACCATCTATCCTCCCCAGGACCATCTACCCTCCCTAGGACCAGCTATCCCCCCTAGGACCATCTATCCCTCCTTAGGGACCATCTATCCCTCCCCAGGACCATCTATCCTCCCAGGACCATCTATCCCTCCCAGACCATCTATCCCTCCCCATGACCATCTATCCCTCCCAGGACCATCTATCCCTCCCCAGGACCATCTATCCCTCCCCAGGACCACTATCCCTCCCCAGGACCACTATCCCTCCCCAGGACCATGTATCCCTCCCCAGGACCATTATCCCTCCCCAGGACCATGTATCCCTCCCAGACCATGTATCCCTCCCCAGGACCATGTATCCCTCCCCAGGACCCATGTATCCCTCCCCAGGACATGTATCCCTCCCCAGGATCCATGTATCCTCCCCAGGACCATGTATCCCTCCCCAGGACCATGTATCCCTCCCCAGGACCATGTATCCTCCCCAGGACCATGTACTCCCTCCCTGGACCATGTATCCCTCCCCTGACCATGTATCCCTCCCCAGGACCATGTATCCCTCCCAGGACCATGTTCCCTCCCCAGGACCATGTATCCCTCCCCAGGACCATCTATCCCTCCCCAGGACCATCATCTCTCCCAGGACCATCTATCTCTCCCCAGGACCATCTATCCCTCCCCAGGACCATCTATCTCTCCCCAGGACCATTATCCTCCCCATGACCACTATCCCTCCCCATGACCATGTATCCCTCCCAGGACCATCTATCCCTCCCCAGGATCATCCTATCCCTCCCCAGGACATGTATCCCTCCCCAGGACCATGTATCCCTCCCCAGGACCATGTATCCCTCCCAGGACCATGTATCCCTCCCCTGGACCATGTATCCTCCCCCAGGACCATTATCCCTCCCCAGGACCATGTATCCCTCCCCAGGACCATGTATCCCTCCCAGGACCATGTACCCTCCCCAGGACCATGTATCCCTCCCCAGGACCATGTATCCCTCCCCAGGACCATGTATCCCTCCCCAGGACCATGTATCCCTCCCCTGGACCATGTATCCCTCCCCAGGACCATGTATCCCTCCCCAGGACCATGTATCCCTCCCCAGGACCATGTATCCCTCCCCACGACCATGTATCCCTCCCCACGACCATGTATCCCTCCCCAGGACCATGTATCCCTACCCAGGACCATGTATCCCTCCCCAGGACCATCTATCCCTCCCCAGGACCATGTATCCCTCCCCAGGACCATGTATCCCTACCCCAGGACCATTATCCCTCCCCAGGACCATGTAATCCCTCCCCAGGACCATGTATCCCTCCCCAGGACCATGTATCCCTCCCCAGGACCATGTATCCCTCCCCAGGACCATGTATCCCTCCCCAGGACCATGTATCCCTCCCCAGGACCATCTATCTCTCCCCAGGACCATCTATCTCTCCCCAGGACCATCTATCTCTCCCCAGGACCATCTATCTCTCCCCAGGACCATCTATCTCTCCCCAGGACCATCTATCTCTCCCCAGGACCATCTATCCCTCCCCAGGACCATGTATCCCTCCCCAGGACCATGTATCCCTCCCCAGGACCATGTATCCCTCCCCAGGACCATGTATCCCTCCCCAGGACCATGTATCCCTCCCCAGGACCATGTATCCCTCCCCAGGACCATGTATCCCTCCCCAGGACCATGTATCCCTCCCCAGGACCATGTATCCCTCCCCAGGACCATGTATCCCTCCCCAGGACCATGTATCCCTCCCAGGGACCATGTATCCCTCCCCAGGACCATGTATCCCTCCCCAGGACCATGTATCCCTCCCCAGGACCATCTATCCCTCCCCAGGACCATGTATCCCTCCCCAGGCCCATCTATCCCTCCCCAGGACCATCTATCCCTCCCCAGGACCATCTATCCCTCCCAGACCATCTATCCCTCCCCAGGACCATCTATCCCTCCCCAGGACCATCTATCCCTCCCCAGGACCATGTACCCTCCCCAGGACCATCTATCCCTCCCCAGGACCATGTATCCCTCTCCAGGACCATGTATCCCTCCCCAGGACCATGTATCCCTCCCCAGGACCATGTATCCCTTTCCAGGACCATGTATCCCTCCCCAGGACCATGTATCCCTCCCCAGGACCATGTATCCCTCCCCAGGACCATGTATCCCTCCCCAGGACCATCTATCCCTCCCCAGGACCATCTATCCCTCCCCAGGACCATCTATCCCTCCCCAGGACCATCTATCTCTCCCCAGGACCATCTATCCCTCCCCAGGACCATCTATCCCTCCCCAGGACCATCTATCTCTCCCCAGGACCATCTATCTCTCCCCAGGACCATCTATCCTCCCCAGGACCCTCTATCCCTCCCCAGGACCATCTATCCCTCCCCAGGACCATCTATCCCTCCCCAGACCATCTATCCCTCCCCCAGGACCATCTATCCCTCCCCAGGACCATCTATCCCTCCCCAGGACCATCTATCCCTCCCCAGGACCATCTATCCCTCCCCAGGACCATCTATCCCTCCCCAGGACCATCTATCCCTCCCCAGGACCATCTATCCCTCCCCAGGACCATCTATCCCTCCCCAGGACCATCTATCCCTCCCCAGCTCTATAAGGTTACTCTTCAGTCGCCATTTTTTGACATTGATCTTAACAGTTTTACTCCGTCATTCCCAACCGGGGAGCTGGGGGGGGGGGAGGGAGGTAGTGGAAAATAGACAGGAAAGAGGCAGAACTGAAGGAACTTCCTTATTTCTCTCTCTCTCTCTCTCTCTCTCTCTCTCTCTCTCTCTCTTCTCTCTCTCTCTCTCTCTCTCTCTCTCTCTCTCTCTCTCTCTTCCAGTCACGTTTATTGGCGCCTCTTCCCCCTCCTTTTATTCCTTATCATAATTCCTCCATTACTCTTCCTATTTCAGCCTCTCCGTTAATGTTCTTCCTAGTACTTTCTCTTCCTCACTTCCCTGATACTCTCTCTCCTCACTTCCCTGGTACTCTCCCTCCTCACTTCCTGGTAACTCTCCCTCCTCACTTCCCTGGTACTCTCCCTCCTCACTTCCCTGGTACTCTCCCTCCTCACTTCCCTGGTACTCTCCCTCCTCACTTCCCTGGTACTCTCCCTCCTCACTTCCCTGGTCCTCTCCCTCCTCGCTTCTCTGGTACTCTCCCTCCTCACTTCTTCGGTATTCTCCCAACCCCCTCCCTCCCCATGTACTCTCCTTGCCCCTTCCTCACCCTGTACTCTCCCAATCCCTACCATCCCCAGTACTCTCCCAGTACCCTCCCCCGTGCTGGTGGTGATGGCAGACACAAAGCCATGATTCACCTGTCTGCGACACCTGACCGGTCTGGGAAATTCTCCCCCTCTTCCTTCCTCCCTATCCCATCTTCATTCTTACATCTCCCCGGCCCTTCCCTCCGCTCCTGTCCCACCTCTCTAACTTGAGTCTGCCCTTTTTTTCATATCTCATCTCTCCTTTGAATTTTTCTAGGTTCTTTCTTCCTTCCTTGCTCTTCTTCCTGCATTCTTTCATATTCCCCTTCCTTTTCCTCCCTTCTGAACTTTTTACTTATCTACCTTCGACTAGGCCTTCATCTAAAACGATATTAACAAGCAAACGACATGCCCAACACATCTCTATGCAGGGTAAAAACATCAACTATGTTAAATTTTATAGATATGATGATGCAGCCTTCATAAAATCCACCATACCGCAACTAAATAAGAAACGCAAAGATAGGCTAAATGATTTCAACGTTGTTGCTGGCTACATCCCCAACTATGGTGCTAACGTGAGAATAGTGAGAATGCTGTACATAGCCTGTAATAAATTCTTAATTGATTATTCTGCGCCCATGTTAATATTAGCTAAGGAAAATTGTCTCTGGCCCTTATAGCTGATGCAAAATGAAGCCCTCTGAAATATTTTTGGTGTTCTTAAGTCTACCATGGTTCTTAATATATAATTGGTATTAGAATGTTAAGAAAAATGAACCAGACACTGTCACTATAAATGTCAGTTAATGTATAAATAAAAATGTACACAGATGTAAATTTGGGTTGTGAGAACCTTATCACTGTACATAAGAGCATTTCACTCATAAGAACATAAGAAAGGAGGAACACTGCAGGAGGCCTGCTGGCCCATACTAGGCAGGTCCTTTACAATTCATCCCACTAACAAAACATTTGCCCAACCCAATTTTCAATGCCACCCAAGAAATAAGCTCTGATGTGCAAGTCCCACTCAAATCCAACCCCTCCCACTCATGTACTTATCCAACCTAGATTTGAAAGTACCCAAAGTCCCAGCCTCAATAACCCAACTAGGTAGACTGTTCCACTCATCAACTACCCTATTTCCAAACCAATACTTTCCTATGTCCTTTCTAAATCTAAACTTACCTAATTTAAATCCATTACTGCGCGTTCTCTCTTGGAGAGACATCCTCAAGACCTTATTAATATCCCCTTTATTAATACCTATCTTCCACTTATACACTTCGATCAGGTCTCCCCTCATTCTTCGTCTAACAAGTGAATGTAACTTAAGAGTCTTCAATCTTTCTTCATAAGGAAGATTTCTGATGCTATGTATTAATTTAGTCATCCTACGCTGAATGTTTTCTAACGAATTTATGTCCATTTTGTAATACGGAGACCAGAACTGAGCTGCATAATCTAGGTGAGGCCTTACTAATGATGTATAAAGCTGCAGTATGACCTCTGGACTTCTGTTGCTTACACTTCTTGATATAAATCCCAGTAATCTATTTGCCTTATTACGTACGCTTAGGCATTGCTGTCTTGGTTTAAGGTTGCTGCTCACCATAACCCCCAAGTCCTTTTCGCAATCTGTATGGCTAAGTTCTACATCATTTAATTTATAAGTACTAGGGTTATGGGCACTCCCAAGCTTCAGAACCTTGCATTTATCTACATTGAACTGCATCTGCCACTTTTCTGACCAAGAATAGAGTTTGTTTAAATCCTCCTGAAGTTCCCTAACATCTACGTTTGAATCAGTTATCCTCCATGGAAGTTGTGTTTATTTAATATCACATACCTACAAGCCCCTCCCAAGAAGCTCATCACTAGTAATCCCTTCCTACAAGCCCCTCCCAAGAAGCTCATCACTAGTAATCCCTTCCTTAAATAACTTGCAAAGACTCAAGAAGACATTTCTCGCTAAGTGTTAGTAATAATTTATCAAAAGTTATATACAGTGATGGATCTAAGCAGGAGTCTACTGGCGGGGCTGCAGCTGCTCTTGTTACCACCTCTCTAGATAAAAGCGATAAGAACTGCGTTGAGTTTGGTGTAAAAATTAACAACTGGGCGTCTACACTGCAAACTGAATTGTTTGCCATCCTAATGGTACTAAAGTTAACTTATGAGTTTGAGTTTGACTCACATAATAACTGATAACATGCTTATTGGACAAGCCAGGTATAAATGCTTAGAACAAAAAAATAAATTGGTGTTTCGTTTTTTATGGACTCCATCACACTTTAAATTACTCCTTCGTGATAAAGTTCATAAGTTTGCCAAAGTACCCCGATGGAAAATGCCGAATATAAATTTGGTATATCTGTGTCTAGCATTAGGTATAATATTACAAGAGAAGTAAATAGTGAAACTGAATGTTATAGGAAAACAGTTAGAATCCTGCGTAGATCTATAATATATAACCCACTATAACATGAACGTAGGTAAGTATACTTATGGTGCAACTTCCAATGTGAAAAAAAAAACTGTCTGATGTTATTTTACTTCTGTGTCTGCCAAACTGCAAGAAGTACTTGTAACCAAGACTGAACATTGGTTACAAGTGCTACTTCTGTCTGGCAGACACACAGATGATCAAACAAAACGCGAAGATGTAGTTAGTCTCATGTTCATTGTTATGAACACCGTGTGCTTAATTGTTCACTTGCTTAAGAATATAGAGATAGTATAATAACCTATGTGGTATGTCAAGATATCGTATTAATGTTAGTCATATTAAATAAATTTCCTATAATTGCTTGCAACAGATCAGTCAACTGTATACATCAGTCCAGAAGTAATACTGTTAATATTTTTGGGGCATATTTCACAGGCCTTTTTTTTGTATCTATATGCCTCCAGGTATGTCTCCAGAAGGTAGTTTCAGCGCTATTCGTGTTCCTTCCTTCATGACGGTGCCTTCATGTTCCTTCATGACGGTGCATTCATGTTCCTTCCTTCATGACGGTGCCTTTATCTTCCTTCCTTCATGACGGTGCCTTTATCTTCCTTCCTTCATGACGGTGCTTTCATGTTCCTTCCTTCATGACGGTGCATTCATGTTCCTTCCTTCATGAGATTAACCTCTCATTTCTCGGATTAAACTTAATTACCTCCATTCCCCCAGGCGCTGTATGACTCTGATGGGCTTATCACTTCCCAATAATAATGCTAATGATGATAATGATAATGCACAGAACACTCAGAAAGCTAGGTACCTACTATATACTAAGACCAAACGTAGCAGACACACAAAAATGGTAAATAATAACAGACACACACAAGATAGTGTATAACGAACAGAAAGACACAATACCGTGACTGGAACAATACACAGAAGCATAGAAGCAGAAGAGGCTTGAAGACGATGTAATCAGTCCATCAACCTTTGAAGTTTTGAGGTGGTCAGTCCCTCAGTCTGGAGAAGAGTATTGTTCCATAGTCTGAAACAATATGGAGATGAAGTGACAGGATGGAGCCTTATATACCGCCAGGTGGTGAGATGTAGGCTACCAGTAGAGGTAAGAATGAAGTCGTTGGGAGGTCAGGTCCCTCTCAAATCTAGCCATTCTCACTAGTAGAAGTTGTCCATTTATACAATTTTAATGTTCACTCTGTCAGACACTGCAACACAAGGGTATCTTGGTACAGACCTGAAATCAACTTGGACAACTTCTACTAGTGAGAATGGCTGGATTTGAGAGGGACCTGACCTCCCAACTTCATTCTTACCTCTACTGGTAGCCTACATCTCACCACCTGGCGGTATATAAGGCTCCATCCTGTCACTTCATCTCCATATTGTTTCAGACGATGGAACAATACTCTTCTCCAGACTGAGGGACTGACCACCTCAAAACTTCAAAGGTGATGGACTGATTACATCGTCTTCTAGTCTCTTCTGCTTCTATAAACTTTCCTGTACTCGACTGAAGAAGCCTACTGTGTAGGCGAAACGTTTCGAAATAAAGATACCTAAGTGTTGCATATGTGTCTTACCTAACAACCTGTCGGTATTTTATACCATTTTAATGTTCACGTTTATCTAGACTATGTGTAACCAGAATGGTTATGTATTACTACATTAGTTACGTATAACTAACTACATTAGTTACGTACAACTAAACTGTTGATGCATAGATAAACTGTATAACTAAACTGTTTATGAATCACTAAAGTGTCCATAACTACACTGTTTATGTATAACTGAGCAGTGTTCTTAGGTTGTAACGTATGTGTACTACTTTGTATAATATTAAGACATTACCGGTATCGAGGCGTGAAGAGCCACTTTAAGCTTAACGAAGGTGCTTGAAGGTAACAAGGTGGTCAAGCACATGCATGTGTTCACACTCAACTACCTTGTTTACACGTAACGAGGCTGTTCACTCGCATATTGTGCTCGTTGGTGCGTGTTATCGCCTCTGGCCGCCTGATGGTGACTTTGTAATCCCACACGACTTCCAGTGGTGGAATACTAAACTAAGTCCCCACCCAGTAAACCCCTTCAGCACAGCTCCTTCCCTTCATCCCATTCAGAGCAGCTCCTTCCCTTCCTTTTCAGCATAGCTCCTTCCCTTCATCCTCTTCAGTATAGCTTCTTCCCTTCATCCTCTTCAGCATAGCTCCTTCCCTTACCTGGAGGTTATTCCGGGGATCAACGCCCCCGCGGCCCGGTCCATGACCAGGCCTCCCGATGGATCAGGGCCTGATCAACTAGGCTGTTACTGCTGGCCGCACGCAGTCCAACGTACGAGCCACAGCCCGGCTGATCCGGCACTGACTTTAGGTATCTGTCCAGCTCTCTCTTGAAGGCAGCCAGGGGTTTATTGGCAATTTCCCTAATGCTTGATGGGGGCTGTTGAACAGTTTCATCCCCTTCAGAACACTTCCTTCCCTTAATCCCCTTCAGCCAAGCTTCCTTCTTGAGTGCCTGTTCAATCAGGCTGTTGCTGTTACCGCCCCGCTGGACCACACGTTTTTCCTACGAGAAAAGGCTGAAGGCACAAAACTTGCATTCTCTGCTAAGATGAAGACAAGCTGGAGGGGAATATGAGTGAGTGTGAGTTGGACCTTCCTAACATGTGCCATTAGGCCCACTGCAGTGTTCTTTTATTTTTATGTTCTATTGTCTTCATGTCCATTACAGCCTAGTTGATAGTGCTCCGGTTTCCTCTTAAAATCTTCTACATTTGTTTCTGCAATATTTCTGGTATCTAAGTTGTTATGGTAGTGTTTTGATTGGGAACCTGGCCCTCCATGTACATTATCAGGTATCTCTTCTTCGCTTCAGAGTAACTCTGATCGCGGGTTCTAACCCCACCCGTGGTATGGTTCGCTTCAGAGATTACATTCCAAGTACTCTGAGTATTCCCAGGCTAGAAAGTTATGTACTAGTCTTTGCTGGCAGTAAAGGATCTCTGTATATTTTCCAGCTCTGAAGCCTTGAGCTAGGCTGTGGACACATTGGCCCCAGGCGTGAGCACACTTCTGGGCCAGTGCTCTGTTGTTGCTCTTGTTTTGAAAGTTCTTAATGATGACCTTGTCATTTTTCTGATGTTTTCATTGTTTTCCTTTACTGTGTTCTCAAAATAACAGATCAGACATTATTATTCTTAAGTCTTATACCTGCTTTACCCCTTAACCATTCTCAAGAAGCGATTTCATTCCCCTGACACAACTCTCCCTTCCTCTTCCCTCGCAGTCCTTCAAAGTTCTCAGTAAGAAATTGGACCACTATCTCCTGCAGGTACTTGATCAGTCGTTGTGATAACCTTATGAACCTGCGGGTCGCTTGCACCAACAGCCTAGTGGATTAGGGCTGCGCTGCGATGGGAGAACAACCCTCGAATTGGTCACAGGTTTGTCACTCTCTTCCCCTCCATCTTCTACCAGTTATTAACGGTGATATTTCTGTGATAATATTTGTAATTTCATTGAGAGAGAGAGAGAGAGAGAGAGAGAGAGAGAGAGAGAGAGAGAGAGAGAGAGAGAGAGAGAGAAGAGAGAGAGAGAGAGAGAGAGAGAATTATAGTCAATATTTAAATACAAATGGAAGATAAATTAGGACGTGCTGGAACTTGGCCATTGAGAACACAACACCAGGAATTTTAATATACACGAGTGAATGGTCCCAGCGAGGTAATAAAGAGACTTGGAGGAAAATAAAAATTTGACAACCCATAAGAGAGAGAGAGAGAGAGAGAGAGAGAGAGAGAGAGAGAGAGAGAGAGAGAGAGAGAATGCATGCAAATTGATACACAACAGTTAAAGCCCTTCAGAGGAGGTTCATTGATGCTGGTGAGGGGCTCTTGATCGAGGGGAATTTCTGTGCTCCAGTTCCCTGAATTAAGCCTAAATGCCTTCAGTCTCCCCCCCCCTTCCCAGGCGCTGTGTAATAACAGTAATAATAATAACAACAGTTAAAGACGAGGAGCCGGAATCGCGGTCTGTAAATTGACAATTTACGGACCACGGTTCGAACCCCTCGTCCACCCTTCTGTTTATTCATAGACTTTTGTATATTACAAGTTAATTTGAGTTAATGCTTTAAGATATTAAAGATACTTTGTTTCCTAAGTTGGGGATTGAATTCTCTAGGTAAATACACTGATACACACGTATGGTTCTGGATGAGAGAGATATCTGGTTCTGCATGAGAGACGTGTCTGGTTCTGCATGAGACACATGTCTAGTTCTGCATGAGACACACATGTCTGGTTCATGTTCTCTTTCTCATACACATAACCGACACAGAGGCATTCATTGTGGATGATACTAGAATCTGTATGAGAGCGGCATCCACGGAGGACACGGCAAAGGTCCAAGCTAATATGAACAAAGTCTTCCAGTGGTTCACTGACAGCAGTATCAAGTTCTGTTAAGACAAGTTTCACTGATTTCGTTATGGAAAGACTGGGGAAATAAAGGCTGGAGCGGAACATAAAACAAACTCTGATCCCTCAGTAGAGTGTAAGAAACATGAAAGTAATTTTGTCAGATCATCTCACCCTCCAGCATCACAACAGTGTCAGTATCACAACCGCAAGATAACGTAAAGCTGGATAACCAGAACCTTCAAAACAAGGGATGCTATACCAATGATGATACTCAGGTCACTTGTTCTCTTTAGGCTAGAGTATTGCTGTACTCTCAAAGCTCCGTTTAAGGGAGGCGAAATTGTAGACCAGGAAAATCTTCACAAAACCTTCACTGCTCGCATAGATTCAGTCAAGCACCTAAATTACTGAGAACGTTTGATGTCTCTTGATCTGTACTCCCTGGGATGAAGGAGAGGGGTAAATTATAATATTCACCTGGAAAATTCTGGAGGGATTGATCTACCTGCAGGGTATTTCGGGATCAACGCCCCCTCGGCCCGATTCAGGACCAGGCCTCCCGGTGGATGAGGGCCTGATCAACCAGGCTATTACTGCTGGCTGCACGTAGTCCAACGTACAAACCACAGCCCGGCTGATTTGGCACCGACTTTAAGTATTTCTCCAACTCCCTCTTGAAGGCAGCCAGGGGCCTTTTGGTAATTCCCTTATGCATGGTGGGAGTCGGTTGAACAGACTTGGGCCCCGGACACTGATGGTGTTTTCTCTTAGTGTACCAATGGCGCCCCTACTTTTCATTAAGGGAATTTGCACCACCTACCCAGTCCTTTACTTTCGTAAGGAGTGATTTCTGTGTGCAGATTCGGGACCATTCCTTCTAGGATTTTCCAAGTGTAGATTATGATGTACGTATATCTCTCGCCTGCGTTCCAGCGAGTACAAGTCAAGTGCTTCCAAGCGTTCCCAGTAGCTGAGGTGTTTGGTGGAACTAATATGTGCAGTAAAGGTTCTCTGCACACTCTCTAGATCTGCAATTTCACCTACTTTGAACGGAGATGTTAATGTACAGCGCAGTATTCCAGCCTAAGGAGAACAAGTGAATTGAAAAGGATCATCATTGGTCCTAAATCTGAAAGTAAGAAGCTTGGCAAGCGTTGCAAAATACCCCAAATGAAAAGCAGGGTTGCAGTGAGTACACTAAGGAAAAACTCCATAAATCTGAGATCATATATACCCAGGATGACTCGAGTATGGAACACATTCGTACAGCATAATGATGTCAACGAGATAGTTGATCAAATGAAAATGCTGGCCCACTTCATCCTGTTCCCACCTGTATGTTTCGTAACAATAAAAATAGTTTCAAATGAGGTGATGTAGGTAACAGCTCTTAGCTTGTCAATAAAGCTAGGGATCCTTAACCTAACCTTGTCAAACCTTGTGAAAAAAAAAAAAGAAAGGTAACCCCCTTATGTAATAAGGGGGATTACCAACAGACCCCTGGCTGTCTTCAAGAAGGAACCGAACAAGTTTCTCAAGTCAGTTCCTGATCAGCCGGGTTGCTGTGCTTTTGTTGGACTTCGTGCGGCTAGCATCAATAGCCTGAGTGATCAGGGGTGTGGCTGTGGCTCGTACGTTGGACCGCGTGCGGCCAGCAGTAACAGCCTGGTTGACCAGGCCCTGATCCTCCGGGGGGCCTGGTCATGGACCGGGCCGCGGGGTCGGTGACCCTCACAACACTCACCATGTAGACTCCAGGTTGACCTTTTTCTCTTGACTTCATGAATGAATTTACTTTAATGTGTTTTTTAGGGGGAGGGGGTCACCGGGATGGTGGGGGAAGGAGAGAGAGGATGCAGGCGGGAGGGAGGGAGGATAGATGCAGGAGGGAGGGAGGATAGATGCAGGAGGGAGGGAGGATAGATGCAGGAGGGAGGGAGGATAGATGCAGGAGGGAGGGAGGATAGATGCAGGAAGGGAGGGAGGATAGATTCGGGAGGGAGGGAGGATAAAAGCGGGAGGGAGGGAGGATAGATGCAGGAGGGAGGGAGGATAGAGCGGAGGGAGGGAGGATAGATGCAGGAGGGGAGGATAGATGCAGGAGGAGGGAGGATAGATGCAGGAGGAGGGAGGATAGAGCGGAGGGAGGGGGGATAGATGCAGGAGGGGGGAGGATAGATGCAGGAGGGAGGGAGGATAGATGCGAGGGAGGGAGGATAGATGCAGGAGGAGGGAGGATAGATGCAGGAGGGAGGGAGGATAGATGTGGGAGGGAGGAGGATAGATGCAGGAGGGAGGGGGGATAGATGCAGGAGGGAGGAGGATAGATGTAGGAGGGAGGGAGGATAGATGCGGGAGGGAGGGAGAAGATGTGGGAGGGAGGGAGGATAGATGCAGGAGGGAGGGAGGAATAGATGCGGGAGGGAGGGAGATAGATGCAGGGGGGAGGGAGAAGATGCAGGAAGGGAGGGAGGATAGATCGGGAGGGAGGGAGGATAGATGCAGGAGGGAGGGAGGATAGATGCAGGAGGAGGGAGGATAGATGCAGGAGGGAGGGAGGATAGATGCAGGAGGGAAGGAGGATAGATGCAGGAGGGAGGGAGGATAATGCAGGAGGGAGGGAGGATAGATGCAGGAGGGAGGGAGGATAGATGAGGAGGGAAGGGGGATAGAGCAGGAGGGAGGGATGATAGATGCAGAGGGAGGGAGGATAGATCAGGAGGAAGGAGGATAGATGCAGGAGGGAGGGATGATAATGCAGGAGGGAGGGAGGAGAGAGGCGGGAGGGGGGAAGGAGGTGACAGGGGAGGGAATAGGACCAAGGTGTCCCTGGAATTTTAATATCGAGATCCTCCTCTGTTTACTGATGTGTGTGGAGGATAGAGAAGTAGAGAAGGAATAAGGAAGGAGAGGTAGGGATGGGAGGGAGGGAGAATGGAGAAGTTGAGAGGGAATGAGGATGAAGAGGGAGGAAGGGAGCGAGGAAGGAGAGGTAGGGGGAGATTGTGGAGGTAGGGTTTCTGACATCATCTTACCAGAAGATATAAGAAACACTGTTGGGACAAGTGCAAAAGTCTTCAAAAGGAAACTGGGCAGATCAACCAGGCTATGATGGCTGTGTGGGTTAGCAGGCCACGCTCAGCAGCAGCCTGGTTGACCAGGGAAGCACCAGACGAGCCTGGCCCAAGGACGGGTTCAAGGACTGAAAAAAAATCTCTCGAAACTCGCCAAAAGTACATAAAAGGTAGGAAGGAGGGGGTAGGGAAGACGGTGACTTTCTTGTTGTGGTTACTGAAGTCGAGGTTGTTCCTCATCTCGAGTGTCCGTAAGATTATAATCTCACTTACACAGAAAATATCTTTACATGTTCTTCTCTTTCCCGTTTTTTCCTCCCTCCTTCCCCCTATCTCTATCTCTCTCTCTCTCTCTCTCTCTCTCCTCTCTCCCCTTTTCCCAGATGGATGAGAGGTGCCACAAACGGGAGGCACTACAGGCATCATCAACCCCCCTCTGGGTCACGATCAGCAGTGCCCCTTTCATCCCACCACCTGCAATTAGGTGGGATTATTGTTGCCTGGACTCCAGTGGTGCAGATGCTGGTGAGGTGGGGAGGACGGGCGGGTGGTGAGTGGAGGGGTGGGTGGAGGAGTAATGGTAACAGGAGGGGTGAGTGGGGGTAGTTTTCAATAGAGAGGTGGATGGAGGATGTAATAGTGAGTGGGAGTTGTGGCTGGTGCAATTGTTATGGTTGGTTATTGGTGAAATAGTGGTGGTTGATGTAATAGTTGTTGTGATATTAGATGGTGGTTGTGGTGATTGGTGTAATGGTGATAACGCTAGTTTTTGCTGGTAGTAGTTGGTGCAGTGCTGGTTGCGGTAGCAGTTTGCCAGAGACACAATTAGCAAACACTCTCAGCATCCGTGGTCCAAAGCACTTCAAGCTTCTACAAGCGTCTTGAGGCGGCCACTGTACCAGTTCCTGCAGGATATACTCTAACAGCCAGGTTGTGATGCCCATATGGGCACGAGCACCAACAGCCTGGTTGACAAGGCAGTCACCAAGAAAAAACTACAGCAACTTTGACCTAGGTTACCAGAGTAGAACTCTGGAACTGGTTGCACGTGCGTCACAAATGAGCATTAACTAGATTATCCCTTGACCACATAAGATAAGAATATAAGGATTATGGCATATTTATTGAGAAGACTTTTCGCCCTCCAGGTCCAACTCACACCCACTCTTGCACCTCTCCAACCTATTTATAAACCTATCCAAAGTTCTCGCTCTAACAAGGCTAATTGACACTGTGCCACTCATCCACATCTCTGGTGCCATGCCGGTGCTAGCCTATAGCATTTCTAAATCTAAACATACTTGGTTGTGTGTGTGTGTGTGTGTGTGTGTGTGTGTGTGTGTGTGTGTGTGTGTGTGTGTGTGTGTGTGCTTGCGCGCTTGCGCGCGGGCGCGCACTACAGCGAGACTTAATGCTAAATTCAAAGGTATTAAAAGCATTTTAGAAACACAAACACCAAAATACGTTAGTTATTTTTTTTTTTTGACAATGTGAAGTAATGGTTTGAAATTTTCAGGAAAAATGTACAACACAAATGTGGGGAGAAGAGTTTTTACTGACAAAAGTGTATAATAATACTCTAACAAATTACCTTCCAGAGTTACAATACATACAATACAAACTTTAAACAACAGTTGCATAATGATTGTTATACGCGTTATCTAAAACTAATTATAATTTCCCTGGTGTGTAGAATATTGTTGTGTGTTCACAACTCCGTCCATGGCAGGAGAAATGAAGCTGGAAAATGTACAGAGAGAGTTTACTACCAGCGTAGTCACCAGAATAATAATCTTTTTTTTTTCTACAAGTACATGGTACAACTTATACAGACGTAGCTGACACCAGTGATCTACTATTTAGAAAACCCGTGGTTATGCAGAGCATTTCGGGCAACTTAAGTCAATTTTGTCCTCAGGATGCGAGCCACACCAGTCGGCTAGCACCCAGGTACCTTGTTACTTCTAGGTAAACAGGGATAACAAGTGTCTTAAGGAAACACGTCCAATCGGACCTCAGTGTGTGAGCTGAGTGCGCTACCAACCGAGCTATGGGACACCATAACGTATAAACTACTTGGAACGCCTCGTGGCATGTGGATTGAACGTTACTTGAGGATCGGGGCCCCAATCTACGCTGAAGTGAGAAATATGGGAGGAAGTGTAAAATTAACTTACTCTCTTTCAACCTCTCTCCCTCCTCTCTCTCTTCACTATCATTCCGTCTGTGGGTTCCGCAATTTCCACTAGAGGTAGACTCCATCATATATATATATATATATATATATATATATATATATATATATATATATATATATATATATATATATATTTATTTATTATTATTTTATTATCACACTGGCCGATTCCCACCAAGGCAGGGTGGCCAGGAAAAAGAAAAACTTTCACCATTATTCACTCCATCACTGTCTTGCCAGAAGGGTGCTTTACTCTACAGTTTTTAAACTGCAACATTAATACCCCTCCTTCAGAGTGCAGGCACTGTACTTCCCATCTCCAGGACTCAAGTCCGGCCTGCCGGTTTCCCTGAACCCCTTCATAAATGTTACTTTGCTCACACTCCAACAGCACGTCAAGTATTAAAAACCATTTTTCTCCATTCACTCCTATCAAACACGCTCACGCATGCCTGCTGGAAGTCCAAGCCCCTCGCACACAAAACCTCCTTTACCCCCTCTCTCCAACCATTCCTATGCCGACCCCTACCCCGCCTTCCTTCCACTACAGACTGATACACTCTTGAAGTCACTCTGTTTCGCTCCATTCTCTCTACACGTCCAAACCACCTCAACAACCCTTCCTCAGCCCTCTGGACAACAGTTTTGATAATCCCGCACCTCCTCCTAACTTCCAAACTACGAATTCTCTGCATTATATTCACACCACACATTGCCCTCAGACATGACATCTCCACTGCCTCCAGCCTTCTCCTCGCTGCAACATTCATCACCCATGCTTCACACCCATATAAGAGCGTTGGTAAAACTATACTCTCATACATTCCCCTCTTTGCCTCCAAGGACAAAGTTCTTTGTCTCCACAGACTCATAAGTGCACCACTCACCCTTTTTCCCCTCATCAATTCTATGATTCACCTCATCTTTCATAGACCCATCCGCTGACACGTCCACTCCCAAATATCTGAATACATTCACCTCCTCCATACTCTCTCCCTCCAATCTGATATTCAATCTTTCATCACCTAATCTTTTTGTTATCCTCATAACCTTACTCTTTCCTGTATTCACCTTTAATTTTCTTCTTTTGCACACCCTACCAAATTCATCCACCAATCTCTGCAACTTCTCTTCAGAATCTCCCAAGAGCACAGTGTCATCAGCAAAGAGCAGCTGTGACAACTCCCACTTTGTGTGTGATTCTTTATCTTTTAACTCCACGCCTCTTGCCAAGACCCTCGCATTTACTTCTCTTACAACCCCATCTATAAATATATTAAACAACCACGGTGACATCACACATCCTTGTCTAAGGCCTAATTTTACTGGGAAAAAATTTCCCTCTTTCCTACATACTCTAACTTGAGCCTCACTATCCTCGTAAAAACTCTTCACTGCTTTCAGTAACCTACCTCCTACACCATACACTTGCAACATCTGCCACATTGCCCCCCTATCCACCCTGTCATACGCCTTTTCCAAATCCATAAATGCCACAAAGACCTCTTTAACCTTATCTAAATACTGTTCACTTATATGTTTCACTGTAAACACCTGGTCCACACACCCCCTACCTTTCCTAAAGCCTCCTTGTTCATCTGCTATCCTATTCTCCGTCTTACTCTTAATTCTTTCAATAATAACTCTACCATACACTTTACCAGGTATACTCAGCAGACTATCCCCCTATAATTTTTGCACTCTCTTTTATCCCCTTTGCCTTTATACAAAGGAACTATGCATGCTCTCTTCCAATCCCTAGGTACCTTACCCTCTTCCATACATTTATTAAATAATTGCACCAACCACTCCAAAACTATATCCCCACCTGGTTTTAACATTTCTATCTTTATCCCATCAATCCCGGCTGCCTTACCCCCTTTCATTTTACCTACTGCCTCACGAACTTCCCCCACACTCACAAGTGGCTCTTCCTCACTCCTACAAGATGTTATTCCTCCTTGTCCTATACACGAAATCACAGCTTCCCTATCTTCATCAACATTTAACAATTCCTCAAAATATTCCCTCCATCTTCCCAATACCTCTAACTCTCCATTTAATAACTCTCCTCTCCTATTTTTAACTGACAAATCCATTTGTTCTCTAGGCTTTCTTAACTTGTTAATCTCACTCCAAAACTTTTTCTTATTTTCAACAAAATTTGTTGATAACATCTCACCCACTCTCTCATTTGCTCTCTTTTTACATTGCTTCACCACTCTCTTAACCTCTCTTTTTCTCCATATACTCTTCCCTCCTTGCATCACTTCTCTACTTTGTAAAAACTTCTCATATGCTAACTTTTTCTCCCTTACTACTCTCTTTACATCATCATTCCACCAATCGCTCCTCTTCCCTCCCGCACCCACTTTCCTATAACCACAAACTTCTGCTGAAAACACTAACACTACATTTTTAAACCTACCCCATACCTCTTCGACCCCATTGCCTATGCTCTCATTAGCCCATCTATCCTCCAATAGCTGTATATATCTTACCCTAACTGCCTCCTCTTTTTGTTTATAAACCTTCACCTCTCTCTTCCCTGATGCTTCTATTCTCCTTGTATCCCATCTACCTTTTACTCTCAGTGTAGCTACAACTAGAAAGTGATCTGATATATCTGTGGCCCCTCTATAAACATGTACATCCTGAAGTCTACTCAACAGTCTTTTATCTACCAATACATAATTCAACAAACTACTGTCATTTCGCCCTACATCATATCTTGTATACTTATTTATCCTCTTTTTCTTAAAATATGTATTACCTATAACTAAACCCCTTTCTATACAAAGTTCAATCAAAGGGCTCCCATTATCATTTACACCTGGCACCCCAAACTTACCTACCACAACCCTCTCTAAAAGTTTCTCCTACTTTAGCATTCAGGTCCCCTACCACAATTACTCTCTCACTTGGTTCAAAGGCTCCTATACATTCACTTAACATCTCCCAAAATCTCTCTCTCTCCTCTGCATTCCTCTCTTCTCCAGGTGCATAAACACTTATTATGACCCACTTCTCGCATCCAACCTTTACTTTAATCCACATAATTCTTGAATTTACACATTCATATTCTCTTTTCTCCTTCCATAACTGATCATTCAACATTACTGCTACCCCTTCCTTTGCGCTAACTCTCTCAGATACTCCAGATTTAATCCCATTTATTTCCCCCCACTGAAACTCCCCTACCCCCTTCAGCTTTGTTTCGCTTAGGGCCAGGACATCCAACTTCTTTTCATTTATAACATCAGCAATCATCTGTTTCTTGTCATCCGCACTACATCCACGCACATTTAAGCATCCCAGTTTTATAAAGTTTTTCTTCTTCTCTTTTTTAGTAAGTGTCTACAGGAGAAGGGGTTACTAGCCCATTGCTCCCGGCATTTTAGTCGTCTCATACGACACGCATGGCTTACGGAGAAAAGATTCTTTTCCACTTCCCCATGGACAATAGAAGAAATAAAGAAGAACAAGAGCTATTTAGAAAAAGGAGAAAAACCTAGATGTTTGTATATATATATGCATGTGCGTGTCTGTGAAGTGTGACCAAAGTGTAAGTAGGAGTAGCAAGATATCCCTGTTATCTAGCGTGTTTATGAGACAAAAAGAAACCAGCAATCCTACCATCATGCAAAACAGTTACAGGTTTCTGTTTCACAGTCATCTGGCAGGACGGTAGTACTTCCCTGGGTGGTTGCTGTCTACCAACCTACTACCTATATATATATATATATATAATATATTAGGTGATGAAAGATTGAATATCAGATTGGAGGGAGAGAGTATGGAGGAGGTGAACGTATTCAGATATTTGGGAGTGGACGTGTCAGCGGATGGGTCTATGAAAGATGAGGTGAATCATAGAATTGATGAGGGAAAAAGAGTGAGTGGTGCACTTAGGAGTCTGTGGAGACAAAGAACTTTGTCCTTGGAGGCAAAGAGGGGAATGTATGAGAGTATAGTTTTACCAACGCTCTTATATGGGTGTGAAGCGTGGGTGATGAATGTTGCAGCGAGGAGAAGGCTGGAGGCAGTGGAGATGTCATGTCTGAGGGCAATGTGTGGTGTGAATATAATGCAGAGAATTCGTAGTTTGGAAGTTAGGAGGAGGTGCGGGATTACCAAAACTGTTGTCCAGAGGGCTGAGGAAGGGTTGTTGAGGTGGTTCGGACATGTAGAGAGAATGGAGCGAAACAGAATGACTTCAAGAGTGTATCAGTCTGTAGTGGAAGGAAGGCGGGGTAGGGGTCGGCCTAGGAAGGGTTGGAGGGAGGGGGTAAAGGAGGTTTTGTGTGCGAGGGGCTTGGACTTCCAGCAGGCATGCGTGAGCGTGTTTGATAGGAGTGAATGGAGACAAATGATTTTTAATACTTGACGTGCTGTTGGAGTGTGAGCAAAGTAACATTATGAAGGGATTCAGGGAAACCGGCAGGCCGGACTTGAGTCCTGGAGATGGGAAGTACAGTGCCTGCACTCTGAAGGAGGGGTTGTTAATGTTGCAGTTTAAAAACTGTAGTGTAAAGCACCCTTCTGGCAAGACAGTGATGGAGTGAATGATGGTGAAAGTTTTTCTTTTTCGGGCCACCCTGCCTTGGTGGGAATCGGCCGGTGTGATAATAATAATAAATATATATATATATATATATATATATATATATTATATATATATATATTATATTTTATTGTGACCACGAACGAGTGGTATTGATCAATAACACTGCACTAGCCAAGGACTCGAATCCATGCTGCTTTGGCCTGCCTCTTGGTGGGCGAAAACGCATGACGCCCTAATCCACTGGACCATACAATCCTTACAAGTAGGGCATCCAGCGGATGTTGTACTCCCTACCCAAGGACACACGATGGTGTGGATGACTCTAGGCTAATTTCATTCTAGTCCCTGTTTGGTGTACTAGTTCAACGAGCAGTACTTGCGATCTTGGCTTAAATAGCAACACTCATCTTGCCATATAGGACAAGCGAAAATTTGTGTATGCAATAATTTCGCCAAAGTCATTCTGAACCTAACGAAAAAAATTATTTCACTGTGTTTGTTTAGTATTAAATTATTGTAAACAAATCTAAAATATATTTAGTTGGGTTAGGCTAAAATAAATTGTTCTTGTTATAATAAGGTTAGGTAAGTTTTCTAAGATTCTTTTGGAGCAAAATTAAATTTTTTTTGCATTAGCATTAATTAAAAAAATATATCTTTAAACGTATAAGACAAAATTTTAGAAAGGACTTAATTTTGAATGAGTTCTTGCTAATTGACCAGTTTTACATATTCGGCACGACATTATATATATATATATATATATATTGTGTGTGTGTGTGTGTGTGCAAATCAACCATGGGGCTAAAACTAGGATAGAACCTCAGATCAAGAATGTGTTGGTTTTCCCATACAATGAAAATTTATCTGTCCTGCTGAATACCCTTAACAGATTTAACATACAAGTAGTTTTTAAGAATTCATGGACTGTTAAGAGCATTTTGATAAAGAACTCTCCTCAACATGGTGTTAGCATTTATAGATATGGTTGCAATGGTTTGCAACTTACCTTATGTGGGACAGACTGGGAAAACCTCTAAATGTTAGGATATCACAACACTGATATTTGATGTGAACTGTGCAGGAATCAAATGCGATTTTCAGCCACATGAGAGTCTGCAATAACTCTGCAAACTGGTCAGAAGCCAGAGTTGTTGTCCCATGTTCCTCTTGGCTTGAACGAAATATTGTAGACTCGGCAATTATAAAACAGGATAAACGTTCATTATATAATAATAGTGTCAGCTTATTCAAACTCGACTCGTTTATAATTGAGGCTATCTTGCATAGCCTAAAACAAGACTCCTATATGAATGCTTTGGACTGTCTTAATTGTTGTAGTTCCACACTGAGGAATCAGGGCCTGTTTTCCTGCTTGTTCTTGATGGTTAGACCAGCGTCTGCTCAAGAATCTTGTGGGATAATAAACTATGGTCGTCTTCCTTTGGATAAGCTACAGAAATATCCCTTTAGTTTTAAGTGAGTTGACTGTGATCCCGTTTTTTAAATGTACGAAAATTTCCTAAGTCAATTGCCAGATATATCTATATTCAGACTGTAAAGTATTGTATATCATATCAAAGTCCGACCGAATTTTTGATAATTGTCATGTCATTATGTTACGTTCCTTAGGTCGTTACTACAATATCAGTAATTGTGCGCTGGCTGTCTCCTAATGCTTTGATATTCAATATTTCTGCTGCCGGCACTGGGAACAGGGCAAGGTGCCATATCAACCAGGCAGCAGCCTGGTTGATCAGGCAGGCACCGGAAGAGCCTGGCCCATGGCCGGGATCTGAGAGTAGTTAAACTTTCGAAACTCTTCCAAGGTATACTGGTATGCCTGGGGCACTTAGTCTCCTGCCTCCCTACTTCATTCGAGCCAAAAACGTTCCCCAGAACTAATTTGTTTGGACTTCCTCCTCTTTTTTGCAACATTGCAAGCTCTAATGATGTTGATTACAACACGAAATACCTTGAGCTATCATTCAAACCCTCCCCCCGTGATTGTTTTGCGTTTTGTATCGCTTGTTCGCGATTATTGCAATAATATATATATATATATATATATATATATATATATATATATATATATATATAAATATATATAATATATAAATTTGTCTTGCGTCATTTAAGTTGCGTCAGGTCATCTACTTCAACACAATAGATCGGATAAGGCTGGGCAGGTAATTATCGAGGAAAATTAGGTCAACACGCGCGCAAATGATGTCAACATGGGCGTATGTGAAGTCAAAGTTGATGTAGATCAGTTAAACACGTGGCATAACTCGGGTCAATTTGCTTAACGCAGGACACTGCTAGGTCAACACGAGCGTAAATGAGGTGTGCAATGGGCGTAAGTGAGGTTAATGCGTGTAACACGGAACAAGGGCGACCACCAGATGAACACGTGGTACACGGGTAACTACCAGGTCAACACGATGCTGGAAGGGGGGTGGGGTCAGTCGTGGGAGGTTGTAAAAGGAGACGCCAGAAAGATTTCATGAATAAATGATCAGGTCATCCAGTGTTTACGACCCCTCCCCCCTTCCCACCCTTTCTCCCTTTACCCCCTTCCCACCCTCTCTTCCTCTTTTCCCCCCTCCCCCTCCCTTTCTCCCTTTCCCCCGAATTTCTCTATGCTGAACAGTCTGGTTGACCAGACAAACACTAAACAAGCCTGGCCCAAGGCCGGGCTCTGGAAGTAGAAAAACTCTTGGAACTCATCTAAGGTAAAGAGGTGATATAAGACGCAGCGACAACTGGGGAGTCAGGCATCACAAATTACTGTTTGAGGCATCCATGAGACTGGCAAGGAAGGGCTACGCCTGTCCTCTCACCTGTCTTCCTCATCCCTGTCTATCTGCCTCCTCTACCATCCCCATATCTATCCTGCCCTTCCAGTCTGGAACTCTCTCCTTCCCACCCTTTCTTTTCCTCGTTACCCTACTCGTCCCTAGCCTCACGAGACACATCCCCTTGCTGCCCAACTCGTCCCCTCAAGACATCTCCCCTTGCTAAAGTCATTAATTGGACAGGTGACACATGGAGTGGCTTGAGGTAATCACATGAAGGAGAGCCTCACATCAGTGATGGTGGGGACCAGGCGCTCAATTTTATTAGTGTGTATGAGTCTGTGTTTCTCCATGGGGAAATGGAACAGAAATCTTCCTCCGTAAGCCATGCTCGTCTTAAGAGCGACTAAAATACTGGTAACAAGGGGCTAGTAACCCCTTCTCCTGTATACATTACTAAGTTTAAAAAGAGAAACTTTTGTTTTTCTTTTAAGGTCACCTTGCTTCGATGGGATATGGCCAGTTTGTTGAAAAAAAAAGAAGTCTGTTTACTCAGCTATACCAGCCGATAATAAATTCTACGGGTCATCGACCGAGTGGTCCAGTCCCAGACCTGTAAGGACTCCTTGTTGATGGGATGATCAGTAAGGTTGTTATTTCTAGCAGCAAGCAGACCAACGTGGAAACTTTTACCAAAGATAAAGACACAAGCAGTATTACAATCTGTTATTGAGAACTCTTGGCTCCGTAAAGAGCCTCATGAAATCATGACTTGTTATATAAGGCTCTGCACCAGAGGTGGAAACAACGTCGATCGTCATGTACCAGTTGATTATAGAGCATTTTCAGATCACAGAATGATTGGTATACGTAAAATAAGTTTTTATATATATATATATATATATATATATATAATATATATATATATATATATATAATTATATAATATATATATAATAGTATAAAA